>CAHIKZ030000622.1:827500-1350000 GCA_903632075.3 Acanthosepion pharaonis
AAGATTTTTAACCAAAATGTTAAGACCAGCTATAGCTTTGTTAATCACATTGATAAATCTATATTCCAACATATTATATTAAACAGATACATGTCCAACAAATATAACAGTTCATTTTTTAAAAAAATAAATGCTACTGCTGAAAAAATATGATTTGTCTCTTAAGCGGCCAGTGTATGACTGATAATATTGTATACTGAGTTAGCATACATTCTTGTAAGGATCTCAAATTTTATTTTGGTTACCCTGAAAATCCTTGGAAATTTTGTTTCTACTATCATTGAATGATTTTAGGGAATGAAAATGCACTGTTCTCTCCAAACATTTCTGGTAGTTAAAGAATATTGGTAATACACCCATTATTACACGGGATATTGTAGCCAAAGCTAAATGTTATAATGGAAAAGATGATAGATGTAATTTATGCCTTGTTGAAACACTTAAATAACCCTAGCTTATTAAACGCGAGAAATGAATTGATGGTTCCATATAGGAATAAAAATAAATATCTGCTGAAATATGTTGATACAGATTAGTTTTTAATATAAATTATTTTGTAAAAGAACCAATAATCTCCCTTTTTATGCTTAATATAAATTAATATTCACAACTCTAAATTAATTTTTTCCATTTTTATATATATATATATATATATATATATATATATATATATATATATACACACACTATTTATTTTAAATGCAAAATATATTTTTAAAATAAAAAAAAAAACCTGTAATCTCTGTATAATATGGACTGCACCAACATTGTGTTAACCAGATATTTTATTAAAATTTAAATTGTGTAATGATCAGTCTATACTCAGCACCTGAAGATTGCATTGTGCATGAAATTCTGAGTTGTACTACCGGTGAGTGACATGCATATTTATTAATATATAATATGACAATCAAAAGGCTGACAAATCACTTAAGTGATCTCGGTGCCATAAAATGCACCTATACACTCATTAGAAAAATAAATATTTTTTAATTGGTTAAAATAAAGTTATTTAAAAAAAAAAAAAATTTTTTTTTTTAATTTTTTTTTTATCATTATTAAGTGGCCAACTTTTTGAAGCATCTTAGTCTAATATTGTTTCTCATTGTGGTCATTCTTTGATATTATCAAAAATTATACAGCCTCTTTTTGGGCAACTTATAAGCTGAAAGTTTTTGTTTATAGCATTGATTAGTTGATTTTAAAACAGTTTTAGCATAAAACTTACTGATAAGTTTGCAAATTTGTGCTGAAAAATTGGAAAGAATATCTGAAAAGCAGACATGTTTGTCTTTAAGAAGTGGAAAGGATTCGACAAAGAAATAATATATATTCAGACAGGAGTTTTTGTAGACCCACAAAATCTGTCTATTTAGGAACCTGTCCCTTTTGTCTTTGAAAATGTGTTATAGTGGAACACACCTATTCTATAGTTAATAGACTCTCCCACCTATAATAAGTAGGAGTAGTAGTAGCAGTCGCTCAGTGAGTTGGTCAGTCAGTCGATTTCGGATGTCTGTGAGTCGGATATTAAAGTATCAGCCACCACAACTAGATTGCTGCGTCATTAACTATTATATCAATTTCCTAACGTTTTGTATGTCAAACCTATTTTTGGACCGACTTAGTGAAATACAAGCCTCCACTGTGAAACTACTCTACAACAAAATGTTAGTCAAAAGAAGAGTAATAACAATAATAACAATCACTTTTTGTACCCTTCTTTTTATATTGTAGCATAAAAAACTTAATTATCTGCTTTTGATTCACCTATAATTTATGGGTAAGAATTGTGACACAAGTCTGGCTTGAGGCACAATGTAATATCACCAGTTGGTGACAATTCAACAGTGTAACATCACATCTACTCCAGACCTCCATTTTTCTTTCAACTTTCATGAACTAGCCATGACTGAAGCAAAGTGAGTTAACAAGTAATTCTTCATTTCACATTTATTTTCTGTCTTCTAATATGTATTTGGTTCACTACATGAATAAACCATTTTTGATTCTAGTTTCTGTAAAATATGTAGCTAAAGTGATTTCTCTCAAATGTTATATATGCTTTTATTTTCATTCAATCCTATACGTTAGTGTTATCGCCAGTCTGACCTAGCTGCAAACTAGGGAAACCTGGTGACTCACCATATATCATATCAAGTAGTTTCTTTTTCCAAGAATTAATGCAAAGCTGACTTGATAGTTTTTGTTTTTTCTACCTGTTTATCCTCTTGTACATGTCAACTATGTCATCATAGCAACAACCCCAGGCCAGACCATCCCCTGCAGCTGTTATGAATGGATCTGCTTCTCCACTGTATTGGACTGGTTAGTCACCAGTGAGCATACAACAGATGTGGATAGCCCCTTTCCAAGAACTTGACTCAAGCCAGGAAGACACAAGTGTTACTGTATCATAGATATACATAATGGTATAGTGCAATAATGGTAAGATGCATTTATCTCCACAAGCCATTCCAAGGATCTTTCCATTTTTGCTTGTTTGATAATTAAAAATATAAATTTATTGGATATATATTTATAACTTTAAAAAAATAATAATTAGGGATTTTAATATGAATTCTAAACTTTATTCAGAACACATATCTACTTCACTTGATAGGAAGATGAAAAAAAAATTCTTTCACTAAAAGATCATTGAAACAACAAAGTTCATTCAAATAAAATCTTGGAGATCAGTTTTGAGACTGACAGTATAGGTAAGAATGGAATCTGTGAAATGATGCATTATGGCTCAACCAAATTTTTATTAACATATAGTAAATTCAGATAGAAAATTGAATGTTTTCTCATTTCAAAATTTTGATTTGATTTCTGTTTTTTTTTTTTTTTTTTTTTAAAATTAGCATTTACTATTGTTGCACAGTTTAATGAGTTAGGATCAAATAAAGATCAGAATCCAACAGTGATAAGATAAAAAACAAATAGGGAATGTTTATCAATCTAACATGTTTCATTTTTATTAAAGCTTCATCAAAGAATGAGATATGCAGAAAAAGAAAGAAATTATGGTGTTTTTACTTTTGTGTTGTGTGATTTTCATTGGTCAATCATGTATCTCATGCATTTGACTCTTTTTAAACCAACATTAGTATAATTTGCAGTGTTTTGAATTCACTGAGAGCTGGCGTGTCCATCTGAATTTTTAAGAAACTAATGGACTCCAAGCCTATCTTAGACAAACTAGAATTTTTATAAACTTACATATATATAGTAATATTTTTTTTATCTTGATATTATTTTGCTCAGTCATTTAGCACAGATTCACATTTTTGGTTCAATCTGTATTGCAATGTGATACCTATAACAGGCCAGGCAACCATGCAACTGGAGTCTATGACTTGGAACAGACACGTGGGAACCTAAATTACTACTAAACAATTTCTAAGAACGTTTTAGCAAAGAACTTGTAAGGGGTTTCCTAATGATGGGTATAGTTACTAATTAATTACTGGTTATTACTGACAGCTATAACAATTGACTTAGTACCATAAATGCAAATATACAAAAAAGATGAACCTAAACTCTAACTCAATACACAAAGAAATCATTTTATTCACCAAAAAATTAGGAACATTTTAAATTATGGGTATCACATTGCTTTTAGGGGGTAATATAAAGAAATTGGCAATAGTTAAATGTAATTGGCAGAAAAGCCCAAGAAACAGTTTGCAGTAAACAATAAGGGAAAGAAAAGAACAGGACAAAAATATTAAGCAAGCAAACAATATATCTAAGGCAAATCAACTGTAATAAGGCAAAAAGTTCACAAATTAAGAATGGTTTTAAAATGCCAGAGAGGCCTGATCTGATCAATTGGCTAGTCTTATCAAGCAATTCACCCTCAAAAAATACAATAACTTCACAACTCTCCCCTCAAAAGAAAACATTCATATACACACACCAATCAAATTTAATTCTTGATGATACATTTTAGTTATAACCTGATTAACCCTTGCCACCACCTTCTAGTACCAATTTGATTAAATTTACGTTCTGCTTTCCAGGGGTAGATCAAAGAAATTATTGATGACTATATATAAACTATAAATCTGAATATACCATTTTTGTATCCCTGAGATGCTTGGGTGAATGGGACTCCCACCAACCATTTCCCATGATTGCTACCCACCCTATTGGAATGCTAAGATGATGAAAGGAAAAGATGCATAATATGGCAACAAAGAAAATGAAAATACCCTTAGCTGAATCAAGTTCTGATAACAAATTGAATTTGGATTGTTACTTCCCACATTATTTAATAATGAAGAAATTTCTTTTACAAAACCATCTCTTTTTATAATTGAAAAAATGATATACTCTCAAATTAATCATATAACTCATAATAAAAAAAGTCAAATAGCACAATAATGATTAAAGTAGGAAAAAAAATGTATGCAGAAAATATCCTCAAATGATCAACGTTTAATAATTTAAAAATCAAAACCTATCCATATCAAAGTCTAAATAAATCTAGAGGTGTAATCAAAAGTCCAGACCTGGGAGCTTGTTCTCTAAAAGTTAACCTAAAAAAAAAAAATATATATATATAATAGATGTAACTAGAATAACAAAAGAAATGGCCAAACCTTGAACACCAACACATACTAAAATTCAATACACCCAAACCACAAGCTGAAATAAAAGTAGGGTATAACATCACAAAAGTGGAACTCTACATTCCCAGACCTTTAAGATGTCACAACTGACAAAGATTTGTGTACTAGAACACTGGTGTGTCCAAAATGCAGCAGTACAAATCAAGAAACTGAGTGCAAAGGGGAGATAAAATACAAGTATACTAGGCGGTTCTTTTTATTATTTATGCATCTATGTAAAGTTTGGCAAAAAGAAAAAGAAATAATTGAGATCAAATATACAAGAAACATAACTTTTCCTGAAGCTAGGTAATATTGCTGAAAACACTAGACAAAATATTACAATAAATTATAGAAATGTAATTAAAACTCAACAACACAATGGTGAGAAATGATTACTGTGAATTAACAGCTCTAATTCAAGAGCTTAAGAAATTAATTGAAATAATGAAAACTGATATCAACAGAGAAAAGCAAAGTTACACCACATCTCATAATAAAAACTGATATACCCAATCAAAACTTGAATTGCTCAAACATAGAAACTGACAGACCAAAAGAAGTATCTAGTTGCACATCTCAATCTAGAGATTCCTCACTTATAACTCAAAGAGGAAAATCTTCAACAAAAAAAGCCAATACAAAAACAAATCTTAGTCAAAAAAAAATTCTCTGTATTCCTAAAATCAACTTAAAAATAAAAATCAAGAAAAAGACTCAACCCAGGCAAGAAGGAAACTTTAAAGAAAAAAAAAATCACCTAAAAACAATCCAGAAAAAAAAATGAAAACTTAAGGATAACCCAACAGAAGCTGAAAACTTTAACAATCAATAATATCATAATAAAATCATCCAATGGAATGTAAGAGGGGTAAAGGAAAATCAAGATCAATTGCTTTTGATCATTGCAGACTTATGTCCTGCAATCATATGCCCACAAGAAACTTATTTTTGAAGAACAATGAGAATATAGATATAAAAAGTTACACAGCTTACAACTTGATTAATAACACTTGAAGCAGAGCCTCTGGTGGGTGCTTCTATATTGATAAAAAAAAATAATATTCCCCAGAGCAAAATTTACATGAAAACAACATTACAGAGAGTGACCATAAGAGCCTCACTTCATAACAATATTACTATATGCTCTATTTATATCTGCAAATGTTCTTATAGATGGAAAGGAAATAAAACAGACTATTGAAACAGCTCCCAAAACCCTTTATCTTAATAGATTTTAATAGTCTTAATAATATCTGGGGTTGTATAAACACAGACCAGAAGGGAAGTTTAATGAAAGATTTCATCAATAGAAACAATATATTGTCTATACAATGACAAGTCATATACTTACCTTTACGCATCAAGTAGTACCTATACAGCAATAGATCTAACCTTATGTGATCCTGCAACATAGCTAGAAAGTACATTATGATACATATGATAGTGATCACTACCAAGTTGTGTTAGAAAACTCTGGATCTTTGCCAGGCAAAAGAATACCATATTGGAAACTTAAGAAAGCTAGTTGGAAGGAAATTAAAAATGCACATGCCCTAAAAATTACACCAAAAGCCAATGTGGATAATGCTGAGCACATCACCTATTTTCCAAAAACTCTTCTTAGTACTGCAGAACAATTATACCAAAATTCTGTCAAACACAATAGACCTTGGTTTAATAAGTGTAAAAAAAACAAAACCTGACAGATTGTATTGTGTGGATTTATGTAAGTTTAAATTACATTCAACTCAAGAAAATCTGAACATTTACAAAATAGAGCTAAAGCATGCTGAACAATTAAAGAATCCAAGCAATCTTCATGAAAGAAATTTGTGTCTAATATTAATTTTAATACCAAAACTGTATGGAATATGATCTGTAAAATTGCTGGTGAAAAATAAAAGCACTCCATTAAGACATTTATGTTAAAACAATATCAAAGCAACTAAGTGGGTATTGCAAATTTATTAGCAGAATACTTTCCTCAAAATTCTTCTTCAAAAAATTCTAGTAAGCTATTTCAGAATATAAGAGAAGAAAAAATTAAATTTCTCTTCGAACAATAATGAAAATTACAACCAGGCTTTTACTCACTAGAATTACGAGATTCTATAGGAAAATCACAATTCAGCAGCTGGCCCAGATGAAATTCACTATGAATTCTTAAAACTTACCAAATGTTCTCTTGAACTACATACAATTCTCAACATGGGTCAGTGGTAATATTCCCAGTTACTGCAAACAAGCTACCATAATTTCAATCCTGAAACCTAGAAAGGACTTAGAAAATCCCTCAAACTATCATCCAATCACACTTGTGTGTTTATGCAAAACATTTGAAATTATTGTTAATAATAGGCTTGGTTTCTTGAAGCTACTAATAAAATTAGAAATTTTCAAGCAGGCTTCAGAAAGAATAAAAGCACAATCGATCGCCTGTTTTGACTGGAGTTTTCGTGAAAAATTCTTTCATTAAAAAGGAAGTATTCTTTGATCTGGTAAAAGCCTATGGTACCTGATGGAGATATGGTATCATGAAAAACAAATGAAATGGGATTTGGGACTACCAATGACAGAATGAACCTTTAATGTTCCACACTATCAGGCATATGAACAAGAAATGGGTGTCCCTCAAGGAAACAACATCGGGGATGCTCTTCAACGTCAAAATAAATGGAATCTGTAAATGTTTGAACTCTGGAGTTGAATTTCACTGTATATAGATGATTTCATAAATAAGTTACAGATCAAAAAATATCCATACAACTGAATGGTAACTCCAACAGTGTCTCAATAAAACAAACAAGTGGGCCACAGAAAATGGATTTAGATTATCAAAAAAAAAAAAACTCTGTTTACACTTATGTCAACTTTGAAAGCTCCACCATAATTCTGAATTAAGACACTGTGATACAGAAGTGCCTGTAGTAGATCAATACAAATACCTAGGAATAATTTTTGATAAAAAAATTATCCTTCATGCAACATAAAATAACTTCATGAAAAATGCAGTAAAGCTATACATCTACTTGGTTATCTCTCACAAAAATTGGGGAACTGACACAGGCATTACTGAAACTCTATTGACATTGGTTAGATCCAAATTGGATTATGGGTGCTTTATCTATGGTACGGCAAGAAAATTATATGTGAAAGAACTAAATACCATCCATCACCTGGGTCTGCAACTTGTTTTAGGAGTCTATAATACATTCCCGATTGAAAGCTTGTATGCTGAAACACATAAGCCACTTTTGGCATTAAGACAACATAAGTTGGCACTGCAATATTACACTAAGCTTTGCGCATGCCTAAATAATTCAGTCTACAACTGTGTTCAAGAACCTCAATACAAAGTTATATAATTTAAAGGAAAATGCCATTAAATCTCTTGGCATTCACAAAGAAAACAATTTCAAAGAACTCAAAATAAATTCTTCTCTAATACTTGAATCTATTCTCTCAAAAATTCCTCCCTGGTTAATAAAGCAGTCCACTGTAATATGAAGGCTTGCAAAACACTCGAAAATTGAAATTCATAATATCCTACAAAAACATACAAATTGTAAGCATATATACAATGATGGCTCCAAAAATATTGATAGTTGGATGTTCAACTATACTGAATGAAACCATGTTTTGAAAGTCTGTAACTAACAAATCCTGAAATTTTAGTGGAAAATTATAGCAATAGACTTAGTTTTTGACATTATCACAGATGATGAGTCTGACAGATTCATTATATTTTCAAATTCTCTATCTGTCCTTACATTACTAAAATATAAAACCCTGACCTATTATTATTATTATTATTATTATAGTCAAACTTTTAAACAAAATCAAATTACTTTTTAATCAAAAACACATCATCTGCTGGATCCCTAGTTATATAGGAATCCAGGGAAATTGAAAGGTAGATAAGGCAGCTAAAGAATCACTAAAAATGAATATATCAAAAACAAGTTCCCATACAGATTTCAAAACAGTAATTAATACATCCCTCAAATAAATAACAAGAGTTATGAAATACTCATCCAAATAATAAAGTTCACAAAATCCAACCTATACTTGGGATAAGACACCATAATGCCAGACTTTCCTGAAGAGAAGTAGTCTTAGCAAGAATCAGAATTGGTCATATCAATATCACACATTCTTTTCTAAAAGATGTGGATCCACTTAAATGCATATTATGCCAGGAGACATACACCATAAAACATTTTATGATGGACTGTGCTGAATTTAGCCCTATTTGTAAATGCCTTTTTATAAGGCCAATAGCCTTAAAGGTATTTTTTAAAAATGTTAGTGAAGAAACCATTCTGACATATCAGAGAAAAAGGTAAATTATACATCAAAATTTGATCCAAGCAACATCACCTTCAGATGAACTATAGCTTCCAATAATATATCACAAATTTTAAAACTTAAAACATCATAAGATATTGAATAGAAAAATGTTTTTCAGCATTAAATGGCCTGTGATGGTTGATATACTGATAAAATAACCAAACCAAATTGGTACAAGAATTTAAATATCTGGGAAGGTTTATAACAGAGGACAGAAATGTGACACTGAAATCTGAAGGTGCATTGGAATAGTGCATGGTGCCTCCCAAAAGCTAAGCAAAGTATTAAAAAACTGGAAAATTTCATTAAGAGACAAAGAATAAAAGGTACTGAACTATTACATGATATCAGTCCTTGTATATGCCAGTGAATGCTGGACAATCTATTCACAGATGAAGAAGAGACTTGAAGCAACAGAAATGTGATTTTACAGATGGATGCAGAGAATACTAACATGTGTGCAATGACAGTTTTAGAAAAAATGGAAACAAAAAGGATGCTTATACATGGCATCAGAAAGAGATAATTGAAATTTCAAGGGCACATAAAAGGGGCTTAGAAAATTTGACACTTGCAGGGCATATGAAGGCAACTGAGATAGAAGAAAATAGTGCATAATCTACCTAACAAACTTTTGTAAATCGTTGACAGAACATGGATTAGGAAAAAAGGAGATATAGCAAAAAAGGCAAACTTTACTAAGAGCTACAAAGGATATGAAATTGTGGAGAGCCATGGCTTCCTACAGCCTGAAGGAACATGGCATACAGAAGAAAACTGACAACTGTTAACAAAAAGAACAAAAATTGTAAGTGCTAATTTACACAAAAATAAAACTAAAAATCTTTGAAATTCAAACACTATATAACTTTTCTTTCTCCACCTCCTTTGACAATTTAGAAATAGGTTTTTTGCTCCTTAAACTGACGAGAATACCCAGCTGAATATAGCTTAAGTCTTTAATTGCATTTGTGTAGCAGCTTCCTCCTGTCTGTACCATTCAATTCCTGTCTATTTAGCTTCTAATCAGAGAATTCTCTTGTTTTATTGCTCTTCACACTCTCCTCTTCCTATCTATAAAATATCACTTTATCCTTAATCTCTTCTGACAATAATCTTTTCTCAAAAGTGATGGGTGTTGATTAGTCAGCCATTTATTGACAACTATTTAGTGAAATCAGTTAGTTTAAAAAAACTGATTTCACTAAATAGTTGTCAATTCATGGCTGACTAATCAACACCCATCACTTTTGAGAAAAGATTGTGAAAATAGTCACTGTCAAAGATACTAAAACAATTTTAATGACAATTTCATTTTTGGTTTTGATTGCAATAAAATCATTATTAAATAGCTATGATAATTTTTATTTTATTACTAAGTGAGAAAATGTGTCATTTCATGAACCGTACAATAATTAATATATGAAAAATCACCTTCGAATATTATCAGCCGGATAATTTACTCTTTTAGTTTTCTGTTAAATATATCTGATAAAGAATCTAAGTTGCATGACTGTAGATCAGGTATTCATTACAATAGTATAAAGTACTATAATTGTACAAAGAACAAAATGAAGACAAAGTGTGGATTTCAAAAAGGGGACATTATCATTAAGATATGTTAACTGATTTGACACTTGGTGCAATCCTTATTACAAAAGCTGGAATTTAAAAAAATATAATTCTCTCTGGCTGAATTTTTTTATTTACAGAATGACTAATGTCCCCATCATGTTATCAAAATGTTTCAGTCAGTCATGCTTTTCTGAAGGTTACTCAGATTGACAAACACCTGAAAAAGACTCTCAAGAAATGTGGAAATATAGTAACAAGAAAGATGAGGATATTAGTCTTATTGAAAATAAACCTTTATTTCTGATCTGTCAATTATAATTCTAATAAAAATCAAAGCTAGGCTTTTCAAATTTGTTTGTGAGATCTCTTTATATTGAAACAATGCTCAAATTTTGTTCATTACTTAACCAAAAATGATTTGATATGGTGTAGGTATTATTAGCCATTTCTTTATACAGAAACATTCAATATTCATTGAAGAGCAGCCAGCGCTGCTGTTGGTTGAAATTTATAAAATCTTTCCCTTAAAAACAATTTTTCAGCAAAATAAGTTTTTCAATTGCACTGTTATTGCTCTTTCCAGTATTGATGGGGACTTCATTCCTAACCTTGTGTTTGAAGTAGTGTGGAATATTAACATCTTGATTGTCATTCTCTCTTCAAGTTACATGTGCTATCCATTTTAGATGTTGTTGCTGTTAAGTTCTTAAGTGATGTTTCTATTTGATACAGTTCTTTGTGATTCTGTAGCATCATTCCACAGGGCTCAAAATTAGATTGTCCTTGCTATGACCTACATGTTTCACTTGCTCAAAGCCATTTTTAAGCCTTGAATCTGAGAAAGTGGTTTTATACAGCTGACAGTTTAGATATTTCTGCCATGCATGGCATCCTTATGAAAGCCTTGATCTGATAACACTATTTAAGAACATAACTCAAGTTTTTAGGTGAATGTTTCTGTTTTATAACATACTAGCAGTAGACCCCGGTGTTGTAACAGTAAGAGATAGATCAAGTATTGACCATCATAAAGAGTGAAAAAAAAAAAATTGACAAAGATTATTGTTTAAGGTTGACAGACACGCATGTCTTAATTTTTTTTTTTTTATGAATTGGTCAAACTCAAAAAAAAACATTGTTTTCAATTGTTATGAGTCTACCGATTGAATAGAATTTTATTATAAACGATTGTCTTGTAAATGGAATTTTTAAAGCATTCTGAATGTAAAAATAAAGAAAAAAGTGAAGTTTTGTTGAAATCGGTTGAAAAATGTAGGAAATCCGATCCCATATATAAACGAACACACACACACACAAACAACCAACCTGGGTTTTATAATAAGTATAACTCGATATGAGTTGTCCCCCTTTCATTAATGCCTCTTAATCATGTTTTCAAATTGATTTTGTGCAAAAACAATTGTGTTTTTCCCATTTTTGGCGCTGTCAGAACCACCGCAAGGTAATTTTATGCAGTCGTGTGAAGTTTTGTTGAAATTGGTTGAAAAATGTAGGAAATCCTATCCAATATATAAACGTACAGACACACACACACACACAATCTACGTTTTATAATAAGTAAGATTACAGTTTTAGGCAAAACTATCCCTAGTGCAGCCTGTTCTATGTTTGATTTCCTTATTGTCTGTACTTAATTTATTATAACCAATTCATACCCTAAAGTATTTGAAGTGATTACTATTTATTAATTCTTCAACGTCTTGGATTTTTATGATGGATCCAGAATAGGTACCATCACTTTCATTCCAATTTCAGATTTTAGTATATACATTTGTGTAAATAATGTTGATGTTACATGGTAAGCAAACAATTCAATGAAATTTGCTTAGATAATACTAATTGTCTGATTTCTTGCAACAGAAATTCTCTCCTGTCAAATATGCTATATTTTCTTGCATGTAATTTTTGTTAGAATTATTATTGATTATTGAAGCTTTTTATCCTGACTTGACCCATTATAGTGTCTAGAGATAAAATTAATACTTCACCCTGGACAATTAATTGCATGTAGAACAACAGTAATAATAGGGTAGCATAGAATCTCCTGTGTATAATGAACATTATGAAAAGAACCTTCTGGATCAGAAGATAATAAATCAATAAATGTGCAGCTTTGATCCACGAGTAAATCAATAACTTCTGCCTCAGCATCTATTGGTTGACAAAGAGGCTTTCATTTAGACAAACCAGAAGTGGTTCAAGGACAACAAATTAAGAAGTAGATTTGATTTGTGTTAAAACTATTTAGGGATTTTAAAAATATGTCCTAAAAATATAGAAAAGATTTCTATGCTTATTTCACACTGAAGGTTATTTAATGAGACATATGAATCCCCTTTTGAGATATTTTATGAATTTTTCAAGTTATATGTTAACAGTTGAGGTTTTTGTAAATTATAATCATTTTTAAAATTCAGTGGCTACACTTTTATTTCACTTTTCTTAAAAAAAATAACCTTTACTAAAAGCTACAGTTTTGACCAAAAATATGTTGATTATTTAAATATAGACTATTGTTATTATTTTTGTTGTTTTGTCTGGACATTGATATACACCTGATGATGGTTACAGGGTACAATCTGTGTAACCCACAGAGAATTTCAGTCTTTATTTAATCTCCCAGGATATATTGTTCCTCATTCCACTTCTCCTATCTAGGAATATCTTGTCTAGTTATTATCTCGTACTGCTCAGTTATTGCTCATTCTATTTCCACTGAGTACAAGTATACATGCAGAATTATCATGTCATGAAATTCACAGGGAAATTAAATAAAACATTGTGATGACAAGATTATATAAAGGACAATTCATCATAACATTCCCCATGTTCGATTAACTTTCTTTACTCTTTACCATTTAGTATACACTACATTCAGTCAGTCATGTGACCCTCAGCAGCTAATCAGTGGAGCCCTATCTTGAGAGAGAGAGTAAAGTGTTCAAGTAGGTGATACTAAAAGATGCATTCCTGAGTCATGGGTAGAAAATAAAATATAAAATGACAATAACAGACTTGTGGATAAAGACTACTTTTATATAAACTAGCTTTCCTTTTCAATATTGGCGAGAAGACATGTCATGTATTTCTGTTTTTTTTTTTAACAGGGCATTTTAAAGGTGCCAGTTAGTTGCAGCCACGGCTATATATATATATATATATATATATATATATATATATATATATATATATATATATATATATATATATATATATTGTCTCTGTCTCCTGCTGCTATTGTAGCATAAACTCACTATATTTGTATTAAAATAATTGTACTTTCTCATATTAACTTACCTTTTATTTTATACTCAGTTTTTTGATGTTTAATGTTTGTAACATTTACAAAATAATTATTTAATTCTCTAAAAAAAAAAAAAAAGTTGTCTTTCTGAAATCTACACATTCTTTCTGAAGCTTACCATACACCAATGATGCATTATCTTTAGTCTCTACTGGACAAGACTGAATTTTACTTTCAGCATATTTTGTTGAAAAAACAGTTTTATACAAGCATACATTTGGGTAGTTTTTACTAAAAATAAATTTAGATTCTCACAACTGTCTTTTCTTGTACTGATCTGGGAAGTGTTTTAACAAGAATGTGATAATGAAATCAAAGGCAATATAGTAAAAGATGTTTTCCAAAAGCTAAACAAAATATTGAGAAATAGAAAAATTGTTAGAAACAAAGAGTATGTAACTGTTATGCATTATCAGTCCTTATATATGGCAGTGAATGCTAAACAATCTCCACACAGATGAAACACCTTGGAGCAACAGAAATGTGGTTCTACAGGAGGATGCTGATAATACTATGGGCTGAACATTTGAGCAATGAAGTTTTAGAGAAAATTGAAAAAGAGCGAGCACTTACACATAACATCGAAAATAGGTGAAATTTTTACTGCACATAATGAGGAAAGAGGGCTTTGAAAATTTATTAATACTCACAGGATAGATTTAAGGCAAGAGGGATACAGGAAAACAATGCACAAAAACCTTGTGAGCTTGTGTAAATGGATAGTAGAATAAAGTTTAGGAGAGATAAAAAAAAAAAAAAGACTAAATTAAGATCTAAAAAGGAGAGGTGGCGAGCAATGATTGCCAATGTCCTGAAGGGATATGGTATATAGAAGGCTGAAAGAGTATTACAACTCACCTAAATTTCAATTCTTGACACCATATATTTGATTGAGTTTCTGGCTGATTGAGCCTCTATCTATATTCTCGAGGATGCTATAATTGACAAAATATTTTTTTTTTTTATTTCATTCACAATCTCTTTCAAAATTATATGGAATTAGCACACTTGGCAGACTTTCAGTAAGTGTTTTATTTTATTTAGCAGTAAATAAAGCAATAACAGGTTAGGTGTGTTATGACCCACTCCTTTCCTCTAACCAGATCAATAGCAGAGATAGAAGAAGATCATAACCTGCATTATTATTTCAATGTGTATACCATTATTACAACAAACTTATTTCCCCAAGAGTCTCCTTCTGATTGATCAGACATAGCCAAGTGGAACCGATTAAGGGACAAATGCAATGTGCGACAATGGAAACCAGATATAGAGACAACAAGTAATAAATTTATTATTAAAAATATACAAACGGAGAGAAAATGTGAAAGACTGGCAAAACCAAAAACTAAGTCAAAAATAAACATTGTGGAACAGAATAGTGGGAGGGGAACTTATTCTCTCAGGTAAATTACAGGTCAACATATCTTGTCACACTTGCACAAATTTACAAAGCATGAAACGGTAAAACAAGGAGAGAAACATAATACAAAAGATCCCATGCCAGGCTTGCATGAAAGTAAAAACATGAAAAGATACATTGAGTCAAGTGGAAACATGTAAGAGAAACAGTGAACTTATCTGGTCATTATAAAAGTAGTTCTTTTTCTTGTATGTATTTCTTCTTTTCTCTTTTTAGATTTCTTTTTCTTTTGTTTGTTTCTTTCTTTTGGTGTCTTTTCTCTCTTTCTCTTTTTATATAAGTGTCTCTTTTTGAGGTCTTTTCTCTCTCTCTTTTTCTTTTTGTCTGGTCTAGGGGCTTGAGTGACAAATTATTTGTAGCTGTCTTCTTTCTCTTAGCTTTCATGAAAATACATATCTTTCTTTTATCTTGATGTAACAGCATTTCTTGCATGCCAGAGTTTGTTTCCTTGAATACAACCTTATTGAATCCTGTCATTTTTGAGACCGTGTTAGATTTCTATACTTTTCACATGTCCAAATCGATAGCTGGTTACCGCATTTATAGCTGATTGTCCATTCAGTTCGAAGAGAGATTTTTTTTTCACATAACTAAGTTTATAGCTGACTATCGCAGTCATAGCCATCTGTCCATTCAGTCAGAAGATCAAAAAGGGACTCGCTTTCGCATATCCAAATACTTTTGTATATCCAAACCTATAGCAGACTTGACCTGTCCAAAGACTGATAGTTATGTGAAAAAAGTCCCTCTTCAGAGTTATAGCAGACCTGTCCGTTCAGTTTGAAGAGGGACTTCTTCACATGACCAAATTCATAATGGACTGTCACATTTATAGTTTACCTGTCCATCCATCTGTTAAGCCCGAAGGCTGGATATGGACTAACTTTTTGTTGGTTCTTTTTTTCACGCCTTGATTTCATCACATGGTTCTTGATTTCCAAATATGGACCTTTTTCCTGTGTGGACAAAAAGAGGTCACTGACCCTTTCTCTTTTCTGCAGGGTTTCATAGTGTTCAAGATTGTTTCACTGTCTGGGTTTCATCCGGTTAAATCATGTCATCGACACATGATCAAAAGAGAAAGGAAAATGTACAATCTTTGCTCATATGCATGCAAGCCTGATTAAAATTTAATATTTGATTTTTCTTTATTTCTTCTCCCTCTAGCTATGGGTTAATTAGTAAGACTTATTGTATCACTAAATCACTATCTCCTAAAAAGAATAAAAATTCTTACAATCTAAAAATATTTTCTGGCTTTAAATAACTTGCAAAAGATTTAAGTCATAAAAAACAAGAAAAATATTTGCATATGAAACAGATCCATATGTTTGTATGAAATTTAGATAAAAACATGGATGAACAAGAAAGACTAGAAGAAATGAAGGAGAGAATAAGATACAGGAAAGTGGTGAGATAAGAATAGGCATAAGACAATGGATAATCCTAGTTGGATAAAGAAGAGAATAAGATACAAGCAAAGAGTGAGAGAAGAACAGAGGCATGTGATAATGGATAATTAATAAGATCTGATGCATGAGTTAATGGATGATCTTAATTGAAAATACTCATGGAATTTCTCCAGATCCAGCTAGTATATCATTATTTAATATCCTCTTGCAAAAATGTTGTTTTTGAAGCATTCTCTTTATCGTTTTTTTTTTTTTTTCATATGAATTCTGTTTTGTCTTCAATGAATAGAAAGTCAAGTGTTGAACCAGCAAAGGAATAACAGGAAAATACAGAAGCTGTGAAGTAACAACATTGATATTCTTGTTTTTTCTTTATGCATAATGGATATCCTTCGAGTAACACTTTTTCTAGCTTTTTTTTTCTTTTTCTTCTTTTTTCAGGCTATTATCTCATACTCCATTTTTGTGTAATATAAAAGATATTTTTCTGTATATTCAATGATGAGGGATAAAAATAGCCATGTGATGGACACCATGTCTGAAGATGAATACTGTTAAAAAAAAAAAGAAAGAAAGAAAAAAAGATTAAAACAGTTTGAGAGAATACTGTTTTTTATTGAATGTCCAACTCTTTTTAACTCTACCATCTGAGAAGTGGTGCAAATATTTCATGACTGGCTGAGCAAAGTCTATTCCAGAATAAATCTAAAAAAAAAAAAAAAGACAGTTGAATTAATTTATAACAGCAGGTGATTTTCTATGCATATCGGATATGAGTTGTTACTAGACAACTTGTATTTACCGAAACATTTCAGTTGGCCTTCTTTCTGTTTGAATTTCTGAGAAGAAATGTTGTTAGGGTTATACATTCTTTTGGATTAGTTCCCTCATCTTTGTTTTTTGTATCCCAAAATTTTGGTCACTTTTCTGCAATTTCTGCAGAAACGAGGTTGTAGTGTTTGTGTAAAAAAGAAAACTTAAAAATCTGTAAAAATTAACATTTTGTAAAACAAACAGATTGAACAAATTCAAATTTTAGTAAACACATTAAAACATACACTATTAATCAGTTTCAGATAAAATAAAATCTTTTTATTTTGCATGAAACTGATTAATAGAATATGTTCTAATAATATTTAATTTGTTTTTGCCAAATTTTAATTTTAAAGCTTTTCTTTGCAAACATTGCTGAAGAAAACCCTTAAAAATCTGTATAAATTATGATTTGGTAAAGTTTTTCTTCATAAATGTTCCAGTGTGTTTTTTTATTATGGGATACTAATTATTTCTGTCAGTTTTCTCATCTGTATTTTGGTCATTGTACATTCCAGTTCTTTTTTTCTGTATTTCTCAGATTTTGGCCATTGACATAACATCCTCGTGAATATTCCTAACAATGATCAATAATGATGTGGGCATATATATAAGAAGTTTATTAGATTTAGTTCTCACCCACTTTTAATTTTATGGTACTGTGCCTGCTTAACTTAGTACAACAATCTTCCAAGTGGAAAGGACCTGTTTTGAGGATTGGTGCTCAAAATCCTGGCTTTAGCTACCAATCTCTGCTTTCCATAAAAATATACAACTAACTCACTCATTGTGTTGACTACAATAGTCTGCTCAATTATTTTTTTTATATTCATCATTTCTGTGAAAAATTTATAAAAATTCCTGATTACCAAAATGGAAGATTGTACTGGAAAGTTTCCAGAGAGGATCATCTGGTAAACTTCACCAATTGCAATCATGCAATAGTTGATGAATTTTTTAGTCAAGCTTTTCATGGATGATTTCAAATTGTTTTTTTTTTCCTCATTTTCTGAAGTTTTAGGAGTGATTGATTGCATCCAAACACTCATCTTGAACATACACTCACCCAGCATTGAAATGTGCATGGCACTACAAAATCTCTTCAGTATAAAAAATTTTTTTTGTAAAAGTTTGATGGAACATTTTTAGAGTCTCAGGAACAGACTTGTCAAGTTTCACATAAAACTTAATGTAGAAATATTGTTTGAATTTGTCAGCCATTGTAAACATTATAGAACCATTTCAATACATCATAACACTATACATGATAATTGAACATTAGTAGGCTGTATGAAGACTATTGGCAGATTCAGTAGGCTGAATCTCAGTGAGAATTAGTCGTAGAACCATTTCTCATGAATAGTACAGTCATAGTGTGTATAGTCTAGAAACATGAATATTACTTCATACATAATGGATGTTCTGAGATTTATGTATTCTCTTTGGGATTACAGATATATCTGAAATAAGAGGTCAATGTTAAACCACTGTTGATATTTGTGACTTGAAGTGTTGAGCTAGTACTTAACATTTAAAATGTCTGATTGACACAAATATTATTCATCTAAGATTCAAAACATGCTTTTTATTTTCAATAAAATTCATAATTCAGTTGAATTTAAATATATTTTGCTTTACTCAGACATAGCAAATATATTTATTGGCATTTTAAAAAAAATACTTCTGTACTTATGGACTTGTGAATTAAATTCAATGGTTGTACTTTAGAAGTCATAACTTTTATCAAAGATACTAGTTTAATGACAGCAATAACCATAAATTTACCCAATCTAAAAGATTGTTTCCTGCAAGTTTGTGTTTTACTAAAACATGGCAAAAATGGTACATCATAGTGCAGATTTTGTTAGCACATTTTTTTTTTTATTCTAATCATTTTGTCCAAAGCAAGGTGATAAAGCCCCTAAGATATAAGGGTTTACTGAGAGTAAAAGAAACTGGGGAAACATTGAGGAGAAAAGATAATAAAAAGAAAAGTATTCACTGAGAGAGATGATAATTGATATTAGTTTTAAATTTTTGAAGATTGTACTTGATAGGAAAGCAAGAAGTCAGAAGAGTTCCACAGGTGATAAGTGCAAGACAAGCATAGTATAGAATTTACTAAAAGTGTATAGATTATACTTAATGATTTTTTTTTTTTTTTTAAAATTATTTACATTTTTGTAGTCACAACATTTTTAACCTTCATGTGTCTGAGTAACCTTCAGGGAACTTCAAACTGAGCACTTCAATCTGTGGTGGTAGATTTTTGTTTATCATTATCCAGTAATATCTCATTTTATTCTTTTAAAATCCTATATACAAATATCTAGTGATTTTGATCTTGCCTTTTTTTGTTCTTTCATGTGCTGTGTCTCTTCAGGACATGGGCTATCATGTCTCCCCACAAATGCCTATCTTTTGTATCTTTAAGCAATTTTATATTTTTACAAGTCACTATTCTGCCTATTACACAAGCTTCATATAGATTTTACCTGATGTTTCCCTCTGCTCCTCTTGCCTTCAGTATGTCCTATGAGTGTATAATTCTACAAGCCCTCTTTCCTTATGATGTATCCTAGAAATTTTAACTCTTTTTGATTGTAATTATAAATATCTTTTTTGCTTCCATTTTCCTTAAAACTTTTTTGTTGCTCACATATTCCATCCATAATATTCTCATCATCCTTCTGTAGAACTACATCTCTATTGCTTCAAGTCTCCTTTCATCTGTGAGTAAATTCTCCAGCAATCACTGTAATATAGAATGATTGCTATTATATAGTAGTTCAGTGCTTTTTTTTTTTGTTTGTTTGTTTCTAATGAAATTTCAGCAAGCTTGGACCTTCATGCCTGCAAAAAGGTGTCGAAAGGATGGTTTTCCCCATTGACACTGCTATTATTTTAACTACTTTCACTCCTCTGTAATGTTTGTTTTAAAAAGTGATGATTAGAATTGTAATAAAATCTCACCATGTCATGCAAGTGAATTTATACATTTTTTTTTCTTGAGAATTAACAAAATATAAATTACTATTTAGTCATTAAATTGTTTATTTACAAGATTTACCATTTATGAATTTATAAAGAAATAAATATGAAAACAAATTTTCATAAATTTATAAATATTTTCTAAATTACTAATACATGTGGACCAACTATAAGGAAATCTTTATTTACCATTTTATAAAGTTGAAATCAATTGACAGATGTTTTGCCAACCATTTCATTAATAATAATAGTGTAAATAAACAATATAATAATTATTGTTAATTATTTTTGTCAATTTTCAAGGACAAAGAAAATGTATAAATTCACTTTCATATGTTTAGGTTTCATTAAAATTTTAATTATCACTTTCTAAAACATTGCCAAGAAGTGAAGATAATTAAAATAATAGTGGCATCAATAGAAAGACCATCCTCTTGACACTTCATTTTTTTCTTTTTTTTTCTTTGGCATAGAGTTTTGATTTTGCTGAAATTTCAGAGTTTCTTAATATTTTGTTTAGAGTTTAGAAGGCATCTTTTTCTATTTCAATACACTTAATGATTCCTGTGTCACATTTTCCATTCTGTTGTTATAAAACTTTCCAGATTACAAAACCTCCTACAGAAGGTAGTGAAGGAGAGCAAGAAGTAGGGACTAAGCATAAACTACAAGACAGAATACATGGTCATCAGTAAAAGGATGAGCTTGAAATGTGATTTACAGGTTGGGGACACTAAAATCAAGCAGGTACAGAAATTTAAATAACTGGGAATTGTTCTGACAGAGGACGGTAAGTGTGATGTTGAGATCCGAAGACGTATTGGGATAGCCAAAGACTCATTCCAAAAGCTAGGCAGAGTATTATGAGACAAGAGGATTTTGTTGGTAACAAAGAAGAGTACTGAACTGCTACATGATATCTGTCCTCTTTACGGCAGTGAATGATGGATGGTCTCCTCAAAGATGAAGAGACTTGAGGTGGCAGCAATATAGTTCTATAGAAGGATGCTAAGGATATCATGAACCAAGTGTGTGAGCAACTATGAAGTTTTGGAGAGGATGCAAACAAGGAGGAACCTTATACTTAACATCAGGAAGAGACAGCTGAAATTTCTGGGATATGTAATGAGAAAAATGGGCTTGGAGAATCATATTCACAAGGTGAATGGAGGGATAAAGAGACAAGGGAAAGCAGTGGATGACAGAACAGGGTCTGGGAGAAGTAGCAAAGGGACAAAACTTATTAAGAGCTACAGAGGCTAGGGGTAAGTGGAGAATCATGATCGCATACATCCTGAAGGGACATGGCACATAAAAGAAGACTTACTGCTCAACTAATAAGTATTCAACTTATGACTGCATGATTCTTTTTCTTTATTTACAAATTTTTAAAGTTGGCTGAAGCAACAGTTGCAAAAGATGAATAATGATTTGCTACTTTAAATTAATATTCTAGAGTGGAGATCTTTGTAGTAAGCTTACTATTTATTATAAACTCGGTCATTATGCAGATAATTATCTACTGAATAACTAGATATGTCATTGCAATATACAACTCCACTGTATGTAAGCTTTGCCACTTCCTTGGGTCAAGTGGATCAGTTTTGTTTCTTAATAAAAGGCTTCACAGATTGCTGTGTCTTGCTATGTTCTTTGTTGAATAAAACCTGCCAAATAAATACTGTGATTCTACAACAATGTTATTTAATGCATAAGATAACAATATCAGTCATGATGAGGATTCCAACTGAAGCATAGAACAGCAGGAATCCTTGTTACTCAGATGATGTGAATAAATCAAAGGACATTTCTAACTGCGTGACAGTCATTATACTTTCAAGAACCCTCATTTTTATCCTTTAAAGACTTGATAATGTTTCTATTATTAGGGCTGTAGCAGCTGAGGGTGGAGGAAAGGGGCCTTGGCTTCCCCAAAACTTTTACTAATTGTATTTTTTTTAAGGTTTTATTTTAACAAAATATAATAAAGAAATAAATACAAGTAAAAAAAACAACAAAAAGAAAACTGTCAAAGCAAGGAAGAACATAACTTTCATGAAACCCTGATGAAGGTGTACAATGAGGGTAATTTCCCTTTAATGTGTGGGTGCGTTTTCATTTTAATTTGGAATTGTGAGGAATCTAATAAAATAATAATAAATAAATGTACAAATAGAAAAGAATGCAAATTAAAACAAAGCATTTGCTTTCCCTTAAAATTCCTATCTCTTATCTTTCACTCTCTCTTTATTTCAAAATTCCCCCTCTCCACAAATTTGTCTCTACTACGGCCCTGATGTCAATTGCCATCTTCTGTCTTTTTGAATCCTGTTCATCTTTTATGCTTTCCTGAATCTCCCCTATATCCTGTCTTTTCACTCACTTTCACTCTCTGCAACCCCTTGTGTACAAGTGGCATTCCTACCTTGCTTGGGGTGAAATTATTAAAAAAACATAAATAACAGAATGAAAACAAATAGATTTTTTTTGTTATAGTGTCCTTTATAACTGAAGCTATATTTGTTGCATTTTATAAGTTGTCTAAAATCTGATGCTGTCCATCAGTGTCTAATTGAGAACAATTCTTGCTCTTTGCTTATGATCAAAATAAAACTTTGGAACAGACTAAAGCTATATTTCTCAATCATTTTTAATTCAAACTAAAACTCTGGGGTACATTTCAAATTTTAATAAGGAAAAATAAGTCATGAAATTTGAAAATAATAAAGGTGTCTCCTGAAATAAGCATTTATTTTTAAGACATTACAACGTATATTTAAGAAGTAGAGTTTTCATTTAAATGGATTTATGAAGAATTTGCTATTATCTTTTTAGAGAGATCAATAATGACAGTGGATAATCCTTTCTCTTTGACAGATTTAAATCTATTTAAAGATTAAGGAATTCAGCATCCAGTTTAAAATATCAATTGACAAAGACTTCATTTAGGCATAGAAGCCATGTGCTTAGTGTCTCTATCTTTTTATAAAGATTTTTTTTTTGTTTTTAGATATAAAAATAATTAATAAATTACTTTTCTGTTAACTTGGCTACCTTTCAGGGTGCATTAGTGTGCCTGGGTGCACAGGTTGAGAAACACTAGACTAGAGTTGTGAATCATACTCTGTATGACAGACAAGCTTAATCAGCAGCAGTTTCTTCCGTAGAGAATACAGATAGATTTACTAGTTGTGACAGATTGTCTGAAAGCTAAACATTAGCTGCTGGGCAGAAGTTCATTCTGTGGGAATTACAGACACCTTTTACCTGAATTGTCCTTCACTAAAAGCTATATGTAACAAAGGTATGGCAAAGGTATGTTGTTCAGCAAGGTTTTGGAACATATGCACTTTAGTCTCTAGTTCACGTTGTGATGACAGCTATCTCAGAAATTTCAACTGCTGGTTTTACCTGAATTAAATATGAAAAGGGTCAGATCACTTACAGGCGTGGATAGTGCTGAGAGTTTTTTTATGCTGACCCCTTGTTAAGAGGCTACATTTGAATGTATATTCAGGTTTTCATACTATATCTGTGGCATCAACTCAATTGAGCTATAAGCTCATAGGTCATTGCTTGGTAGATAAAACTACTAAGGAGATATCAATATATTGTGAGCTTCCCCAGAGACTGGGAAATTGCTCTGAATTGTATTGAAGTCTAAAGATGCTCAAACAATTGACAAATGAATTTTACTAGAAGTAAACTGTTAATGGGGAAAAAAGAAAATCAATGGTTCTTATATAGAGCACAGGTGAGTGTACCTCACTAAATAACCAGCCAATCAGGTGTGAGGATTAACTGATGGCTGACATCTTCTGTAGATTGATGTGGATATAAAACCAAATGAAGCTATTCAGTGTTTTTAGAGGAAAAAATCCTGTGTCTCCCATTTCAGTGTGTGAGTGGGGGGTGTAGGATGGAGTACTCATCAATGGACACACTTCAGCCCACCTACTTATCAATCAGATGCTAGGATTATCTGACAGCTGATTACATCCACTTGGCAAGACATGAATAGGAGATGGTTGAGGTTTGTCCATTGATGACTAATTCATCTTAACAGATATCAATGCCAAAATATGAGATGGTCTGTACTGTCTGATTTATGTGCTGATGTTATCCTTGGTCAGAATCTGAAGCAATATCAGAGCATCTGTGTAAATACTGATGGGGAGAAATCTAATGAATCTGGGTGGATTGGTTAAGTTTTACTGTTTCTTCTCCTCAACCTTTTGCTTATCAGTGATTGTAGCCCAGTAGCTACTAAGTCAAAGAAACTATTCTCCACATAAACACTTTACTGTGACTGAATTAAAGGGCCTATTCACAGAAGGGATAATTGAATTTTAGAAAAGAATGGTATTTGGTTACTCTTTGACTCATTTCATGCTGCTTTACTCATTAACAAGGACTGGTTAACACTGAAAAATGATATTGATTTTTTTTAATACTACCAACCTGAAATCTAGTAGCCAGTCATCAAGTCATAATATTAGATGAAGACAGACCTTACACTGCTTTCCATCAGATTTAATTTAGAATAACCAATGGAGTTGCCATATTTGGAAACATTATAAACAATTTTTTTAACAACTCTTTTTGACATGTTTGCTTAGATGAATATGGCTATTTGTGGAATAAGACAGACAGAACATGACATTAACTTCAGATTTCCTGAGACTTCTGAGTGGTTAACATGATTTACAATTATAAGTACATATTCTTTGTGACTTCCATGGATCTCCTGGGTTATACTATTTGTGACAGGCTTACGGCCATCTCATGTTGAAATACCAATTCCTGTATGATCACAGAAGTTAAGCAATGTTGATCTTGGTCAGTTGCTAGATGGATGATTGCTTGGGAATACCACATGGTGTAGTGGATAGTAGCTCAGAATTGTTAATCATAAAGCCAAATTCCAATTCCAGTTGGATTTGTTACATTCACTTACCTGTAAATATCTGTGGGAAACTATGAATCCAGTTCTCCACCAGCTATGGGTTAATTAGTAAGATTTGTATCACTAAACCATTATTATTTACAAAAAAAAATAAAATAAAATGGCTTACAAAATATTTAGATTTTGACACTAAATAATCCTTAGAGGTTGATATGCTGCTAAAAAAAACAACCAACTATTTTTGATGGTAAAATTGAAATGGATTCTGAAAATCTACTAAAAGAATTTCCTTTTCCTCAGAATATGAATTCACTAAGTTGGGCTATAGGTATATTTGATTGCCAGTTACTTGGGAAGATTACTCCTTTGATACAAGTTGAAATATTTCCATTACCCGATATTGCCAATAGTTAACTGGGAGCTTGTTCTGCAGGATGTATTGCCTTCAGTACACACTTTGCTGTCAACTGCTATTAGCACTATTTCACATGAATGACCAATTAACTTCCAGCACTGATAAAGTAGTGGATACTTTATACCAATATGGTTGTCTTTGCTTAGCGCTTGTCTGAAATTCTGGACACAGTCTAAACTCCTGACAACATCAGATAAGAATATTAGTCATGATAGTAATTCTCTATAAAGCATGTCCTTGAACAATACTGAATTTCTTGTTCCCATGAATAAATCATTTTCATCACTCAAGCGTCTGTCATTGTCCCTGTGAAACAAAGCATGATATAATTGTTGAAGAAGCAGGACTCCTTGAAACAAATCATTCTTATGCTCATATTTGTTTTCACTAGCCAAATTCCCAAAATATGGACAGAAAAAAGTTCTATTACCTCTCTCAAATTTCTGTATAAACATTTCCTTGGGGCTCAGACTCTCTCCAGACCTGAAGTGGAACCCATATATTCATTTATTGCTAAAGATGCTGGAAAAATAGCTGGTTCATTGTACTGCTCCAGTATATTGCTATAAAAAAATAAATAGCATGGCTAACTAATCCCCATTTCAGACGCCTGCTCAGACACATTTTTGTTCAACACCCACAAAGCCAACCTGTAGTTTATACTGCAACTATGGTGAGTGTACCATAGTGTTGTATCCTTAAGAGGTTACAAACAAACAAAGGTGGTACTTGAGTGAAAGAAACAGCAATACGGGCATAGATGAAAGAAAGAGAGGCTTATTGTAAAAGAGAATACGCTACTGAAAGACAGGGAATCTGGTGGCAGGTGAGTAATTCCCGAAGCAAGTCTGCCAGGTATATCCTGTACTCACTATATATATCTACTGATATAGTCAGTCCACATAGGCGATAGGAAGTGTGAGACATTCCATTATAACACTTAGTTATAGTTTCTGGGAGAGAACGTGTTATCTAGCGTAATCAACAGTCTGAACAAGGCTAGCATGCTCAAATCACCGGCCATGATGACTTGTGACTTTGTGCTAGCACAACTACCGATGGTTCCCAAGGGTTCTGTCTACCCAATTTTATTCACAAACCTTGGGTTAACCTGTGGTATAGTTTTTCAGACACTTTCCAAAGGTGAAACCTGCTGGGATTGCCTCCTCCAGACTGATTACATCACCTTGACAAATCGACCATGGTGAGATTCAAATCCGTGTTTCATGGTCAGAAAGTGAATGTTCTAACTACTCGGCCATGTGTTCGTAGTATACTGCTATACCCCATCTTTAAAGAGCCACATCAGACCAAAAATGGATTCCTACTGCCATATCTGGGATGGAAGTGTCCAGTCCTCACTTGTTTGTCTTGATAGTTCAAAAGCATCTACATGGCCTTGTGGGTGATGAATTATTTTCAAGGTAGTTGGTTACGATGTGGTTTTTGTATAAATGTAAGAAAAGACAAGTGAAGTTCATAGGGCTATGTAGGAAATAAATTATTTTCCACTCTACAACCCCTTTTCACAGATGAAATGTCATTGCTATTTCCACGGAATGTGTTCTGATGCTATACATTCTCTAGTCCCACTAGCCTTGACCTTTACAACTGAGACCCATCATGCTATGTACCCAAATGTGAATCATCCCCATTACCTTCATATTCCATTTTTTTTAAGAAGTGAGTTCCATTCAGAAAGCTTCTTCCTAAGAACTGCTGCTTTGTGGAACAGACCCCCAGCAGGATATTTTCCAAATCACTACAATCAGGACCTCTTCAAGTTTTAGGTTAACTGTTATCTTTCATGCATAGCCCCATGAACTTCACCTTTTGCTTTTTTTTTTTTTTTAACACTTATGCAACACTGCACAGTAACCCCCTACCTTGAATGGCTCTTGGTGAACATTAGTATAAAAAAAAAAGACATCTATTTTATAAAGTTCTTTTTGTCATTATGCTAAGTTCACTCTGGACATAGCTACATAGAGATGAACATGTGAGAAACATAATGTTCATAATAAAAAAATGAAAAATACAAAGTTTGCTGAATTTTTTTTAAAGTAGTTTGGTACAGGTTTAAGGAAATCTAATTAAACAGTTTATTTTCACTCATTTAAATAATTGTGTAAAAAAAATCCCCCAAAATTTTGTTTCTTCTCAAATATGTGCTAATGTGAAATAGCAGACAAAAACAATGCTTATTATGAATTCTGTATGTTTTCTAACTGAAGACTGAATTTAGACAAATTCTTTATACAAACAAATCTTTCTCTATTGAAATATTGCTTGTATATGACAATTTAAAAAAATTGTAAAACACAAAAATATTAAATTATGCTTTTAAAAATTGTTATACAAATTAAATATTACTGCTGATGGTTTAAATACTATTTGTTAGTACTATATGAAAATTAGTGGAAATTTTTTTTTTATGCAACATGTTTTAGCCTTTAGGTCTTCATAGGATTAAAGTGATGTTTATGTTGTAAATACACTTGTGAATGAAAGGGAGATTACACCGAAATTTTAAAATTATAAATTTTTTTTTTTTAATGTATTTTGGGTATATAGTCTAGGCAATTTCATGTTTATTTTTCTTATGCTTTTATCACTTTTGTTAAGTTATTAGTACTATATATAAAAGGCTGGTAAACATTCATTATGTGGTAACAATGTGAGCTGTTTTCTACTGATATAAGGTAAGGGACACAGAAAAAATTTAGCATTTTGTGAATTCATAAAATATAATGGCAATGAGATAGCATTGTCATTGTAGATAATTATGAAATAGCTAGTCTGAAATTCAGGGCACAATTAAACTGACAACAACATCAGATAAGAATATCAGCCATGATGAGGATTCTCTCTAAAGCACAAAGCTGAACAAAACTGAATCTCTTGTTCTTGTTGTTAATGAGTCATTGATTTCTCACACAAGGGACTGTCACTGTCCAGATAACTAGACTCCATTACACCAGTTTGAGAGTATGCACAAACCACCTAACCATCAGAACTTATGGTTTTAATGATGTCTTGCTTATGCTTGATGTATTCTTTTGTATATACTAAAGTGTTTGCATTATTTTTCTTATTTCATGCTGATAATTTTATTTTATCATTTGCTGTACACTTTATTGTATTGTGAAGAGTTATTCAGTATGGAATTACTAGCATTATGGCTGACAAGATTGTATTTTTACTTTGATGTTTACTCATGTAAAATCTGAACTTCATATCTTACAGAAAGTAGTTTATGGGTATATCACATTGAAACACTGGATCTTGTAGAATCAACATTGAGCCTGGTGAGTACCTAGATCGATGACTGCTTGGAATTCCAGGTACTCTAAGTTTAGATGCGTGAGTGGTGTAAATTTTTTTTTTTTTTTTTTTTAACAGTAAGGTTCACTCTGTGCAAGGTCTGGGGGCCACTCAAGGTAGAGGGTTACATTAAGAAATAGATTTTTATGGACAGGAAGGGAAGATGACTGTTAACTCTAGATGAACAAGTTAAGATTGCAGTGATTGGGGGAAACATCCTTTAGGAAGTCTGTTTCAAAAGGCAGTGGTTCGTGGGAAGAAGCTGTTTGGGTGGAACTTACTTTTTGCCAATGGAATACTGAGGAAATGTGGGTGGTTTGCTACAATGTGAGTGGTATGACGGGTCCTAGCAGTGAAGATTAGACCTGGCGGAACCAAGGAATGTAGTCCGTCCGAGCACTTTCCAAGGAAGTAGTGATACAACAGTGAGAGACTCGCTACATCCTGCCTGTGAGAGAGAAGTTAGAGGTTTGGAAATAATTATTCCCCAACTTGGAGATGTTTTGAAATCTATAATGACTCGAAAGTGAGCACTGGGAGGCTTCTGTCCAAATATGGCAACAGTACTCCATTTTCGGCCTAATCTGGCTCTTATAAAGGTGGAAGATAGCATGAGGGGTCAGGTAATTACTGGAGAGCTACAGGGAGTGGATCAACTGTGGATTTAACTGGAATGTAAAAGAGTTTTTTTTTAAGTAAGGTTCACTCTGTACAAGGCCCAGGGACTAATCGAAGTAGAGGGTTATGGATAGGTGAGGAAGATAATAGATAACATAAACATGTTAAGAGTCCAGTGATTAGGGAAACATCTTCTTGGGAGTCTGTTCCATAGGGTATGGTTTGTGGGAAGGAGCTGTTTGAGTGGAACTTACTTTTCGCCGATTGAATATGGATGGAATGAGTGTGGTTTGCTACTATGTAAGTGGCATGGTGTGTCCTTGCCGTGAAGATTAGACCTGGCGGAACCGAGAAATGCATCTTGTCGGAACTTTCCATGATAGAGCAGTGAGAGACTCAACACATCCTGCCTGTGAGAGAGGTTGGAGGGTGGAAAATAATTCTCACAATCTAAAAATATTTTCTAGCTTTAAGTAACCTGTAAAAGGTTGATAAGCTGCTAAAAATGAATCAATCAATCCTACAGAAAGATTACATAAAATGTAGTCATGTGTCTTGCCATGGCCATTGCTGAATAAAGCCCAAGAAATAAATGAGCATTCTACAGATCTCTTAAAACTATATCAGTAAAATAACTAAAATGAAGTGTTTTTTTATTGGTAAAATAAAATAGAAGCTGGGAGACTTGTAAATGGAGGTAAAGGAACTTCATTATTGAATATATGTTTTAGATATCTGACACTAAAAATACTGAACAGTGAAAGATCATTGACAGAAAAACCAATAATTTATCTCCAAATTTTGCACATAGGCTTCCATTTGTTATGACTGATACTGAATATAGCAACCATTTTGCAGTGCTATTATTGTCTTGACAAGTATTTATGGGGCAAAGGTTTAGCCAATCATTCTTTCTCCTCTGCCATCATATATGACCAAAATATGAATGTTGACAAGATAACTATATTGCACTCGTACCCTCTATTCTCAACCCCCATAAAAGAGAGAATTTGATTTGTATTGCAAATAATTTCAATATAGAACCTTCATGATGGAACTGTGAGCAATGACTCCAGTTGTGTGATTGGTATTCACTGGGTGATCCATGTTTGGTGGTCTTATAACAAAATAATGCAGAGGTGGGCTTATAATATAGCAATATTTATTAATGTAATACAGTTTGACTATTCCTAATATGAAATCCTTGGGGTTAAATTTGTTTAGGTTTTTAAACCTTTTCAGATTATAGAATAACTATAGTTAGGACAAAAAGAAAATGAAAATATGACTGACACAAAATAACACTAGACTTTATAGAAAAATACACTAATAAGTAATGTAGTATTGGGATAATTATATTCCATAAACACATGCAGTAGGGAAATTTATTTCTAAAAAGAATATTAGGTAAAACTTAAATCATCTGATTGTCATTGGTGCACACATCCTTATACTCTGTTACATCTCTAAAGTCTGTTTGTCATACTACATTGTCTCTTACTGTGACTGGGATGTTGCAGAGGTGGATCATTAGTGTCACTATCATCATTGCAATGAAGGACCTGGGTGTCCAATATTAACTCTCATGATGATTGGCCTTTGTAAACATTTCTGTGAGTGTTGTCTGCTTCAACTTTGGATTCTCAATCAGCAATCTCTTTAATTGAATAAACTGACATAATTTCCTGTTCACTGATAAATTTACATTATTGAAGGCCAGTATTTAACTGGTCTCATGTTTTCTCCATGGTTATTTTTTTACCACTGTTCATAGTGTCCATTGTCATTATTACTGTCATCATTCTTTTCTCTATTTAACACAATGGTCAGAATTTTCTCATCACTCAAAGAATGCACAACAGGTGCATGATTGTCAATGTTGAGCTTTTCTTCGATATTAGTTTCCTCTATGTTTTTTTTTTTTTTTTACATTTGTGTCTGATACAGTTTTAGCATAACTTATGAGTCATGATAGCATCCCCTATTCATTAGTGATACAAAACCCTTTAAAATATTAATCTTCAGTTTTATCCTTGAAACCTTCTGGGGTTCTCTTTTTTCTTTTTTAACTGGTATCGCTCAATGCAAAGCAGTAAAGCCACTAAGACACAAGGGGTTACAAGGTGTGGAAGAATTAGGAAGAGAAACATTAATAATGAGTGGGATGAGGAAAGAGTAATCAGGGGGACTAGATAGCAATTGGCATTGCATTTAAATTTTTGTAGATTAAAGTTGACTGGAAATCATGGAGCCACTAGGGAGTTCCGCAAGAGAGAAGTGCAAGAAAAATTTACAGTTACTTCTAGCCAACTCAACTGTAAATTGATGAGATCTTGATGCCAGTCAAGGACTGCGCTCAAATTCAAAGAGTCTCAGTACCATAGCAAAGAGCTCATTTGACCAATTACCATGAAAGTATTTATAGAAAAGAGAAAACCTTATGGTGGTGGGAAAGTGACTGAACCCAAGGTGCCAGATCAGGACCAATAATATTGCTGATTCTTCTTTGGATTTTATCAAGAAGCTCAAAGTAAATATCAGGGGCACTTATAGATATGTAAAATGGTTCACTGTGTCATGTAAGAAAATTTTTCACTCTAGAATCTAACTTTCTTATCAGCTGATCTAGCCATGTAACAATTTGCCATTGCTAAAGTTTTTCTAGATATGTACTCCAGATATTTAAATAGGGGTACATGCCTATAAAAAAAAAATCTAGGGAGTGTTCTGACAGAGGATGGTAAGTGTGACACTGAGATCTGAAGATGTATTGGAATGACCAAAGATGCATTCCAAAAGCTAGGCAGAGTATTACAAGACAGGAGGATTTTGTTGGTAACAAAGAAAAGAGTACTGAACTGCTATGTGATATATCCTTCTTTACAGCAGTGAATGTTGGGTTCTACAGAAGGATGCTAAGGATACCATGGACCGAACATGTGAGCAATGAAGGAAGCTTATACTTAGCATCAGGAAGAGGCAGCTGAAACATCTGGGAGGTCTTGGAGACTCTGATGCTCACAGGGTGGATAGAGGGAAAGAGACACAAGGGAAAGCAATGCGGGATATACCTAGCAGGCTTAAGCAAGTGGTTGATGGAACAAGGTTCAGAAGAAGTAGCAAAAGGATAAAACATTGAGAGCTACAAGAGATAGGGTTAAGTGGAGAACCATGATCGCCTATGTCCTGAAGGGGCACAACACGTAAAAGAAGAAAGAAATAAAGAAAGGAGGCATGTACCATCACTTTTCATCTGATATTATCTTGGCAAATTCTTCTGAGTAATTTTCATCTGTATCATGATCAGCTGAAGATTTTTTCACCACATTTTTAGATATTTTATACCATGACTCTCTCTTGAATTTCTGCAGCCAACCTTCCCTGTACTGACACTCACTCTTAATGTTTAGCTGATTGATATATTCTTGCTTGTTCACGACCATCAGTTCATTCACTTCTCTGTTGCCATATCCATTCTAGCAACAGCTGGTCAAGATCTTCATTTTTTGCCTGATACAGTATTTTCCTGTTTTTTATCATCCTGTCACTAGAATTTCACTAAATTGTTTTTCTGTTTCTTTAAATCATATACAATTGTTGTACTGACACGATATTCTTCAGTCAGATGCTGCACAGACACACCACAATCAAGCATCTGTAGTAACTTGACTTTCTGATTTACTGATAGATAATGAAAGGTGATTCCTTTTTTACATTTTTGACATTATCACAGTAGAATTAAAAACAAAAATAAATGCCATGAGTGTTGATCTGCAACAAACAGATCTCCTGTAATACTAAACTGGGCTCACATTCTGTTATTCATACTCCATGAAAATAAGTGCAGTTTTTAGAACTTTCCGAACTTTGAATGCTCAGATTCAGTGTTCTGGGCCTGTATTACTACACATTGTTTGTAAATGGACTTCATTTAATGTCACTGAGTGACATTCTGTTGAGGACTATAAAAGGAAGGGACATAACCCCCATTCTCTCTCTTTTTGCTCTGAGATGTAGCAGAAACAACATGAGATCCCTCCCCTCTGGGAAGACACTCTTCAGGCAGGCCAACTACTTGATTTCACCTAATCATGGAGTATGTGTATGCACACACACACACACACACACACAACTTCTAATACCATAAATGTTTTTTTCTAAGTTGCTTAAGTGTACACATGGCTTTTTTTTTCTCTTTTGTGAGCTATGTTGTTCTTTATATAAAAATACATGTTTGGAAAATTAATGATAAATTGTAAAAAAAATTTTATCCTTTAGGAGTTCATCAGACTAAAGTGATTACATTGATGTAACTACACATGCACACAAAGGAGAAGGGGTGCTTAAATTTCAAACTTTTAAATTTAAATTATTTAGGAACTAATGAATCAAAAAATATATGATCTACAAACTCTATCACAACTACAATTGAAAAGAATTTATTTAAACTGAACATAAAGTATTACAACTACTTGTAAATCACTATAAGAATTAATACAAAACAATAAATTCCTTCTTCAATTTTTACCTTATTTTGTCACCTATAATAATTGTCACAAGGAATACATTAAGAAAAACCTTGAGGAATTTAAATAAAGGATTATATGAACACAAAAGGGATCTTTTGCAAACATGCTCAATGCATTAGTTGCTCATTTCAATTTAAAAAACAAATGCTATTTTAATTAAGAGAAAGCAACAAAAATGAAAGTGTATAGAAAGTGCTTTAATTGCTAGATCATCCACTCATTTAGTAGCTTACAACATTTTACTTTTCTTGGCAGATCTTCTATTATCACAATGTAGGATATTTAATAACAAAAGCAATAAAGATTTAAAGAAAAAAAACTATAAATGAAATTGGCTACAGTGTATATCCAAACACATTACAAAAGAAAAATTTTTAATTTAAAATTTAAAAACTTCCTCTTTTGTGCATGTGTATTTACATCAATATAAATCTCACTAAGGTCTGATGAAGTCCTAAAGGCTGAAACGTGTAACATGAAAAATTTGTTCATTGTAATTTTCTCAGCATTGTCCTGGTATATAAAAATTTATGTATTGTTTTCTCACATAAAAATACATGTATAAAAATCCTCTACATGTTGAATTTATTTCTTTTGAAAGGTGTTTCACCTACATCCATTACAATCATTTAATGCCTAACTGCTACATTACTATAACAAAAGTGATATCAAAGACTACAACCAGGATTTGAACGTATGCTCTCTAATTCAGTTTTTTTACACCATTTGTGATTCACTCCTGATAAACTACTTCCAGCTGCAAGGACTCTGATTGGGAGATTGGTGGTTTTAAGGAGCATGAAACCACCTCTTAATTGCTGCTGTCTTCAGGTTCCCCTTGAGCCAGCATGGTAGCACCTGTTAGGGTCCCAGCTATAGGCAAATAGGAAACACTCAAACAAAAACGAAACACTATGAAATTATAAAAAAAAAAAAAATTTTAGAGTAAAATTACCAACAATACATTTTCAAAGCAACATGACCATTAATAGATTTTATCTCTAGTTGAAGGCATGCAATTGTGTTCAAAATATTTAGATTTCATCATTAAATAACACATAGAGGTGATATGCTGCTAAATAAAATCAGCCTAACAACCAACATGAAAGAACTCTTTCATCACATTAATCCATATAATATCCTACAATTTCTTAAAGAAAATAAACTCTATTTTAAAAAAATGCTTGGAATTTGAAGAGAGAAGACATGTTTTTCAAAGCTCTGCTGATTTCAACAGATTTTCAAGAATGTAAAAATGTCGGATTAAGCATTAAGCAAGGTAAATACGAATTTGAATAGTAAATGGAATAATCATTATTGAATTAATAGCTGGAAACTTTAAACATTATTGTAAAGGATTTGAATTCAAGACAGTATTTTTTTCAAAGATTTGATTTCAAAGGAAAAAAATGAAATTAAAAGGAGGGAAGAAAAAATGTCTCTTCCTTCCTTGTTGGAATGTGATTGTTGCTTTCACAACACTTGTGCTCGGCATTCCTTACAATAAGGACCCGACATCATCTGTCTCATCTATTATGAAAAATAACATTTCTTTATTCAATTTGTCTAAAATAAATGCCGCCGAATTTTCTAATCCTAAGAGATTTCATCCTTCATCTGCAGTCAACGATTCTAAGAGACTCTCTGGCCTCATCAATGCTAAGTTGATCAAGGGTGATATCTCAGCTGCAGTTAGAGTATTGGCCTCATCCGATACTATACTAGCTACTACACCAGAAGTACTCACAGCTCTCTGTTGGAAACATCCTGTGCCATCATCAGATGTCAGATTTCTTCAGATGAAAAACAATGATTCGAATATTGAAATCTCAAAGGAAGCAATGGTTGCCGCTCTGAAGTCTTCTCGGGAAGAGGCAGTAGAGGTGTGGATTGCTTTCGACCTGTTCACATCAAGGACTTAATTTCTGCTCACATTGCCGAAGCTGGTGAACATTTAAAAACATCCATAACAGCTCTTACTAATACCCTTCTATGAGCTGAGATACCCCAACATGCTCGCGACTTAATATTTTCAGCCAACTTAATGGCTTTAAAAAAAGTACGGAGATATACGCTCTATTGCTGTTGGTAACATTTTTTGTCATCTCGCAGCAAAAATTGCTTGTAGAGTTGTGAAGGAGATAGGGCATGAACTGTCCAGCTCAGGGTAGGCATACATGGTGGATGTAAAGCTGCGGTTCATACCACTAGATCATTTTTCGAGAATACATCACCTGTTTCCCCCCGTATCTTATTAAAATTAGATATGAAAAACGTTTTCAATAGCATCAGAAGGGATCATACCCTGGAAGTTTGCCATCAACGGACTCCTTCCATATTTAAACTGGCTCATCTTTCGTATAGTCATCCAAGTATGTTGATCGCATCTGATAATATTATCTCTTCTGCTACCAGAATCCAGCAAAGTGATCCACTGATGCCCTACTATTTGTGATGACTGTTAACGGGGTAGCTTGTTCCATCGCCTCTCCTTTTAATATATGTTATCTTGATGATGCAATGTTGGGAGGATCCATCATGGTCGTAGCTGCTGACCTTCGATGAGTTATTCCTGCTTTATCTCTGCTTGGACTTGAGATTAACATTCCCAAGCCAGAGATAATAAACATGAATTAACAAGTGCAGATGATTTTGAGAGTGCTATCTGGGATATCAGACTCATTCTTGAGGATATAAAAATAATACCTAAGGAGGAATTACATATTCTTGGTTCTCCAGTCTTTCCAATGGCCATTCGAGAGTGTTTGGATACTAAGCATGTCATTCTAACAAGAATGACTGAGAAATTGCAACTAATTGATGCACACCCAGCCCTCTTCCTCTTGAAGAACAGTTTTTTGCTACCAAGTTTCCTCTACACGCTCCGAAGTGACCCTTGCTACCTTGAACAGGATTTCTTAAATGAGATAGATATCTCAATTAAGAGATGTGTGGAGCTAATTTGCAAAATTAATTTTGACAACACAGGCTGGAGGCAGGCAAAGCTCCCTTTGAGTTTTGAAGGCCTGGGCTTTTGATCAGTGGTAGATTTGGCCCTTCCAGCATATCTTTTTTCACTTGCATCCAGTCGTGAATTAATTGATGAGATACTCGGCGGATCATCTCAGTGTTTCTCGGGTAGTTCTTTTGAACAAGCTTACAGTGTCTGGGTCCAAGAATTACTTTCTATCTCACTAGACACATCAAAAGAAAAAAGCTGGGATAAAATAAAATGCAAGGCCAATTTTACTAATTTAAGGCTCTCTCTGGATCAGCATCTCCTTGCCTGTCTACTATCTGCTTCACAACCGAGTAGTGGTGCCTGGTTCAATGCAGTGCCCTCTTCAACTCCCAGTACCCTTCTAGATGATGTGTGCACTCGGGTCGGAGTCACGATCCGTCTTGGACTCAAATTATGTGAGTGTCACAGATGCAAATGTGGAGCTTCCATTGATGAGTTTGGTTTGCATCCTCTCTCCTGTCGTTATAGTGCTGGCTGCTTTCTACGGCATGCAGCAATAAACAACATCATCAGAAGAGGTTTGGATTCAGCTGGGTTCCCTTCCCAAATCAAACCCGTAGGCCTTGACTGTGGTGATGGAAAGCAGCTGGATGGCATTACCATTTCCCCTTTTAAAATGGGGGAGTCATTGATTTGGGATGTGAGCTGTGCGGATACATTTTCGGCCGGTAATTTTATCAGGTCCGCAGTTGAGCCAGGGTCTATCGCCCAGGACACAGAGATAAAAAAAATAGTTAAATATTCTTCTCTTGCTGATAGATTTTTTTTTTTTTTACTCCTGTGGCAGTGGAGACTTCTGGGGTTATTGGCCCTCATTCGATGGTGTTCCTTCTGAGGATTGGCGTGATTGCGTCTCCGATTAAGGGACGATCCTCGCGAAACAGAGTGGCTCTTGCAGTGTGTCTCACTGGCGATGGTTCGAGGTAATGCTTTCTCCATCATTGCAGCTGGCAGAGGATAGCGAAAAAAAAAATTGTTTATAGTTACTTTGTTCAAACTTTTTTAAAAATATAACTTCAACAAACCTGCAACATAAAGCTCATCACCACCTAGTAATTATATCCACACAAACATGTATATGAACAAAAGCTGAGTATCGTCTACCATGTATTCAATTGTGAAAGCAGAATAACATGTATCATATTTTTATTACTTCAAATCTTCTAAGAAAATTAAATTTTGGCATTAAATGACCCATAACGAGTTGATATATCGTTAAACAACCAAACCAAATCAAACCATTTGCAATTACCAGCAAAATTAACTTGGCATTTAAAAATGTCAAAACATCATTATTGAATTTGCTAGCATTGAAAGAGTTTCATTAATAACACAAGTTTGCTTAAAAAGCCATGACAGTTTAATTAATTTACAATCAATCTGAATCATCCATCATCTTATCCTGCTACACTTTCTGCTTCTATTGATTTTAATAGCTATTTACTTGTAGATTAATTTGTAAAGGTGTCTGTTACATTTCCTATTTAACATTTTTGCAGTGGAAGCTTTTACCATCATTCAAGTTAATGAATTTCTGCTTATTAATGATAAGTGGGGAATAACCATGTAGAAAATGCATGGGATTAATTTATAAAACCAACCAGATCTTTATTTCAAATTTTAGATTTAAATTTATGAAAAGATGTTCCTATTATCTTGTCTTTAATGTTTTTTTATTTGATTGCTTTTTTTGATAATCTAAAGCATTATACTTCTTCTCATAATTATTGTTGTTAACCTGTTTCATACACTAAATGTAAAGACTTTCATGGAACAGTTAGTATTTGATTTAATTTAATCATTGAGATGCTACTAAACTAATAGTTTATCAGAAGTAAAAATTAAACAAGAAATGAGTGCTCTTTATTTGTACCAAGAAGGTCCTTATAGGTCATAAAGATTTTCATCAGAATTTACACAGTACTTCATCAAATTTATATATATATATATATATATATATATATATATATATATATATATTTTTATTTAGATAATAAAGTTTAAAATAATATATTCATAAACTATTAACATGAATTTTTTGTTAAGCAACACTGGTGTCTGTTGTAAATAGTTCCTTAGGATTTAGTCGAGTTTCAGTATAATTGATTATGAACAAGTCGTTTCTAAAAGAAAAACATTGTGTACTCTGATCTTTGGTAGAAACATTGATGCATTCATAAATAATCTCATCCTGGGTATGACGATAAACTACGTCCAACAGCAAGGCCTTTGATCAGGAGGCATTGAGGAGCATGAAACCATCTCTTAATTGCTTGTGTTCCCAGGTCCACTCTGACCTGGGGTGGTAGCACCTGTTAGGGTCCCAGCTATAGGCAAATATTTAACCCTGAAACTGAGGTAAAAAGCATTATAAAGGTGTAAAAATAGGTTTTAATACCAGAAATACTTTGTAAAAAATTATTACCAGAAATAAATTTTTGAAGAAAAAATATTACCAGCTATACATTTTTTGAAAAAATAATATTACCAGCTATACGTTTTTTCAAAAAATGATATTACCAGCTATACGTTTTTAAGGAAAAAAATTTTAACAGTAATAGATTTTTGACAAAACAAAAATATTACCAGGAAAAAAAAAATGATTCATTGAGGTTGATATACCACAAAACAAACCAAACCATAAATAATCTTGTCATATTTTATTGTCATTGGGCCTCATCATATAATAACCATATTATAAATATAGAAAATGATAACCATTTTTTTAAAACATGATAGCCATTTTTTAAACCAAGAAAATGATGACCATTTTTTGAAAGCTAGAAAATTATAACCATATAAAGTTCATTGTGGTTTCATTTTTCTATTATTTTTATTTGATATTTGAAATCTGACTTATTAACTAAGTCTGGACAAGAACCATAGTCATTAGAGCCAAACTTATCACAGACAATAAGCAGGAACAAAGAAAGATCTGCAGATATTTCTATTTTCTAGATGTTTGTATATTTCATATCTTGGCTGGTTGTTATTAATTTCACTGTTTAAGAAAATAAAAAAAAAACAGAGATAGCAACTTAAATACATGTAAGCATATGTTTATAATATTAAGAAATATTTTATATTGCTATCAATGTACTTGTTGCAGATTTGAATCAACCCACAACAAAGAAAAAGATGAAGGTGTTTGCTTGAATATAAAAATATCTTATATTTTTATTTTTGTGTTTTTACAACTAAATATTTCTTAGCATGGATAGGTGTTAAATTTCTTACAATTCTTGTTTGTAGTTGTTTAAGATGAAAAGATATGTGATTTCTTCATGTATGTGTGAGGAAAAAGAGGCAAGGAAGAGTGAGGAGGAAAGTGTAAGTGTCATGTAGCTTGGCGAGGAAGATTGATGAATGAGTAAGGGAAATTCTTTTAAGCTGTGTGCTGTTGTGAGCTGTTGCTGTTTGTTCTCCTTACTCTGGTCTAGAAACTTTATTTCTATACTCCTCAAAGGCATCACAAAGCATGTTTTTTTTTTTTATTATTACTGGTGGAAATGCTATGGTTGTTTGAAAAATGCTAAATATCTATTTTCAAAGCATTAATTTTTTTTAACTGGAAGGATGCATGAATCCTCCAACTCAGTCAAATACCAAATGACAAAAGATGGTTTCCGTCTTGGTGATTATTATGTTTTTGCTTCACATACTAACTACTGCATTAGAGAAAATCATGTTACACTAATCTTCTGAATGAGGTCTCTCCAGATTCAAAAATCAATATATGAAATGATGGTTGTTTTTTTTTTCTTGTTTTTTTTTTTTAAATCCTTACACTTCAAGCAAGGAAATAATGTCATAAGGACACAGGGAGTGAGAGTATGAGAAAACTTTCATGAGGAAAGGACAATAAAGGAACAAAATCCAGGAAGACAGATGATGATTGATGTTGTATTTAAATTTTGGAAGACTGAAGGTGGCAGAGAAGCAAAAAAAAAAAAAACTGGAAGAGTTCAACAGGTAAGAAGTGTGGGGAAAGACTATTAGAATAGACCTTACAGTTATAGTAAAACTGTGAGACCTAGTTGCCAATGTAGTCAGTCAGTTATGTGCCATATGTGATATACGCATAGGCGATCATGTATCTTTTGACAAGGCAGATTTTTTTTTCCGCAGTAGGTTGCCATTTCTTTCTGCAGTAGATCAGTTGACATCCAAGACTATAGAACCTGGTCTGTCCATAGATGGGGGTGGGGAGAAGAAGAGGATTCATACCTTTCTCAAGGGTATTAGCACGTAAGTGAATGTAATAGATTTGAATGGAATTCAAACTCTGCTCTCCAATTCCTCAATCCGAGCCGCTATCCATTACTCCACTGTACCAATTTAGTAGTACACTTAAATTCATGCAGTTGAGGCATCAACAAAAGCTTATTAGAACAATTGTTATGGAAATATTTGTAGAAAAGATAGAGAGAAGCCTTGTTATGTCAGTGAGAAAGTGGTTGAAGTTTAGATACCAGGCCCTGGTAGATTTACATTACAAACCCTTCTTTGAATTTTATGAAAAATCTTGAGATATATATAGTAGAAGTACCAGACAAGATATGGCAGTTCATGGATGAATAGGAGATTTCATAAAGTTTACTGGAGTTCAAATATTGACCACTGGTCATGAAACTAAGCAAGCAAGTGTTTTAGCCACCAAGCAAGCTCTTGAGTATGTAAGTGATTTTCTGTTAGTTGAAATACACATTATGGCAATGAATTAGTTTAAGTTCATTCTGAATGTAGTAAGAAAGCAAATATGTATGTCTGCATTATCTATTGGACTAATTCAATGCTGCAGAAGAATATGCTTTTAAAAAATGTGCAACTGTGCATGCGCACTTATGAATACTTGCAGCTTGTCAAAGAAAATAAAGATACACAATAAATAGTCTGCATTCTCCTTCTGCTATCATTTAGGATTATTTAAAAAAAAAAAACTAAAAAAAACTGCAAATTATCTTAACTGAAGCCACAAAAACCTCACATAGAGATTATATAGCAGTTGTTCCCCCTCCAAGAAAAAATGTAAACAAAATTCAATTCTGTCTGGTTACTGGAGATATTTCATTAAATGCAATTTGTTTCTTTTTAGTTCTGCTGTTGATTAGAAGAGACTATTTTCTTTGCTTCGTGTTCATAAGATATTCCAACTGAGAAATATATTGAATGTTGTCTCAATCAAGATACCAATATCAAGTAAATTACTTTGACATGATTTCTATTCTATAACTCTTCTCTGGAAAGAGAGAGAAATAATATATAAAAAATAGTTAACATTATTATATGAAAGTGCATCTATCTCTTCATAGCATTTGAGAAACATTTTAAGTTTCCTGATCTTCTTTAATAGTCTATTTAAGAAAATGGTTGTACTTTCAAGAATTCTCCTTAACAAGTGGTTAACATGCTGTTGTCTAAAGTCTGAGCTACATAAATGAATCTGGTCATAATATCAATTTAAAGAATGCAGTTTTAATTAAAAATGAAAGTAATTTACTAAGGTGAAAGTATACAGAAAGTGCTCTAATTTCTCAGTGATCTGCATTAAATTTACATCAAGAGCTGCTAAGAAAGTTGGTTCACAGTGTTGTGCAAGATGATTTTTCTCTCCAGAATCTATCTTGTATATCTAAGTCTACCATTAGTCCATGCTTAGAATATTGCTGTGACATATGGTCTGATGCCTATTCTATTTACCTTGAGCTCCTTGATAAAAACCATAGAAGAATCAGCAATATAATTGCACCTGATCTGGCAGCTCAGCTTCAGTCACTTTCCCATTGGCATAAAGTTGCTTTTGTGTCTTTTCTATAAATAATTTCATGGTAATTGTTCGGATGAGCACTTTGCTATGGTACCTAGACTTTTTGAATTTAAGCACAGTCCTCGACTGGCATTGAGATCTCATCAATTTACAGTTCTCAACAGTTTCTTTTCTCACTTGAGGAACTCTCTTCTAGCTCCATGCTTTCCAGCCAACTTTGCATTTAAATTTTTGTAAATTAATGTCAATTGCTATCTACTGTCCCCACTGATTATTCTTTTCTCTCCCTGCTCATTATTAATGTTTCAGTTTCTAATTCTTCCACACACTGTAACACCCTCTGTCTTAATGACTTTACTACCTTGCATGATTTTAAAAAAAAAATGGTCATACATGATGTCATTTTTCTTAAAACTTCTGGTCTTAAAATGGGATCTATTTAAAAACAATATGGATAAAGACTAGGACAGAAGTTGTAGAGGGATGAATGAGGTTTTTGGGTTGTGTATCTAAATAAACACCTCAAACACTTAAAAATTAAGATTTAAGTACCCCTGTATCTTCTGTGTTTTCTCAATGTAGAAATTATAACAGCCATTTATTGCATTTCCTTCCCTCTCCCTGCATGTATAGGATTTTATTGATAAAAATATTATGTAGTCCTTTTGAAAGATGAAGTGCATAATATAAGACTCTTTTTCATTTTGTCATTAAATTATATGAATGTAAATGCATCTATTTCTTTATAGCATTTAGGAACATTCTAACTTTCCTGATCTTTTTTAATAGCCTATTTAAAACTACAATTGTACTTTATTCTTCTTAAGGAGATAATGTTGTCTGAAGTCTGAGCCACATAAACAAATCTGGCAATCTATGATTCATACAGTATCAGGACAATATTCAAAAGCAATTCTACTTTACGGTGAAATCTCTGCCTAGTAAATCTTAACATGGGGAGAAAAAATGTAAATATTGGATAAGGAAGAACACTGGAGAGTTAGACATCTAGAGTTAGGGCTGTAATTTGTATTTTGGGCTCATCTTTTTGCTGATGACCATGCATTCTGTCTTCTTGTAGTTTATGCTTAGTCCCTTCTTCTCACTCTTCATCCTTACCTTCTGTAGGAGGTTTTGTAATTTGCTTTCTGGATCTGCTGTTAACATTGTATCATCCATGTATCTTACATTGTTAAGATTGTGGCCAGCAATGATGAATCCTGATAGGATTCCTAGTTCTCTCAGAATTGCTTCACTCTATAGGTTGAATGTCCAGTGAGAAGACACATCCTTGTCTTACACACCTTTCTATTTTTGTATATCTGCTGAACTCATTTTTTTTATCCTAATGAAAACAGTTATTTTTTTGATTATTTTAATGTCTTTTCCAAATATGTCAAGGTTGCTGAGCAGCCCTAACAGATAGCATACTTTATTGAACACTGTTGTGTAGTCTATAAAACACAGGTACACATATTTCTGCATTTGTAATGATCTTTCTGATAACATTCTGAGCATAAATATTGTGTTTCTTGCTCCAGTGTCTTTGCTAAACCTGCACTGTTTTTGTCCTATCTCTGGCCTGATTCTGATACACATTCTATTCATCAGAATTTGGATGATGAGTTTGTTATGTGGCTCATTAGGCTGATTGTTCAGGGGAATTCACATTTGTTTGTGCCTGGTTTCTTAGGCAGTGCTATGAAAATAGATCTGCTTAGGTCTTCCGGTATATCCTCACTATTGTAGATTTCATTTATTATTTCTATAATCTTGTCTATGCTGAAATCGTCTAAGGCTGCCAGCATCTCTGTTACAATTCCATCTGGCCCTGCTGCTTTGTTTCTGTTCAATTTGGCCAGTGTAGCTTCCACTTTGGTTTTTAGTATTTTCAGCCTGTCAGTATTTCTTTGAATTGCTGGTAGTTCTCTTTTGTTGTAGAAGAGATCTTCAATATATTCACTCCAGTGCTGAAGAATTTTTTCTTTTTCTAATATGAGTGTTCCATCTGTGGATTTTACACAGCTTATTGATGAGCATATCTTCTGTCCTGTTAGTTCCCCTATTTGTTTATGCACATCTCCTTTATCTGTGATACTCATTCTCTTTAATTTTGCACATTTTTCGTTGAGTCATTCTTCTTTAGCCTGCCTGCATTTGTTCCTTATTTCATTGTGTAGTTTTCTGTATTCTGTTCTGTGTCTTGGCATTGTTTTCTGCCTCCTTTGCATCATGTAGAGAATCTTGTCTGTGATCCATTCCTTTTTCTTCAACCATTCTCTTTTGAGATGACATCATTTGCTGATGTCACTAGAGCTACTTTTAGTATATTCCATTTTGAGTTTCCATTTCCATTTTGTCCCTTATATCTTTTCACATTATTATAATAATGTATGGAAGAAGAAATCAAATCTTTCTACTCCATGCTAGACAATGCAAAGGCTCAGTGCAAATCATGTCATAATTATCATGGGAGACCTGAACGCCAAAGTAGGCAGGGAGAGGGCAGGCAAATTTGGACTAGGGACCTGAAACGAATGCAGAGAAAAATGGTTCCAGTGGTGCATGGCCAATGACCAGGTAACACCTGGTTCCAAGAACATCCCAGATGATTATGGTCATGGAGAAGCCCAGAAGGAGAATCTAAAAAACAAATTGATTACATAACTATCAACAAAAAATTCAGGAATGTAGTTGTTCATTGCAAAACCCATCCAAGTGCTGATTGTGGAAATGACCACTTCTCTGTTATATGTAAACTAAGAAAGAAACGATGGAAACTGAAGAAGCCTAATATATATATACTTAAAAAGCAACATCAACAGAAGTGTTGGGAAGCTGAACAAGGTTGGTTAACCTGTACCCCAAGACATATTGTACACCAAAAATTGAAAACTTGAATTTAAAGTTTAGCATCCCTAAATCTTCAGTGTTCCTCTCGTTGCATAATTATAGACAACATTTTGTTTATATTTTGCAGCCCCCACTACATGCGCACACACATATACACACACACACACATAATTCCATCAATAAGAACGTTATTTTAGCCAGAAGTCATTTTAAAGGACAAAATGTCTTGCATTTAATTTTTTTCATTGTCATTCAATTACCCACTTTAGCTTTCTTTGCAAAACTCAGATGTAGTAAGTAGATAAAGTCTTGTAGTTACAGTAAATTATTTTTTTGTTCAAGAAAATAATTCTTATATAGGATTGATATTTTTACAAATCAATAATTCTATGATTCATCCAGTGTTGTGTATTTATCATTATATAACCATTTCTTGCATAAATCATTATACAGACTTTTCATGCATAATTATTCTTAACAAAATCATACTTTTAAATTTGAGTTTCCTGTATCAAATGATACTGCACTTAACTCTTTGTTGCTGGTTAATTCTTTCTGTTATGTGCATGGACAAGGACTTAGTTGCTGCTGGCTTTCTCTCTTTCATTGTGTGTTTGTGTATGCATGTGTAGATCAAACTAGCCTCCAAAATTGTTGTGAGCCCTGAGAAGTAGTATGCTTCTATTTTTATATCCGTAAGGATTCAAAAATTTAATTTCATGTAGAGGTGTTAACTTTTTGAATACACGGTTTTCATTGGTTTGAAATAATTTCACACTGGCTCATGAAAATCTTTTTCTCAGATTGCAGTAGGTCTACAATTATGTCTGCAACCTCAATATAACGTTTGTAGTAATAAAAAGAAATGTCTGATAAAAAATCCATTCAAAATATCATGTAAAAATTAGGATATAACTGAATATATATGCCAAGAATGACGACACCAGGACTGCTGTCAAAGGCTGACTGGTGATTTAATTTTTACTTCTAAAGAAGGAGAAATATTTTTATGTTAAAAAAGTGAATATAATGAATTTTCAGGTTTATATCACTTTTGGAGTATAGTGTGAAATTGTGAACTTAGATTGGTCATTAGGTACAATCTTAGATCTGTTGAAATTGAATATTGTTTTCATTTCATAAAGGGATTATTAGTTGAAATTAATGACACAAAGTAAATCTTAAAAGGTCAGGTTTGTTTTGATCAGGGATATGTTGGGATGGAGGTGATGATAACACCTGTGATAGGTCAAATGATTCTGGAACATGGAAAAATTTCCACTGAAAGTGGATAGGTGTGATACAAGGCCACAATTTTGATTGGACTGCCAATGAGAGAAAGGCTTGGATGAGGCTTTTCATCTCCCCTCTCCGATATGTAAAACACAAGGCCAATTTTTTGATGGGGCCACCAGTCATGTTGTGCTCCTGGGAACTTTTTCCTCTCCTTTGATGTGCATGACACAAGACCATTGGTCAAGAGTTATTGGATAGCCAATCAGATCAGTGCAATTGGGGTTTGCACCTCTATGAAATCAGGTACTGAAAGAGCAGAAAAAAGATCAAATTGGTCTTGCTGCTAGAAGACTAACACTCGCCTCTGCTGGATGACTGTGGTCCCTCAATCAGCTAAAATCCTGTTCTCTATGCCCCTTTTTGAACTCCCTGGATCACCTACCTTCATTTAAATAGTTGAATGACTTTGGCCTGTTTTGCCCTAACTGCACCCACCAGTCAACTTCTTATACCAACTCAAGAATTCCTGATGTTGGAAACTTCTTCAAATCCCTTTTGTTTATGTATTCATGATTGTAATCATAAATAAGTTTTTTTTACACTTGTTAATGAGTTGTTGAAATTAAGTTTACTGGTGACTTCAATCTATAAACAAACATAGATAGGGCAGTTGATTCATGCCAAATCTTTGATAGTTCTTCACTGATATTCCTACAGATACTAAAATGCAATGTGGCGTGCCTGCTCTTCACCAATCCTGCATCCCCAGAAATTGACCAAAGTAAAAATGGGATTCAAAGCAGCAACAGGGACAAACGATGTTAATAGCAAAGGTGACAAGAGGGAAAAATTATTTTTTGGTTCCTTGAGGAATTTCATCAAGGCAGATGTAGAAATTGGTTAAGAAAAAACTTTTATACGTGTAACTTATATACACAGAAAAAGTTATCGTTGAGAAATAATTGTTCCAATTTAAATTTGAGAGCATTTAAAAAAATAGTTCTGTGTACATAAATATAGATTTTCCACAATAAATTTCCACATTATCCTTTGAAGTTCTTCAAGGAATCAAAACATGTTGCAAACAAGTTTTCCTCTTATTCCTTATACACACACACACACACACACTATATATATATATATATATATATATATATTAATTAAATAATTAAGAGACAAGGTTCCATGACTATAATTTATTTTCCCAGAAAATATATTTTTCCTGGTTCATCAGGTCTTAGTTAGAAAGGAATTTGGTTTCTTTTATTTTTAATACAAGTTTTTGATGGATAGTTTTAGACTAAGATCATTCTATAGTCCTCCTCCTCCCACTACCTGTCACCATATCTCTATCTTGAAAATGGAAAGTAGGGATAAGGTTGTTTCTAAGCCATCTTTAATAATTTACTTAGGTTCAAGTGTACTCACTTAAGAGGCCAGACATTTTGACCTCTTAAATAATTTTTAGACAGGAATAGTAAAGAAGAAAAAAAAAAAAATAAAAGAAGACAAATTGTAAAGCAGGGGAGGGAGGAAAGAAGAAAGAAAGTTAAACAGGAGAGTGGGAAGGAAGAGTGAGTTATCATATGTAGGCATATCACGGTGACATTTGAAAAACACATCAATATAATTTATAGTTAATACATAAATTATTAAATATTACCAGAAAGGTAGGAATAAAATAAAATAAGATATATTAATAATATTATTAATCCTGATTAATACAATTGTAATTAATATAGGACAATATATTAAAGATTACAAAAAAAAAAATTTTAAAAAGAAGAGTATAAAAATTAATATTATTAATAACTATAATAAAGGTTAAAAATAAGTTTAAATTTGAACTTTAAAATTTAAAAATTAAAATTAAAGTTTATAAATGGTAAATAAAAAAATGTATTCAATATTAATTTAATATTAATAATCAGATTACTACTACTACTAATAATAATAATGTTATTAATCATAATTATAAAAAGAAGTACAATCTATATACATGCAGACAGAAACACAAAGGCCTTAGTACAATGTAATGGTTCTGTGTAAGACAAATGTGTGCCCTGGTATTACAGGTCAAGAATTGCCAAAGACTGCTTGGAGGATCAATTTCCTGCAGCCAGCAATTTATCAGTGAATAAATATGACAGCATTTTCTATTTACAATAGTGAAAAGGTTTTTAAAAAAAAGATTTCATAAGCAGTGGTATTAAATTTAAAAAAAAAATAAAAGAAACGATTTCTCTGGCTGTGACAGAATGCACAACTATTATGCCTGAGGAATTTCAGTCACTGTGCGTTTTTGTGTCAATGCATCTCTGTGTGCTCAGCCTTGCTGGGAGAGGGGGGATTATATCAAGTCACCATATCTAGAATGGTTGTCAAACAAGGCTTCAGAACGTGTTCTGTCCTATTTAACCCAGAGATGAGAGATGGATTCATGCCTTTCCCAAAGATATTTGCACACAGGTGAGTAACAAACATTGCTGGAATGTAAATTTGTCACAAGTTGCAATCCATTACACTACAAGCATCCACTGGTATTAGTTTGTGTGTGTATTTTCACACATGCACCCTCCTGGAGGGAAAAAAAATTAGCCCAGCCCAATATGGCAATATATTGAACTTTTAAAGTTCATAAATAGAGCCAGTCAATACTGGTTCTATTTATGAACTTTAAAAGTTCTATATTTTGCATAATTTTGTATATAGGGCAGAGATAAACCCACTGTCTGCAGTGTTGGGAGTCACAATTTAAAACAAAATATGTAGGAATTCATGTTAAGAACCATGTACTTGGCCTTTGTTGGGCCATCTGTAGCTATTCTGAAACTTAGAAGACCCTAAGGCAGTAAATTCCTGTTTCTTCATCAGCTATTAAGAGAGTAGGCCAGTGCTTTGGAACAGCAGGTAATGTTACCAGGAAAATAGTCTGGAGGCCCCCAAAGCCTCAACATACAGAGACAATGACTTGTACAAATTTACAGTTCTCAAAGGCAAGAAGAAAAAAATGCCCACAAAAACTGCCAGCAGAAAAAACAAAACTCTTTCAAGAATAACAATAATCAGAAGATTATCTTGTACAGGTTTTGTGTCTAGAAAATGTGTTAAAAAGACAAAGCATGTGACAAAGAAGTTTGAAGGAGAATAAAAACAACAAAGCAACAGAGACAGTTGACATTTTCTTAGGCGCATAATGATGAGGGACTTGGAAGATGTAGCAATATTTTACTATTGTGCTTTGTAAAACAAAAAGATTGATTTTGTTTTTTTACAGCTTACCAACCTTTTTAAGTTTATTCAATGCCAATTCATATTTTTGGATTGCAAGAATATTTTTTGGAGATAGAAATAATCTTCTGATACAAGTCTTATTATTTAACCCATAGCTGGGAGAAGAGTTGAATTCCTACCTTTTACTTATGTGAATATAATGAACCCAAATGGAATTCAAACTTGGCTCTCTGATGTCTCATTCTGAGCTGTTATCCACCCACATATCCAAGCTTACGGCACTTGGTATTCCTGAGCGGTCACTTATCGAGGTACTGACCAGGTTCAATGTTGCTTAACTTCAGTGATCAGATGAAAACCAGTTTCAATGTGATATGGTCATAAGACCTCCTTCCACAAAGGATAAATAGCATGAAATTTAGGGTAATGTTGAGAAAATCTATTTGTTTTTTCAATCTGAAAAGGTCAACAGGGAAGCAAGCTAGATAGAATTAATTGAGAATTAAAAAGGGAAGTTAGATTAAATCAACAGCTAATTATGCATAAAACAAACTCCTTGGCATGGATATAATCGATGTTAAGAAATGGTGTCAGTCTAATGAAGTAGTAAATAGTACATGCAGAAAGGAAAACATTAATTATTCAAGCAAAGGAAAGTATCAAGAGAAATCATTAATGAAGAACTTTGTATCATTGCATAAATAAAAAAAAAAAAATATTGATGACATAATGGTGAAGAGCTTATTTCTACTTTACCTTGAAAAGTTTGTCAGTTATTAGAAAGGAAGCCAAGATTTGTTGGTGAATAACCTCTTAATTGATCAAGAATTTCTTTAAAAAATTAGATGAACAAAGGGAGATCAAAAAGTATAAATTGGATAATAGATAAAAGAAAAATGCTGTTTTTTTTTTGTTTTTTTTATCAGCATGTTATTTTTCTTGTTCTCAACAATTTTTATCTATCATCCCATCATCATCACCTTCATGCAGGGCTGATGAATCTTGCACCCAAACTTTTAGGGCCCTGTTGTTTTTAAACTGACATTTCGTTATCAGTCATCAATTAATAATATTCATTGTGTATCTGCATGGCTGGTGTGGTACGTACTATGTTGAACCACCAGTGACAAGGTTGGAGCTCCAAAAGGGCTAGTTTTAGCAACATTTTTTTTGCTTTTTGTACATTTTACTTTTTTCTACCCAAATTATATTGTCAGTCATCGACTTTAATAATTGACAGGTCCTGTGTTTACTACCCCCTGACATCTCAACCATGTGGGGGCCCCATACCTACTGAGGAGCGGGGGGCAGAAGTATTAATTTCAGTAGCACTTTTTTTTTTTTTTAAAATTGTAATTTTCTTTCTGAACAGTTCTTTTAAATCAATTAATAGGGTAGTATTTTCCTTTTAGGGTTTGTGACCCTCATGCTTGGAAATTTTGGAATCAACATGTACAGGAGTGGGGTGGCGAGACCTAGCACCAATCCTGCCTTCGTGAAAGGCTTGATCACAGGATCACTGCATCACTAAGCACCTGATCAGTTCCCTCTATATGTGTCAGTTGTGTATCAATTTCTTGGTCTCTGATAAAAGATTGGTTGCTGTCTGGGGTTGTTGGATGACCTTTCACAAAGTCATATATATTCATTCATGTGTAGCATGTTTTAGGCAAGTTGACCTAGTGGATTGATTGATTTTTTTTTTTTGAATTTTTTTTTTGTTTTTTTTAAATGGATAACATTTTGCAGGTTATTTCAAGCCAGAAAATACTTTTTATATTATAAGAATTTTTTGGAGATAATAGTAATTTACTATTACAAGTTCTACTAAATAACCTTTAGCTGGAGAGGAAAAAGAGGTATACCCATGTTCCTCAAGGGTATTTATCCGGAATGAACCTGACTGGAAATGGAAATCAGTCAAGTTTCAATTTTGATCTGTTATCCATTATTCTGCCGGGTATCCCCAAGTGGTCACCCATTTAGGTACTATTGCATAACTTGGGTGATCATGTGAGAAACCAGTATTTCAATGTAATAGGGTCATACATTTAGACCTGGTGAAACTCCTCTCTCTTCAGGTTAAGCTATTAACTCTATGCAAATTCTGAAAATAAAACAGTTGGAAATAACTATTGAAATAAAGGGAGAAAAATGTTCCAAGAGATTTTAAGTAGGTATTTACTAAGTTTAGATTTGTCTGACACAAAATAATAAGTGTGAAGTACCTAGTGAGAATCATTCTCACTACATTAGTGAATTGGTCTGTGAGATGAATCAGATAACCATTACTCCATAGTAAAGAATTTTTGAATACAGATTCACCTTAAAGTTTTTTGTCTTTGTGACTGGAGACCTGTAAACTCGTATCTCAACCACAAATCAGCTATCATGTAACTGTTATCAAGTTAATTCCCTTGACTGGATAGGCAGGAAATGACACAGGAAGTTGGTTGCTAGAGAGATAGGATTTATTCAAACCAAAGAGGAGGCATTTTTTTAGTGACTATGATTTGAATCTTCAATAAAAATGATTATATTACAATTTATTTAACAGTACCAATTATTTATATAAATTATTGCAGATGAGATTGAAATCTGTCTGACAGTTTGGCACTAAGAATAAACATTTTTCAGAAATTGTCATATAACCTCCTCTACCCTCAAAAGTGAAAATTTCATCAAGAGGCAAATAATATCCAATTTCAAGTTAAAATTACAGACAGTATTGTCATTTTGTAATGAGTGTAAAATAACTCCCTTCATCCACTCCCTTCAAATTTGACTGAGGAAGAATGTAAAAAATTCACAAGCATGAGAGATTTTTGCCTTTTGCAGAAATTAACTGGTGAACTGAGAAGGAAAGAAAGTAGCAAGCCTATGCAAAATTCTTTTTGATATAAAATGAGAAAAATTAATCAATATCTGAAGTCATGTGAAAGATTTTGTTTCAGTTCCTCATGACCAACATTAAAGTACTCACTAATTATTGGCCTCTAACCAGCATGCGACACTTCAAAGAATTTTCTCTCAACAATTTAAGAAAGGAAAGTATTTCAAACTCTCTTCATTTACTTTTGAATGTATGCGAACCATCTATCCCTTCAGTAAGCAACAAATTTACTTACCTTTGTTTTAAACATTTTTTTAAAAATTTATTTTGTGTCGGATCATTTAATCTGTTGTATGAACATTTCCTCTTCAAGACAATATGTTGAAATGATGGACTTTAAGAATTCTGATTCATTTTCCTGAAATGATCTATTGACACTACTTCAAGTGTGTAAATTCATGAATAAATTCCTTATCTTGTTTGTTAAAATTACTTCTATGTTTCCTTGTCATTATCATCCTTCATTAATCTTCTTGGTGTGGGTAAATCAACTTCATTTTAACCCCAAACAACACACCACTGTAATTCAAAACAACTCTTAAATTTGTATAGTCAAATTCAAATTATGCCATGATTTCGTAGGTCATGATTATTTTCACACTAATATACGACAGGCTATACAAGACTACATGGTATCAGCAGCAGGGATTAATTTGTTTTTATTTACATTATTTGCAATCAGACTCATGTCTTTGTTATTTTCACAATATTTCAGCCTTTGTGTGCTCCAGCTTTCATGTTTTTGTTGATCTAGGTAACATTCAGGGAATTTCAAACTGAACACTTTTTCATGTGCAGCAGTTCTTGTTCCACTGGCCATTTCTATGGATATGTCTCTTGTCCTTTTTTTTTTTATTCTGCTCAGTTATTGCTTGTCCTTTTTTTCATTCTGCTCAGTTATTGCTTGTCCTTTTTTTCATTCTGCTCAGTTATTGCTTGTCCTTTTTTTTCATTCTGCTCAGTTATTGCTTGTCCTTTCTTTTCATTCTGCTCAGTTATTGCTTGTCCTTTTTTTCATTCTGCTCAGTTATTGCTTGTCCTTTTTTTTCATTCTGCTCAGTTATTGCTTGTCCTTTTTTTTCATTCTGCTCAGTTATTGCTTGTCCTTTTTTTTTTCATTCTGCTCAGTTATTGCTTGTCCTTTTTTCATTCTGCTCAGTTATTGCTTGTCCTTTTTTTCATTCTGCTCAGTTATTGCTTGTCCTTTTTTTTCATTCTGCTCAGTTATTGCTTGTCCTTTTTTTTCATTCTGCTCAGTTATTGCTTGTCCTTTTTTTTCATTCTGCTCAGTTATTGCTTGTCCTTTTTTTTCATTCTGCTCAGTTATTGCTTGTCCTTTTTTTTCATTCTGCTCAGTTATTGCTTGTCCTTTTTTTTCATTCTGCTCAGTTATTGCTTGTCCTGTTTCCCCTGAGTTTTCACTACACATTCCAGGATTGAATTCACAATTAATTTGTCACCAAACTTGAGAATTAATGCTTAAATGCTCCAGACATTTGTAAAATAATTTCATTCATTTGTCCTGGAGGACACTATGGTGAAAACATAGTAATAGCAACAAACATTAGGACATTCATCTGACAAAATATAGATAATAATTCCTCATCAAAAAATTCTAACAAATAATACCAGATATTCCTGAAGACAGGCAACTGAATGAAATTAATCTCAGTGGGTTGAATGAAGAGTTTAAAATAAAGGGTTCAGTTTGATATTCCAACCACTGGAAGAAGGCTGGAACATACAACAGCCGAAACATGATAAATATGGCGACAAAGATGAGGACAATAGTCTGAATAATTTAAGTAATGAAGAGTTTTGTTTCAAATTCCCAGAAAGTTATCAAATATGAGGGACATTTCTGAAGAAAGCCAGAGAGTGTAATAGTAAAAAAAAAAAAATGTTACTCTGAGAAAATGAGAATATTAATGATAATTCTACATCTCAGGAAATCACACACAGTTTATCAAATTTTTCATATATTTCATAAAACAAGGTTAACTATGACAGTCTGGTATAGAAACCTCAAGATTATCTTTACTTTTTAAGTATATTTGAAAGGAAACCAACACTACTGACAAACGTTCTTCATATTGTGTGAATCAACTTCATCTTCACACAAAAAATTTCAGTGACTATATTTTAAAGTAAATATTATACAGCTCCTGTATCTTTATCTTCAGTATGAAAGATCTCTTATTTTTATCAAATATTAACTGCAAATGTAAATAACTTTCATCCCAAAAATTCAGACAAATTTCAGATTTGTACATAATACACATTTATTGCTACCTCCAAAGATTTGCTAAAAATAAGCATAAATGATGAATAAATACCCAAACTTAATAAAAACAGTTTCATTGTCAAAATCTGTTATTATTGAGAGGATTTTTTGATTATTAAATTAAATTTTTAACCCTTTTTAGAACCTTTAAAATTTTGGCTAAAATCTTTTCCGTACATCAGCATGTGAACATAAATTAGTATGGGGAATTTTAGTGTCATTTTGCAGTGAAGAACACATTAATTTGGAAATTATAGCAAAAATTAATTTTCAGAATTTAATGAAACTTTCAGGATTTACTCACAAATGAATGAAATTATTTTACAAATCTTTCATTTTTAGAAAATCTTGGTGTATGTATGTATGTATATATATATATATATATATATATATATATATATATATATATATATATATATATATATATAACATCTCTTAACCCTCCACTTAGTTTTATGAAATTTTGAGAAATCCATTTTTGTCTGGTTTAATTTTATAAGCAGAAGTTTTCAGAAAATTTAAATCTAAAACATGACCACCAACTACAGCAGAAAATCTGCTTTGAATCATAAAATGAAAATGCAAACTAAACTATTTAATTAAAAAAGCTTCTGTTTTTATTCATGAGATATATTATGGATACTTTTTTTATTTTATTTTATTTTTTTTTGATAATGAATTTTTTCAAGGATGACTTTCACTTTCTAAAAATTTTAATTAGAATAATTTATAAAGATTTACATCTCAAAATTCTGTATTAATTTGTATTAGGTTATATTGTTAAGTAAAAACTATATTTACTAATCACAAATGGAAAAGCTTACTGCAATTCAGAGACCCCCACCCCACACTCCAATATAATAAATAAAATTTGAATTTTCTTTTGTGTGCATATAAACATGCCAAAATTTGCAAATACGGATGTCCACACACAACATCATCAGAAAATAATAGCAGCAACTATAGTAAATTTAAAGCCAAAGTACCTAAAATTCAATTAAACATTAGATTACTAAGATTATTTGTCTAAATTTTTAAGATTACTTGGTAGCTAAAAAAAATTGCATAAAAAACTTTCTTTTTAAAAATTTTTTTCTTTACTGACTGACAATGATTTAACTTAATTTTAACCAATAAACAACCATTTATTATTTGGAAAGTCAGAATGAATACATTCCTGTACTTATAAAATCTTTGTGAAAATAGATATACCCAGATATTTGTGTATTTAATATTTAGATACTGACTAACGATTAAACATTTTCTACAGTAATGGAAAACTTGAGCAAGTTGTAGGATATCAAAATTCAGTTAGTTGTGATGTATAAGATATTTTTTGTACTCTTGAGCTAAATACTTGGAACTTAATATAGCGTACATTGTAAATAGTGTGAAATGAGAAAAGCAAGACATTGAAGTTTGAGCTGGAATCGATATCTATTGATATTCACCAGGTCAATGTATTGATTAATGATCATTAAAGATATGATCAGTCTCTTCTCTGTATGATTTTGTTTTTAATGTATCGGTTCCTCTGAAAGAACTTGGAAAAATGCTGCGGAGAAACTCCAAAAATAATTTCACAAGGGAAGAAAGAAGTCCATTAAGACTTTTTAACCATCTTCATAAAAATGTCTGTTTAGTATGGAGAACATTTTTTTTTTTTTTTGTTTCCTTAGAAAGTTTTGTTCTCTATTTTAAGTAATTTTTCAAATTAAAAAAGAAAAATGAAGCATTTTCTGGACTTTTTATCTTGAGATAAGTGATATAGTGACAGAACAGCTTGCGACATCTTGTCTCTGAGAAAGGGAAAATAATTTTTCACCCACAAGAACATGGAGACACTTTTGAATTCCATTGAGAATGAAAAGTGAAGATGGGACAGTTCCCACTCATATATGGCAGCAGTACTCCATTTTCAGCCTGATATGGTTCTTGTTTATATGAAATTAAAGCTTGGATTTGAAATCTCTTTATTATATATTTATGTTATATTCAAGTAATTTTAACAGGTATGTCCCCCTAGAAAAAAGTTAAATTTCCCAAACATCAGGCTGTTAATAGAATTATCAACACCTCATAAAATGATCGACCAGTTAAAAAGTGCTTAACGATATTTAATTGATTGTATTAAATATAGTTAAGTGTTATTGTGTTCTATCTGCTAATAACTCGGAGGACAATTTTATACTAGTTTTACTTCATGTACTATTTCAGAAATTTTATTTTCTGAAAGAAAATAAAACCTGATGCAATAGTATTTCTGCTACTGCCCGAAGCAATAATGAAGAAAAAATGCAAATCCAATTCAATTATATGATGAAGAAAAAAATCTTTATTACTAATCAACTAAACAAGGGTGCTTGCAAAAATTTGTCCATTTTTGATGAGAATAGGATAACCTATTCTCTGACTAACAAAATGTTAAAAAAATAATACCAGAATAATAAAACTTTAAAAATTCCAATGCACAAAACAAAATAATAAAAAGATTGAGCCCACCTGGTGTGTAAACGATAACAAAAAAGACCCTTTGCTCTACAGTGCACACTTTCTCTTCTTTCAAAGTTCAAAAGTTCTTTATATATTTTTCTTTTCTTTCTTTTGGTGACCAAGCTCCCTTTTTTTTTTCTTATTTTCTTCCCGTCTGAATGAAAAGTTTGTCTTTCTTTTACTATATAGCTGAGAAAGGGGAAAACTTCCTTAAAACACACAATAGTACAACTTCTTGTAACAGCATGTGTTTGCTTCTTCTTCTTCTTCTTCACTCTAAATGCCTTTAGTCCCAAACAACACTTAGGGACTTCTCTATTCAGTCTTTACAGTAAACTTTGTAACACCCACCTCTTCTTTTCTGGAGCCTCTTTGAGAGGACTTCTTTTCGAACTTTCTCTAAAGACTTAAAGGGAAACTTACCTTCAGAAATTTTGTTACCCATACATCCTTTAATTTAAGAGGGAGAGAGAAACGAAACTCCTTTTCCTAAAGGCGTTAGTTAGATCCAGTGACAGGACCTAAAAGAGTGTGAGTTCAATACCTGGTTAAGGCAGTAAAGAACTTTCAGAAGGGAATTAACAGGAAATAACTGATAACTGACATCCATTAAAAACATGCATGTGGAACAAGAACAGTCTACACCATTGCAACCACCTGAAGAAGGCTGGAGCATCCAATGGCCGAAACATTATAATAAATATGGCAACAAAGATGAGGACAATAGTCCAAATAATGTAAATAGTGAGAAATGGTTGGTTCCGTGTACCTCTCTAGCAAGCACCTCACTCATCCTGATATCCTCTACAAGTGCCAGAACAGACTGAAAATGGAGTACTGCTGCCATATATGATTGGCAACTGCCTAGTTTTCACTTTCCACTCTCAATAGAGTCCAAAGTGTCTCTGTGTCCTTGTGGGTGATGAATTATATTCCACCCTTGCAATCATTTTCTTACAGACTAGATGTCACAAGCTTCTTGCACTATTTCCATGGTGAGTATTCAGATGAACTACACTTCTTAGTCATGAATGTTAGGATTGGTGAAACTATGACCCACCATGCTTCACACATTGTAGTGAATCACCCTCATTCCCTTCATATTCTTCAGTTCTCCTCAAGCAGCTTCTTCTCATGAATGGCTGCCTTGTGAAAATAACTTCCAAGAGCCTAATTCCCCAATTATTACACTCTTAACCTGTTCCTGTCCAGTGTTAACTGTAATCTTCTGCATATATTTGCATAAACTCTACCTTTTACTCTGTAACCCTCTGTCTCAAGTGTACGGGGTGAATTCCAATGTAAAAAAAAATGCCTTCACTTTGATATACAAAAATGATTAGAGAGTTCGTATTGGGATTCTACCACATATATAGGTGATAGTATTGCCTTGTAAACAAAAGATCATGTGAAAATAAATATACTGGCATATGAAATTTATTGCTTAGTGGTTAAAACACCAGTTCTTGTTTGATCACCAAAGTAAAAAAGTGTTAAGCCTGGTTAGTACTTAGATGGTGGACTGCTTGGGAATACCAGATATTGTAAACAACCTCCTGCAATCTGATATGTTTTGGCTTTAAATAATCAACAAAGGATTGGTAAGCCATAAAATATAAACCAATCAACATTGCATAGTGGCCTTGGCTACTGCTGTTAACATTGGATTCTGAGAATCTCTTTGGTTATTGGCTTCAGTGAGGAGGCATCTTTGCCAGCCAAAATTGGTGAGGAACAGGCAAATGACCAGTAGCTTGGATGAGCTTTCTGCTATTGAATTGATGGTGGTTTATATACTATTGGAATGACTTGAAAACAATCTGTTGATTTAAGCTGGATAGATCTTTTTAAGAATGGTCAGAAAATATTCTTATGACTTTTTGATTTTTATTTATTGTCTCAGAAGTGAATGTCCCTGGCTGGTTGGCAGGAAATTAAGCCAGTTTGTGTTATTTGAATAGTGGCTGTCAAAATGAGAACTTTTGTTCTTGTTGAAGACTGAAAATTCTGATAGATTTTATAATCTTATCACTTGTATACTAATTTTCTTTTAAGACATTTTTATGTTTATACATTCTTTTTATAGATATAAATATTTAAGTAAATGCTCTGTTTATAATAAACAGTATTAAACAACATTTACCAGCCTGAATGTCCGAGAAATTTTCACAGAAAATATTCGTCCCCTGACAGGATTCGAACCTGTATCCTATATGGAACCATCATTTAGCTTGACGTGCCTTTACCGATTTGGCCACAGAGGCGCGTTCGGTTAGCAAGGTTGAATTTACTGTATTTGAACTTCAATCTTCTATGAATCTCTCACGTACATTCATATCTACTCATGGCGTATCAAATGTAAACAAATTTCTGTGAAAATTTCTTTGACATTCAGGCTGGTAAATGTTGTTTAATATTGTTTATTATAAACAGAGCATTTACTTAAATATTTGTATCAATAAAAAGAATGTATAAACATAAAAATGTCTTAAAATAATTGTCGGACTTTGTCCATTTCATAATGTGTAATTTTCTTTTCTTGAATGGGAGACATTCTATTCTTTTGTATATTACATAACTGAGACAAGAAAAAAAACTTGTTGAATATCATTGCTAATTCTGCTTGTTCTATTTTAAAATTTCAATCTCAATGTTGAATAATAAACAATTATATTTTTTTTTTACATACATTAATCCTCTCATTAATATAGAAAATTCTTAAGACTCTACTATGAAAAAGTTATCTATTCACCCTATTTTTAATACTCCTTATACATTTAATATCATTTGTTAAAACCTTTTTAAAGCATTAAATAGCTTCTTGAATTTGTTGAAAATCAGTACAAATGTTAATTGAATCTTCATAATAGTAACAACGTGAAAATCAGCTCCATTCAAAAATTATATCTATTAAATTAAATAAGTGATATTTGTCTTGCTCATGATGAGAATGGTATATTGTCAAGGTGAGCACTTCCATTTTTGTTGAATAGTGGGATTTCCAAAAGGCTATGACAGACCTTTGACCTTCTTCATATACCTGACCTAGTTGGTAATGTACCATGAATTATGAACCAAATCCTTTATTCAGCCAACAGGAACAAATTGCTCTCATTCTACAGTCTATGCTAGAGGATAACTCTAATCATTTAAAATCCCTTTTGGATGTCATTTGTCTCTCCTACTGAACCAGAGTATATGAATTTACTTTTCTTTTTCTTTTGTACTCCTCAAACCTGCTAGGTAACTCAATTAACATAACTAATGCTTGTATAGGTGTTCACAATGACAATTTTGTGGTGGAAACATGGAGCTTTAACCCATTAATGATTACCATCCAAAAAATGGGACAAGGCTCCATTTTTTTTTTTGTTCACCACCAAAATCAGGCTCAAATTTAAATGAACAGGTATTTAGATTAAGCCATATATACATAAAAATTGAATATCCAAGTTATTGGCTTATGTCACATCATATTGAAACATTGTTTCCCATATGATCAGTGAAATTAGGTGAGTGACTGCTTGGGACTACCAGGTGCTGTAAGCTTGGATGTGCAGGTAGTGTAATAGGTAATGGCTCAAAATTGTTAATCAGAGAGCTTAGTTTAGAGTTCTAATTCCTGTTGTTTGATATATTCATTTATGCACAGATACCCTTAGGAAAAGTATGAATCCACCTCTTCTCCCCAGCTATGGGTTAATTAGTAAAACTTGTATCACTTAATCATTATTATCTCCAAAAAACTCTTACAGATCTAAAAATATTTTCTGGCTTGAAATAACCTGCAAAGGGTTAAGACATAGAAAACAAACCAATCAATAAGTTGTTATCTATGTGTACATCTTCTATTGACAATACATGACAGGCATAAATTTCTTTCTTCTATTGTCTTTTTTTAATCGAATTCACCCCAAGCATGACAGTAAAACCACTAAGAAACATGTCATTACTAGGTGTGGAAGAATTAGAAAACAGTAAATGTGCAAGAACAGAAGAGTAATCAGGAGGACAGCAGATAGCAATTGATATTACAATTAAGTTTTTGAAGGTTAAAGTTGGCTGGAAAACATGGATTCGGAAGGGAGTTCAACAAGCAAAAAAAAAAGAAACTGTTAGTATAGAACTTAAATTTACATTTAGCAAATTCAACTATAAATTGATAAGACCTTGTTGCTAGTACTGTGTTAAATTTATAAGGTCTAGGTACCATAGTGAAAAGCTCATCCGAACAATTACAATGAAAGTATTTTGTAGAAAAGGCACAGGGAAGCAACTTTACAGCAGTGGGAAAGTGAGTGAAACCAGTATACCAGATCAGGACCAATAATATTGCTGATTCTTCTTTGGATTTTATGAAAGATCTCTAGATATTTAGCATTAGCACTGGACTATATGTGGTAGCAATATTCTATTCTAATATTTTAACATGGATGAATGGTAGACTTATAGATATGTAAGATAGAGAAAAAGTGTCTAGCACAACACAGTGAACCAACTTATTTAGCAGCTGACCTAGCAATGGATTCAATATGGTCTTTCCCCCTTCATGTCAGCATCAGCCATGCTGATCGAAGGCAGAAAAGGGGTCTCTCAGATGATCAATAGAGAGCAGTTTAGACTTGATTTGTCTAAAAATATTGAATAAAATGTGATTTTAAAACTATAAATTTTATTGTTAACATTTATTTTGTTAAAAACTTTTCCCATTAAAAATGTGAAATTAAGTCATTTTTGTAATTGCATTGACTATATTTTCTGCATGAGTAATCTAGGATCTTTATTCAATTAACGTGAAAAAGTGATTTTTATTTTAAATCATTAAAATATTCAAAATATCTAAAAACTAACTTGAAATAAAAACTAGTCTATGAACAGCCTGGTCTCCCTAATTATTAATGAGATATTTTTTTGTTCACTCTATCTTCATATCCTTCAAAGATATTTGTGTGGGGGTTGTGCTTCATATACATACAATCTTTATAGTTAAGACATTTAACTTTGGTGCTAGTGATGATATTTCAACTCTGAGCACAAGTCATTCAGTGTAAATGACCTCGGGGAAGGCATACTTGAAAATTGCATACTATACAAGCATGTACATTCATGTGTGCATAAACAACAAGGAAAGAAAGCTTAATTTCAAATTTGTCTAAGGTTATAGCAAAGAATTGCCAATTATTAACTTTAAGAACTGAACGAGATATTGCTAAAAGAACTTTCTAAATATCAAAACAGCTTTTGAATTATCATTTGTTGATACATTTAGTGTCACAAAGTGTAAAGATCTAACAGAATAGAACACAATGGTTTTATTATTGTCTGCTGCAGACAAGAGAAAGGAATTTAAAGCTAAGTCTTGCAGAGAACAAAGTCAATGAATTAGAAATGAAGTAAAGTCAAACTTTAGGTAGGTTTTAGAGAATATTGATTACAATGAAACTTTGAAAATTAATAATAATAATAATAATACATAAAATTGTCAAGTATTCAAATTTTACAAAGGAAATATATATACAGTAGTGTCCAAAACTAAGGGACAAAATTTTAAAACCTAATATTTGTTAGAAATAACAACTGTGAAAAGCTGATATTTTGACAACTGGTAGTCGTTATCATCCATAATAACATACTAAAATTTGAATCATTTGCAAAGGATAGAAAAAGAATTATAACAATTATTTATTTATTTTCAAATTTGGAACATCCAAAAGTAAGGGACAAAATTGAGAAAAACAATGTAAACGGCAATAAAACAATAAAAATACATGTACAATCAATATTTAGTAAATGAGCCCTTGCTCTCAATGACAGCTGCACATCTTCGACTACAAGAACGAATCAGTTCTTGACAATCCTCAATACTAATTTTAGACCATTCTTCTTGAAGCTTCACCCACAAATCCTCCGTGTTAGTGGGATTTCTTTCCATAACTTTCACTCCTAAGGTCTTCCAAAGATTGTCTATTGGATTTAAGTCAGGACTTTGCGGTGGCCAATCCATAATTTCCAAATCTTGCTCGCTAAGGTAACTCATTACCACCTTTGCCTTGTGACATGGGGCATTATCTTGCATAAAGGTAGCCCTATCAAAACCTGAATTCTGTATGATTGGCACATGATCTTGAACAATGTTTTTATAGATCTGCGCATTTACACGACTTTGTAACCAGACAAGAGGCGTTGTACCTTGGCTAGAAAACATTCCAAATACCATGACGCTTCCGCCCCCAAACTTGACAGTTTTCTTAGTACACTTTGCACTTAATCTTTCACCAATACGTCTCTTTACATTGTTTTTTCCATCATTTCCAAATAAATTAAACTTGCTTTCATCACTGAAAAATACTTTTACCCAATTTTCATATGTCCAAATTACATACCTGTTTGCAAACTCTAATCGCTTCTTCTTATTCTTCGAACTAACAAGTGGTTTCTTCTCTGGGGTTTGATTAAACAGCCCTATTTCTTGTAGTTGTCTACAAACAGTCTGTCTTGACACATTAACACATTAGGTACTATTCATAACCCTTTTAATTTCTGTGCAAGACTTAAAACAGTCCTTTAATGACATATGCTGCATTATTCGATCTTCTTTTGCCAAAGTTTTGCGGGGTCTGCCGGTTTTAGAAGCACTAACTATTTTGCCAGTATCATTGTACGATTTAACAACCCTGCCTACAACACTCTTGGAATGTTTCACTTTCTCTGAAATCTCTCTAATGGTGTGCTTTTCCTTGTGTAGTTTCACAATAGCTTGTCTCACAGAGTAATCAAGTTTTTGGCGTTTCGCCATGGTGCCGGCTGATGCAACGTTTACAAATGACTAAGTAAGACTTATTCTTTAGAGGAAATCAAAAAAATTGAATATAGCATACTGTTTACATTGTTTTTCTCTAATTTTGTCCCTTACTTTTGGACGATCCTATTTTGAAAATAAATAATTGTTATAATTCTTTTTCTATCCTTTGCAAATGATTCAAATTTTAGTATGTTATTATGGATGATAACGACTACCAGTTGTCAAAATTTCAGCTTTTCACAATTGTTATTTCTAACAAATATTAGGTTTTAAAATTTTGTCCCTTAGTTTTGGACACTACTGTATATGCAAATATAAACCAAATAACTAAATTTATCATCTGGATTCAGATAAATAGTGCATACAAGAATTATAAATGAGGGCAAGAACAGTGTGACTTTGTTAAAATCACTTGAACAAGAAATGCAATCTTTATAATCAGAAAGCTATCAGAGTGAGTAAAACAAATGCAGAAGAATGTATACATGTTTCATAAACTGCACAGGAGCAGGTACAAGACAAAGATCTATTTGAACTGCGAGAAAAACTTGATTTATTTAGGAAAGATCTGGGGGAGTGTTTTTACAGATTATAGAAAGTGTGAGACGGATATCCAAAGGCACATTAGGACAGTGAAAGATGCCTTCCAAAAGCTAAGCAAAGTATTAAGAAACAGAAAAATTTAGAAACAAAAAAAGTGTACTGAATTGTTATGTAATATCATTCCTCCTATATGGTTGTGAATTCTGGATAATAACCTCATAAATGAAGAAGAGACTTGAAGGAACAGAAATGTTGTTCTACAGAAGGATGCTGAGGATACCATGGACTAAACATGTGAGCAACTATAAAGATTTAGGGAAAATGGAAACAAAAAAGACACTTATATGTAATATCAGAAAGATATAGTTGAAATTTCTCGGGCACATAATGACAAAACAAAACTTGGAAGGTTTGATGCTCACAGTATAGATTAAAAGTAAGAGGGAGAGGAAAACAGCACATAGCCTACTTAGCCAGTTTGAGTAAATGGATGGGACAAAGTTTAGGAGAAATAGCAAAAAGACAATTAAGAGCTACAAATTGTGGAGTGTCATGATCACCTATGTCCTGAAGAAACATCGCCCATAGAAGATTAGAATAACATGGAATACTTACTGGGAATAAACCACCTGCATACAGATGAAAAATGAATTGAAAAACTATACAAAGATGAAAAGGGGTATAAGATAGGATTTCCTCACTGTATAGGTTAAATAAATTCAGTGAGAAATCCTTAAGAGAACAAGAATTCCTACCAGTATTTATTATTGGTGGGCACAATCTTAACAACATAAGTTATGCACATGATAATGGATGTCACACAGAATGAAAATTGCCTGAACTCCAAGACAATCTTGTAAAGCAAACCAAGAATAAAGGATTAACATTCAACTGGATAAAATAGTCAGAATATATGATTTTTAGCAAAAGGGACAGCTCAAGATAACTAAATTGGTTGAAGTGGAGATATCAGTGTGATACAGAAATCTGAAAGTGCTCCCAAAAACTAAAAAGACTATCAAGAAACATGAAAATTTCATTAGAAACAAAGAAAAGTATTGAACTGCAATGTAATATCAATCTTTATCAATGGCAGTGAATGCTGAACAATTTCCTTGCAGAAGAGGAGAAACCTTGAAGCAACAGAAATGTGTTTCTAGAGAAGAATGATGAGAATACCATGAATGGAACATGTGCACAAGTTTTAAGGACAATGGTAACAAGAGACACTTGTACTTTGAAACAGAAAATAGTAGTTGAAATTCCTGGGAGGCTTAATTGGGGAAAGAGGGATTGGAGAATTTAACACTCACAGGACATTAGTGAAGCAAAGATTGGTGGAGGGAAACAGCTGACAGCCTGTCAAATGAGCTTAGGTAAATGGATGATATAAGAGGGACTGGGATGGGTAGTAAAGGGATAAATGTTACTTAGAGTGACAAGGGATAAGAAGTTGCAGAGTCATGATTGCCCGCATCCTGAAGGAACTCTGCACGAAAGAAGATGCCAATCCTGCCAGTAGGTAGAACAGTGGCAATATCCACATCTGTCAGAACTTGAGTATTATCTTGGTCTAAATATTTGTATGGATACAAAAACATTTTGTATTATTTATACAAATATGTAAACAAAGGCTGCAGCCATAACATTTAATCTATTTGTAAGGGTACATTGCAGTATTACACTAAATACAAGGGTGCCTTGACATGGTGTAATGGTTAGCAATACTAGTCTGGTTGAATAGTGAGTTTGATCCTCACTGAGTGCCCCTATACAAAATTCAACATTAAATAACCCAACAATAATTGACATGTTACAAAGATCAACCAAGCAACCAACATACACTGAATATTATGCTTCAAGTTATTTTTATCATTTTTTCATGGGCAGTCATGGCTCTCCACAACTTCTTATTTGTGAACATCTTACCTAATGAGTTTGTGTGAATCAATGGCAGAGCAAGGACAAGGCGGTATGGGAGAGAGTCAAATGTTGCTACAGTTTCCCTCTACCCCCTCTACCCACTCCTTCCCTCAACGCATCCTTTAAGTATTAAATGTTTCCAAACTATCTTTCCTCATAATGTATCCCAGAAATTTGAATTCTCTTCTGGAAGCAAATTGTCCATTGCTATACCGGAGGATAGATATAACAGGTCAGCAATCTTTTGTTTCAAGTGAAATATTTTGATATCTTCAAATTTCTTTTGCTTTTAAAATGTGCATTTAGATCTTCAAACCAATGGTTATGGTGATTAGACACTGGTAAACTGACACGATAAATACAACAGATAAGTTATTAACCCATTAATATCTACTGTAAAATTTATATATTCTTTAAACACATTTGCATGCCACCACTATGACTAATAATCATTTATTTAATTTTGGAGGTTCTTGTACTTATAAAATCCTCAAGTGTATTTCTAGTTTCTGACAAGTGACTACATCAATAGAGTAATTGCATTTTAATTCACTTGTTTTTGCCTGAATAGATATTCATCCCATGCAAGGGATGGTGTGTATGCATAGGTGTGTTAGCCTTTTTTCTTGGGTTTGAATGTTTCTGTTTTTTAATTGCTTGGTCTTCACAAATTTCATCTCATAAAGTAGAAGTTTTTATCATTGTTATATTCCGTGCTAATAGGAATATAGAATGGACAAACATGGTGGATAAATAGTAACAGGTTTATTGTAGAAACCAGTACAACAAGTGAGGAAGTAATAGTTATGTGCACGGTTATCACAAGTCAGTACACTTGTGTGACTGCTGATATTGGAAGGCTGCTAGTCTTGCAGATCCCAGCTCGACTATCCTGTCCACTGTCTTAATGGATACTTATAGATGTTTACTACCTATGGTGCCACTATTCATGGGGCTGGCAAGTTATTCCATTACATCAATCATTAAATTCTTCTTCCAGTAGACAGGCCCTGGACATTATTATACCAGGATGTGGATGATCATAGCTCTACACAATTTTGTGTCTTTCATTGTTTTAAGTAACATTTGACTACTTACCATCACTTTATCCTTGTTCTTGTAACAAATGAATGAGTGAATGTTTGACGAGGCAAACGTCATGGCGGCAGACACAAAAATGGCAGTGCGCATGTGCGACCAGACTGGGAGCAAGGCCTGTATTCATTTGCATAAGCGTATGTCTCACGGGCATAAAAGCTGGGAGTCTGCGAGGGTAAGGGAGAAAGAAAGAGGTTGAGTTGTGCGAAAGACACACGTGTTGTTTGTTTCGGTGTTGACTGCGCCGTAAGACTGAGCAGAAGAAGACGGAGAAGACAAAGACTTCAGTAATTTTCGCTACAGACTGATTACAGTTCTGAATATCCTCTGATAAAGCCACAATGGGGGGGGTTCAGATCCCAAAATCAAAAATCCAGTGTCGTAAAGGTCATAAATCAGTTTCACAAATCCAAATTAAATGTTGGGTGCATAAATTAAAAGGGTTCAAAAATTCATATTGCAACTTGCAATGCTCAACTATCGACTTCATTTTCCGCTAAGAATTGAGAATCATCCTGTCATCTGAAGTAGAATTCTATTATTGTAGTAAGAAAGGCTATGATTGTTTGAGACTGGTAGACAAGCATAAAATTAGTCTATTTTGATGTCTTACTAAAATAAACCTGGTCCTTTTTTTGATATTTTTTCATCAAACAATACAGAGAATGTGAATTCTTTGCTTTCATGTTTCCAATGTAGGGTGTTGTGCACCTTTCAGACTTCCAAGCCAAGCACTATTGTAACATTCTCTAACAACTCTGGGTCTTTTCCTGTTGGTCCATAATCAACAAGATATTTCTTTATGTGCACTACTAGCACCATGTCTTTGTTGATGAAAATATCAGTGTAGGTTGAAGTGATGAGTCAAATAGACTCATCTTTCAGCAGCACAGTATTGATAATTGCAGCCATGATCACTGGTGCCCTATTGATATGTAACCCAATTTGTGTTAGTATCTTTGCCCCTTGAAGATTACAGTGGTTGGTGAACATGTATCTGGAGGTAGGCCATTCAAAGATCCATTAAAGACACATTGAACCCTTTCCTCTTCTATTTCCTCAATTGCTTTGTGAAAACATTAGCATATGTTGTGTAAGCATCGAAATGCTCTTTCAACTTTTGATAATCCAACATGGGACATACCTTCTTTTTGTTCTTTCACACTACAATGATTAGTGGGATTAAAACTTTTGGCAGAGCAAGATCTTTCTCAGGGTAAGGTACTGGCCATTTGTTATCCAGCCACTCCTGCAATTTGCATTGATACTAGCTTCTAACATGTTTGGACACAAATTACTAGACTCTGTCTATATTTCTGAGATGAGGTATTATGTACATTATTTACATTATTCGGACTATTGTCCTCATCTTTGTTGCCATATTTATCACAACGTTTCGGCCGTTGTATGCTCCGGCCTTCTTCAAGTGGTTGGAATTTCAAACTGAACCCTTTATTTCACTCACTGGGGTAGACTGTTCTAGTTCCACATGCCTCCTCAAGGACACATGGCACAATGGATAAAGGCGTTGGTTAGATCCAGTGACAGGACCCAAAGAGTGTGAGTTCAATACTCGGTTAAGGCAGTGGAGAACTTTCAGAGGGAAATTAGCAGGAGATAACTGACATCCATCAAACATGGCACATGGAACTAGAACAGTCTACCCCAGTGAGTGAAATAAAGGGTTCAGTTTGAAATTCCAACCACCTGAAGAAGGCTGCAGCATACAACAGCTGAAACGTTGTGATAAATATGGTGACAAAGATGAAGACAATAGTCTGAATAATGTAAATAAATTACTAGATCTATCAACCATGTTGTCGTCATCTTTGAAAATACCTGCAGGGCCACTCTCAGGGGTTCAAGAGGCAGAGGAGGAAGTACTGCAATGCTATACCATAGAGCCCAGGGTGGACTTTCAGCTGCAATTGCTGTGACCATGTATGCCTGTCCCGCACTGGACTTATCAGTCACAAATGTGCCTGCAAGTGATGTGTACAGACTTTCTACTGATCTTTGTTTTGCAAAACTAATCTGTGAGATCTAAATCTGCAGTTACTTTAGTGGGTTGCCATCTGACCATTACCATAATGTCATCTACATCCAACTTGCTGTCAATTGACTTTGCTCCAAACTCCTTACAGAATTTTTCCTTTGGATGCTAGTACATCTATTTCCTGTCTACTCCATGAATAACACCACCAAACCATTTGTAAATGACTGAGAACAAACTGAATCCACCAGTATATTTCACTCCATCAATAAGTACATCAATCACAGGGAGCACCAAATTGATAATTTGTGAGGGGTTGGGACATGCACTAATACCATATCCTCAAGTGTGATATACAATGTTTTACAATGTCACAAAGTCAGCCACATTAATGTGCCTAGGAAACAGTGTGTACCTTTCAGAATGTTTCACCAGGCGACAGTGTCATAAATTGTTTGTCTACCATGAACAAGTCAGTTGGGCTTGTTTAATCTACCCAATAACCTAATATTAACTTTCTAATCTTAGCTTGGCTGTCAATATACCACAAGGTCCCCTCTTCTCAGATGTGGTGATGGGGAATTGATCAATCCTTGAAACTTCACATAGTTCAGATGAGCTCCACATGCTTGATCCACTCAACCACTGACTAATTAGTTTTATCACCATTAAACTCTGAAATCAACCTTATGTCGATCGGTTTATCTGTCATCTTTTTAACATTTCACCAAAATAGTTTGTAACAAAATAAGTTCGGATCCAAAAGTCAGGGATCATAATTTCAAAGGTCATGAATTAATTTTGCAAGTTCAAAGTCAATAATGCCATGGATGCAAATCAAAAGGGTTCAAAAATCTGTATCCACAACTTGAAATGCACAGCTACTTTCTGTATCAACTAAAAAACAAGAATCATTGTCATCCAAAGTAACTTTTTTTTTTTATTTATTTATTTATTTTTTAATCGTGTAAAAAAGGCTGTGATTGGTTAGGACTGGTAGCTAAGTGTAAAAATTACCATATTTCAAGTTTTACTAAAGTAGCCTCGATCTTGTTTTTGATTTTCTTCAACAAACAGCACAGAGAATACAAATTCCCTTTCCTTCTTCATCTCCACATATTTTTTTACTCAAACTCGTTAAGTAGGTGTTACTGATTATGTCCTCCTGCTTCTCTTGCTTTCAATATATCCTGTGTGTTTTAAATTCTCCAAGCTCTCTTTCTTTATCTATCTCCCAAATTTTAGCCTTCTATTTCTGATAGCATTAGTTTTATGATCATATTTTGTGTATTTCAAAGATAATATTGATAATCATTGATTTCAAGTCTCATTTTTGTTTTCTTGATCATGATATTGGATCAATAAAACTTTGTTATCTGCTCCTCATGTAAGACTAAAGATTAATATTTCAAACTGTCGTTAATCTCATAAAACATGCTAGAGTGCTACCTCATTTTTTGCTTAGGAAAAATTTATCTTCGATACAAAACCTGATTGAGAAACTTAATTCTCATCTGGAGTTTAAGTTCAATCATGCAAGTGACTTTAGGATTTTATGCACACACACACACACACACACACACACACACATATCTACACACACATCTACAGTAATCCAAATGAAGTATGTGCCTTCTGCTGAAGGAAGTTTTTGCCTCTGATAATGATTACATTTTTCCCCTCCATGCTTCAAAAATGTGACCTTGTGTTAAAGTTGGTATGCGAATCAAATCTAAGTAATTCATGTGAAAATGACTGAAAAATTAATCTGAATAAAAAAAAAAAAAATTACAAGTTCTAAAACCTTGGTTAAAAACATTACACAATTTCTCTGTTGGAACAGATTTAGTTTCTCCATCTTGATAATTCTGGACATAAACAAATGCAATGAAGTAAATAGAAAACATTGAATATAATTTCTGACTGAATTTCTGGGATGAGGACTTATCAATATTTACATTTGAACTGTTATCCTCATCTTTGTTGCTATTGTCCCACTGTTTCAACCATTGAGCTCTCCAGTCTTTTTTAGGTGTTTATTCATCCAGGTAACCTTCAGGGGAAATTTCTTAACCCTTTATTTACTCTATGTGGTTAGATGGTTAGATTGTTCTCCTTTCACTGTCCCTGTCTAGGGATATCTTGTACTTATTAAATACTGCTTAGTCTCCACTTGCCCCATTTCCATTGGGGATGTGCAGGTGGTGTAATGGATAGCAGTCCAGAAGGAGATATCAGGGAGATGGGTTTGAATTCCAGTTGAGTTCAATATATTCACTTACACACAAATACCATTGGGAAAGGTATAAAACCCATCTCCCCAACATCCTGGGTATGATGATAAGCTAAATCCGACAGCAAGGCCTTTGATCAGAAGGTTTTGAGGAGTGTGAAACCACCTCTTAATTAATAGTGTTTCCAGGTCCACCTTGACCCTGGGTGGTAGCACTTGTTAGGGTCCCAACTATGGGCAAATAGTTAACCCCCACAAAAGGAGTCAAAACCTTATGCAATTATAAAAATAGGATTTAATACCAGCAATACATTTTTGAAAAAAAATATTACTAACAATATATTTTTGAAAAAAAAAATATTGCCAGCAATAAAAGTCTTGTCTGTATTAAATAACCCATTGAGGTTAATATGCCGTAAAACAAAACAAAACAAACCAAACCAAACCATCTCCTCCACCCAGCTATGAGTTAAATAGTAGGAAATGTATCTGGAAAAATTTGTTAATGCAATACTCACTCACAAAATATTCTTACAGTCCAGAATGTGTTTTGGGTTTAAATAACCAACAAAGGGTTGATAAGCCACAAAAACAAATCAATCAAAACTCCTATTTCCACTGAGTCTAAGTCTGCATTACTCAGCCCTGGGATTGAACTCACAATTACTATTCCACCAAATTCACAAACCAATAGTTTAATCCATTATGTGATTGATCCAGTACTAGGACTGGGAACAGTCTACCTTGTAGATTAAATAATGTGTTCCATTTGAAATTCTTTTAAAAATAAACTGGATCAACAGGCACCTTAAAGAAAACCAAAAGGATACAATAACTGAAACATTGTGATAATAACAATAAAGAAAAGGACAATATTCCAAATGTAAATAATACACCATATATACTGGTGTACAAGGTGACTATGTGTATAAGATGACTTCCAAATTTTCAAGTTAAAATGTATGTTTTGGACTATATTCGCCATACAAGATGGCCACCCAGCCAAAGTGTATTTTAAAATGTATTGAATTTATTAAATAAATTCAGTAAGCATATACTTTCTTTTCTAATGAAAAAATGGTGGGGCGATATTGTCAATTAACTACTACAATACGTCATGAGTGGGTGGTGTGTTTTTAGTAGGTTATAATAGTAGCCTGAATGATTTTTCCCTGCTAACCATTCACTTGTTCCACTCTTCTTGAATGTGATCTCTAAACAGCTTGTTGAGATACACATTTGTGTTTTTATTCAACATCATCAAAAAAAGGAGGTGAGGCAGAGGTTAGCCTACTGTCAAAAATCTCCCATGCTAACAATCATTTACTGTATATGTTGGTGTACAAGGTGACATTTTAACCTTAAAAAATCCCCACAAAAAATTGGGGGCATCTTATACTCAAGGTATAAAATGTGAACCTTAAATCACATAACATTGAATAATTCATATCTCTAAATATTGCATTGTCATTTCAATGTCTAATGGATTAAAGGTTCATCTGAAAAATAAGTAAAGAAATAAACCACAAAGATGTTGAATTTCATTTTTAAATTACATTAAAGAAAAGAGTATGAAACTGCTATGTTATATATGTCCTCCTGTAATGTCAGTTGTCATCTTCTGTCTCCTTAATTATGTTGTTTTATTGGCTTCTCTCATTCATATTTTTCTCAACAGTGAGGCAATTCTGAAGGAATTGGGGATCCTACCAGGATTCAGCATTGGTAGTCACAATCTTACCAACATAAGATATGCAGATGACACAGTACTGACAGCAGACATGTAAAAGTAACTACAAAACTTCCTACAGAAGGTAGCAAGGGAGAGCAAGAAGAAAGGATTAAGCATAAACTACAAGAAGACAGAATGCATGGTCATCAGTAAAAGGATGAACCTGAAATGCAATTTGCTGGTTGAGGACACTAAAATCAAGCATGTGTGGAAGTTTAAATATCTGGGAAGTGTTTTGACAGAGGACGGTAGGTGCATTCCAAAAGCTGGGCAGAGTACTGCAATTTAGGAGGATTTCTTTGGTGACAAAGAAAAGAGTACTGAACTGTTAGGTGACTTCTTTCCTCCTTATGGCAGTGAATGTTGGACAGTCTCCTCAAAGATGAAGAAGAAACTCGAGGCAGCAGAGATGTGGTTCTACAGAAGGATGCTAAGGATATGGAGCAAGCATGTGAACAACAATGAAGTCTTGGAGAGGATGCAAATAAGGAGGAAGCTTATACTTAATGTAAAGAAGAGGTAGATGAAATTTCTGGGACATGTAATGAGAAAGGAGGGCCTGGAGAATCTGATACTCACAGGTTGAATAGAGGGAGAACAAGAAAGGGAAAACAATGCATGACATACCTGGCAGGCCTAAGCAAGTGGATGACAGAACATGGTCTGGGAGAGTTGGCAGAGGCATGAAACTTATTGAGAGCTGCAAGAGATAGGGGGAAGTGGAGAGCCATGATTGCCTATGTTTTAGTGGCGTTATCACCTTGCTTGGAGGTGAAATAATTTAAAAAAATAAAAAGTTTATTTTACTTGTAAAGAAATGAAATTATTTTTTGTATAAAACTAATGCATTTTGACAAATGTAAATTACTTGTTAAATGTTAAAATTTATTTTGATTTTAAAATGTAGCAATTTAAATTAAACTTTTATTTATTTTAGTTAAATTGTAAATTTGTTTATTTTGTTTCGCTGCCCAATTTAGGCTCTCATTCAGTCTGTGGTAAGGAAAACATTTGGGAATATGTAAAAAAAAAAAAAAAAAAAAAAAATATAAGACACAAATGAGAAAAATAAGATTTTTGATTTTTTTCTTTTCTTTTTCATTTTTACTATAAGATGAAGTTATTTCTTTATTTTATTTCTGTCAATATGTAAGGAAAAGCAGTTGAAACCATTTATACTGTCTTGACAAAAAGAAAAAATTGTCATTATTTTATGACAATTTAACTAAGAAAAAAAAAGAATGTTCTATCTAGAATTAGATTAGAAATGCAAGATCAGAAAAAAAGACACTTCATATCATATAATGCTTTATTTTAACACTAACCCTTTCAATCAGTTGTTGATTTCTGTAAATAATCCTAGTTGTTTGAGATATTGTTTTACCACTAAAAATAACTGTTTAAAAACTCTGGATAAAAAGTTGTGCTTAATTTGAATTTAATTTAATTTAAAAAATTGTGCAATTTCAAATCAAAGGTGTTAATTAATTCAACATCTGAGAGGATTACTACATAACTGCACTTAATAAAAGTTATGATTTAAAATTCTGTATATTGATGTGTGGTGTGATAGATAAAGGTGCAGGATGAGAAATCAGAGAGCTGAGTTTGAATTCCAGTCAGGTTTATACCATTTACTTATGCACAAATACCCTTGAGAAAAGTATGGATCCATCACTTCTTCCCTCAGCTATGGGTTGAATAGCAGGACAGACTGGATTATGTACCCTTTGTTGGCAACCAGTCTATTATAGCTTTCTATGGCAGCCTACTGTGGGAAAACTACCCAGTCAGTCATGAATTGAAAAAGACATGATTACTCAAGCATGTATCATGTATGGCACTTAACTGGCTGAAATTATTGTATTTTATTCTTTTTTTTTGTTTTGGAGAGCTTTTTTTTTGTCTAATAGAGGTTAAGAAACCATAGGATTTTCAAAAAATGTTGGTAAAGAAATAAATGAATGAATGCATTTAACGGTAATTGTAATTGATTGGAAAGAATTATTTCCATTAAATGTATTCGTCTTGCCAAAATAATATTAAAAATGTTTTATACAAAGGTAAGAGATTTTGTTGCTCACTGAAGGGATAGATGCTTTGCATATGTTTAAAAGTAGATGAAGAGAAATAGCTTGAAATACTTAGCTTTCTTTTCTTTAAAAAAAATTTTTTTTGTTTATTTTTTTAAATATTTATTTTCAATTTTTTTTTAATATTTGAAACCCCGTTTTTATACTATTATTTTTATTTTTTTCATTATATCATCATTTTTCATTTGTCTTTTTTTATATCTACAAAATAAAAGGGAATAAAAAAAATGTGATAATAAAAAAGAAAATATTCAGTATAGCGCTCTGTAAAGCAGTAAAGAATTTATTCTTATTTTGTTTTGCTAGTAGGTTTAGTAAACAAATCTGCAATATTTTCTTCTGATGGAATATAGTCCAATTTTATTGTACCATTTTTCTCAGTACTTATGAGGCGGTACTTTATGTCTACATGTTTTGAATGTTGATAGTAGACCAGGTTCTTAGCCAGAGCTATGATACCTTGATTATCAAAATAGATAATGGTTTGCTCTTTTCTCTTTTCTTCAATTAATCACAGTGTTTAATAATTAAATAAGGAATTTTGCTTCTTGTATTGCAGCTGCCAACGCCCTATACTCAGTTGCGCATGTTCGCAATGCTACTGTAGGTTGCTTTCTTGTTTTCCACAAATCATTGAACTGTTTGGTGATAACTGGAAACTGTATCTGTAATATATTGGGACAAGGCTGAAATCAGGAATTAAGAGAATACATAATGGTGTTTGCTTCATGCTTTTATTAGCTGTGTTTACACGTCTGAACTAACCACTGTCCATAATAAAAAAGAGGCTGAAACCTTGTTTCTATTTTCAGTGATGTCAGTGAAGAGTTCTAAGGAGAGGTAACTTCTCATAACTAACTGTTATAATATCCTGTAATTCTATGGCAGTCTTTTGAATTTCTCCAATCAGCATCACAAAAGACTTAAAATTAGGGTTTGATTTGATTTATTAAACACTAAACAGTGTGTTTTTGTGCCTTTCAAGTAGGATAAAACTTGTTTGGCTCTTATCAAGTGTTCCATGTTTGGATTGATGGAATATTGTGACAGTTTTGTTACCACATAACTTACATCTGGATGAGTGGCAGTCATAACACATATCAGACTGTCAACTATCTCTGTGTGATATTTTCTGTCTGCTGGTTCAGCATTGCTTTCCTCCAGTAGATCAGTGTTTCTCAACCTTTTTACCCTTGTATAACCCTTAAAATAAATTACACGTCTTGAGAGACCCCTGCGCAAAAACAAAATTATATACCATATCTTTCTCATTTTATTTTCATTGTAGTTCACATGGTAAATATCATAGTATATATTTTTTAATAACAGGTTTAAGGAAAGATTAGCATTACCAAAACATTTGATAAAGAAGTACTAAATAAAATTCATACTATTTGTTTATAATAATACTTCATCAGGGAGTTTTCCTAACATAATAGGTTAAATAGGATGATGTCTGTATTACAATAACCAAGAATATATTGTGTGTATTTAGTAATATTACGTATATGAAATTAAATAAAAAGTCAAAAGTGCATTAGCTTAACTCACCTGTTCTCGTGGAACCCTTAGAGACCTTAGGGTTCTGGAACGCTACAATGGATTGATATCCATTTCATAAGGCACTGATAGATGTTTACAATCTTGCATTTCAAATTTCATAGAATCTTTTGAACATATTTTGTTGGATTCATCTCTATAAAGTTATTTTTAAACATAAAAAGAAAGAAATCTGTCCAAGATCAATCATTTGGAATTGTTCATTTAAACATGTTTTTACATTAATTAATGCAGAATTGTAAGTTGCAGTGATGAGTATATCATCAACCCAAACACTCATAAGTATTGTATTTGAAGTGTTTTTTGTATAAATACAAGAGTCTGCCAAGGATCAAGAGAAACCTTGACCAATTAAATATATGTGAAGGACTTTTTTAATCACCATACAAGTTTGTCATTATTTTTGTTGGTAATGAAATCACTTTTGAGTTGTTGGACATATACTTTGCAGTCTGTTGGTGTATTTAAATATGCCGTTTTTACATCCATTTGGTAGACAAATAAATTATATTGAATAGCTAGTTGCATTAAAATCCTTACAGATGATAAATGTGCTGTGGAAGAGAACATTTCATGATAATCTATTCTAGGCTTTTGTGAGTAATTCTTTGCGATGAATCTTAGCTTTGAACTGTTCATTACTAGTATAAGTTTTTAATAGCACAGACCCACTGACTACCAATGACAGTTTTACCAGGTGGAAATTTAGTCAATGCATATGTATTGTTTGTGTTTAGAACAGTTATTTCTTTTTCCATAGCATCGTCCCATTTTATGAAGTCAGTTGAAGTAATAGCTTCATTATAATTAGCGGGTATATTCTTTACTGAACAACAATAGTTGGATTTATGACGTTGCCCAAATTCTTAATTTCATTTTTAAATATTTGAGGCATCTTTTATAACCTGCTTGGATATCATCTGTTGGTTATTTCTGCATTAGAGTTATCTCCCATATTATCACTTGGACTTGTTGATTATGTACTTTTGCTTTCTTGTTTTTTCTCCTGACAAGGACAAGTTTGGAAGTATTGCATCATTTTTTTTCAATCGGAAGTAAAGAATTGTCAGATGTAGTAGGATTTTCAAAGTTTTCAGTAAATTTTACACACCTGACTCTTCTGATGTTCTTAATTTCAGGAATATATGTTAAATAGGCAGGACTTGATATGTCATGGACACTAAAGGTAAAAAATCACTTTTCATAGATTAATTTCTTTCTATCTTGTATATCGGCATAACAAATTATGTCAAATGTATATATATTGGTGAGGTTAGGCTTGCAACCCATGAACATTTTGAAGGCAGTTTTTCCAGTTCTTTGACTGTAACACTGATTTCTAATATATCCAGTGGTCATAATAGCATACAACTTATTAACAGATATCTAGCCATTTCTAATAGAGATTGCCAAGATCATTCTGTAGTACCATTTTGGTGTGCAGAGTATAGAGTTGGTTTCTCATGCTTAATTTGATTATTAATTAAGAGTTTTGAAGTTTTCACGAGTGAATTCTGTGCTGTTATCACTTAAGCGTGTTATAGAGGCATATGAAGCAATATCAGCCAAATATTTTTTGTAGTAAAAAAACATTGCTTTTTTTGTTTCAGAAAATAAACCATAATTAGACCAGAATAATCGTCCACGAAACAAAGTGTATATTTGAAGCCATTCAGTGATCTTGAATCAATTGGGCCAACTGGATCACAATGAACAAGGTATAATATTTTAGTTGCCCTTTTGTCGAGTAACTTGTTTTTATACTGTGCCATTTTGCCTTGGATACATATTTCACAGTTTAAATTTGATTTATTGGCAATTTTCATGCCTTCCACAACTTCTTGTAGCTGTATAATGTCTTTGAGATTGCAATGTCCAAGAATTTAAAGCCATTGTTTTAGGCTACACATAAGTTTTAGATGTTACTGTGGTATTTAAATAGTATAAGTGTCCATTTCTTTTTATGTTGAATTTCACACAATTAGGGTAGATAAGTTCTGAGTAATTATAGCCAAATTATATGGAAGCCACTTTTTCAGTAGTGACTTGTACCAAGAATACATTTTGTTTGAATGTAGGGGCATACAGAGCATCTGTTACAATTTAATCTTGCATATTTCCTTCCATGTCCATTAGCTACTTGAGCATCGCATCTTTTTAAAACAACATTGCTGGTTTGACTGACATCTGCCTGTTCAATATGATGATTTTCTGGATTAAAATCATTATTGAAAGTAAGAAATTTAGATTTGTCTCTAATAACATAAGTGATGGCACCACAGTCAACAAGCAAATCATTTTTGTTGAAAACCGTATCTAGTCCAATTGAAAACAATAATGAATGTTCATTATTCAAAACATGTTCTACATTTTTTACGAAATGAAATTTCTTATTTTTCCTGCACTTGGTACTTTTATGTCCAGGTTTGCAACAAGCATGGCAGATAATATTTTTGTTTAGTGGATTGGAATTTATAGTGTTTTGAGGGGGAAATTATGTACTGTGTAATTTCGAAATTTACTTTGGCAGTCAAGACTTTTATGTTCAGGTTTACCACAAGTGAAACAGCTGGGAACATTAGTATGTGGCTTTAATCATGGCATTTAAAGAGTCATTATGGTATTTTCACTGTTATTCTCCTGAAACATCTTTGTTTCTGTGAAGCTTTGCAACGCTACTTTAAATTCACTAAATGTCAATAGCTTGTCTTTCTGAGTAATAACAGTTGTAAATGATTTAAAATCAACAGGAGGCCTTTTAGGACAATAGCTATTACTAAACCATTGCAAATTACCTCCCCTGACGTTTATTAATAACATGGCCGCATCTTTGGCTCTAATAATATAATCTGTAACAGTTTCAGCACCTGCTTTGCATAGGGAGGTTAATTCAGTATACAAGGAAATTATTTTTTCATTTTCTTTTTGATAAATAGTGCTCTCTCAAAATTTGCAGCACTTTTCTGTCATTGTCAGGAGTTTCTCTCATAATAAGAAACAGACTTTGATCTTTGAGAAATTGGCAAATTCAGTAAACGAATTTGCATTCTTTGCACAGTACTCTTTGTCATTGGGATGATCAAATCTTGCTAAAATTGTTTCATGTAATTTTTGGATTCACATCTAACCTAAAAAATTTACCTTCTATAGTTCATATTTTGATCTGTCACCATTGAAACAGATTTTATTCCTCAGCACATAACCTGTGCATTGAGTAGCCAAATGCAAAAATAAATAACAGAACAAACAGAATTGACAAAGTTTGTAATAACAAAAGAAAGAAAAGAACAAGGCAAAAAGAATATAAAGCAAGCAAAGAATATATGCTAGACAAATCAACAGTAATATGGCAAAAAAGTTCACAAACTAAGAATTGGTCTTGACACAAGTAAGCAAGTTCGGACGAGCAAATGTTGCATTCTGACTTTGAGACAAGACAGATCAGGACTGAGTCATATGAAACTGCAAACTAACCTATTTTATTGGCTAGGAAAAAAATCCCAGCATGAATTGTGTGATTTTGGTGATAAAAAGGTAGGGGCAAGTGTTTTACAGTCAATCCCAGCAGAGATTGAAATAAAAAATGACAGTATGTTGAAACAATGGATTTTAAGTATTCTGATTAGTTTTCCCAAAATGAACTACTGACACTATTTCAAGCAAGTAAATTTGTGATTAAATTCCTAATCTTGTTTTGTTAAAATTACCCATGTGTTTCCTTTTTATTATGCACTTTCATTAATCTACTTGTCATGGGTAAATTAACTATTCATCATAAACCCTGCATCCCATGCCACTATAATCTCAAAGCCTCTTGAAATACTTGAAGGAAGAATTGAGAATTTTTTTTCTAAATTATCAGTCTTCTTTAAGAGCACAAAAACTATTCTAAAGTATCTTTTTTTTTGCTTCTGTATCTGACATACTGACATATTATTAATTCATAAAGGCAAAATAAAAAGAATTAGATGGCAGACAAACTAGTTAAAAAAAATTAATAATGAAAAAAATGCTTTGTCTCAGAAATTCAGTCAACTGAAAAGTTTTCATTCTTGTTTATTTTTAAATATCAATCATGTTTCTGGTGCAAAATTAAGTGCATCAAAATATTGTAAATTTTGCCTGAAATGTTGAATTTTTTTACCATTTCCTTGGCAGAAAAAAAAAAGAAAAAATAGCAATAATAATCATTGAAGGATGGAAATTTCAATTTCAGCATTCTAAAAATTATGGCATTAATTATAAGTGTTGATTTGTATAAAAGGAAGAGATAAATACATATTTTGCAAGACTACTTTTATTGAGAAAAAGGGATACAATTTGTATTGGAGGAGGTTACAATTGGTCACCAGTTGTAGCAGACTTGTTGCTGATGTAGATGAGGACATTCAAGTAAATGAATTCAACATGTGAAGGATTATATATAAAAATATTATATAAATATAAATACAGCTGACAAGAGAGAAAATCATATTGAATGCATATGATAAACAATCTATTTTCATTTGTATTCTATAATCAAAACATGTGTAACATGAATGTAGTAGTGTATTTGTTGAAAACAGTAAAAATGTGTGTACATAACTAGTTTAGTACAATAATGCACAATTATTGACATGCAAATACATATACATGCCTATCACTGGTGGGTTGAAGCTGTCCCCTCATTCAGAAAATCATTTTGCCCATCCTATGAAAATGATGTATAGTAATTTTAATGTTCAAATTCTTACTAATGGCCCAATGACCCAAAGCCTGCTCCTATCTCACTGAAAACACTTTATACAGTGTAACCCGGATATAAGAGAGTTGTCGGGACCGGAGAAGAAGTCTCTTATATCCGGGTTTGGTCTATTTTGTTTAGGTAAGTATGGGCTCTAATTTGGGACCAGAGAAAATCTCTCTTATATACGGGTTACACTGTATATGGAATTTATTTATCTGCCTCCCTGCAAGGACAAATTCAACACAGTGTCATGTAGGTCTGGGCAGAAGTAAAAACTGTCTTGTTCTTTTGGCCTTGTCTTTGGCATGTTACAGACATCAGGGAATTCCCTGTCCCTTTAAGTACTGTAGAGTTGCAGAAAGAAATTATCTCCCTTTTTTTACAGGATAAATTTACTAAAGTTTTAAGTGGACATGTGGGTCACATAGTGACAGCTGATGACTCATGTGTTAGTTGCTGAGAAAATTATATATACATATATACAGCTTAAAAAAAAGGAAAGAAATATTTATGCACTAAACTGTAGTGGATGTCTGTGTGGTTTGTTTGAAATTTGAATAGCTGGTTTGGCAGGAGAAACAATCCCCCGCCAACCTGGTTAAAGTAAGACCTGATGTTACCACTACTCCATCCTGGAGCTAAAAGAGTTCTCTTTCCTTTTATATTCCTGAATAGGATGATAACTTGTGGTCCTCTAGGCAAGCAAAATGGAGTAGTTCTACCACTTTAATTTGCACTTTTCTTTTTCCTTGTAATGATGTTTATTGTTTACATTAGTCTACATTATTCGGACTATTGTCCTCATCTTTGTCGCCATATTTATCACAATGTTTCAGCCGTTATACGTTCCGGCCTTCTTTAAGTGGTTGGAATTTTGAACTGAACCCTTTATTTCACTCACTGGGGTAGACTATTCTAGTTCCACGTGCCATGTTTGATGGATGTCAGTTATTAGTTATCTCCTGCTAATTTCCCTCTGAAAGTTCTCCACTGCCTTAACCGGGTATTAAACTCATATTCTTTGGGTCCTATCACTGGATCTAACCAACGCCTTTATCCACTGTGCCATGTGTCCTTGAAAACATCTGGGTATGAATTTCTGGGTATTATAAACCTAATGTCTTCAGCAACCATTTTTACCAGTGCTCATATTGCAATTTTTGCTGTTATCATTTCATGTTTTTACCAGAGCTCATATTGCAACTTTTGTTGTTATCATTGCTTTTCTCTGGCACTCCTTATTACTGGTTCCCATATTGTATTTATTTCTATGCTTGGTCGGCTCAGGAGATTTTTGTGGCTTAGCATATGTGCTGATTCCTTAAGTTTATGAATTTTCCAATGGTGTTCCTTGTCTATGATCTCAACATGATCTCACAGAGGGCGGTGATCTCCCTTCTCTCTCCATATGTGGTCAGCCATGCCTGATTTTTCTACCTCCCCTCGTGTTACAGCTTTCTGGTGTTCTTGAAGCCTTACCTTGAGGGGGCGGCCTGTCTCTCCTTTATATTCCTTTCCGCAGCTTGAATTCCAACCACCTGAAGAAGGCCGGAGTGTACAACAGCCGAAACGTTGTGATAAATATGGTGACAAAGATGAGGACAATAGTCCGAATAATGTAAATAATACCTCATCTCAGAAATATAGACAGATACTGAAGGGCCGAAACAATGTGATAAATATGGTGACAAAGATGAGGACAATAGTCCAAATAATGTAAATAATGTACATAATACCTCATCTCAGAAATATAGACAAATCTTGTCTAGTTTGAATTTTATGTCAGATTTTCAGCTTTCCAATTTCTTTATATTTGCTGCTGTAGTTTTGACTCATTTTCTCCAAAGCATCTAAGTTAGTTTATTTATTTAGTTGCTGATTTTCTTCAATGCAATTTTACTCACTTTTACTCGATCACTTCAAGTTCTTTATATAAAAATAAAATAAGTATGAAATAAAAGTAAAAAGAAAAAGGAATAAATTCTTTCTTTTACTCTTCCTTCATTTCCAAAAGTAACTATTCATTACTGGAGCTGAATTAGAATTATTTTATATTTTATGATTTTACTTCTTGTAAATATTTTCCTTTAATCTTTAAAGTTGAAATATTTCTACAATCTTTGTATGGAGAGAGAGAGGTGTGGGGGGGGGGGTCTATTTGAAAAATTGTTTCAAATAATTTCCATTTTCAACTATTAACTATTTATTAAAGTTTTATGAATTTCTTTCTAGTAATTATGTTTTCATCTTCATTGGTGATGAAACAATTTTTAAGATATTTTTTTTTTTTTTCAGTGAGTTTTGGTGATGGTGGAATTATTATTTTAAAAAAATTTCTTTTTGACCTGCATTTATTTTGTAATCACATGCTGGGTGAAAACCAATGACCTTGAGCAACCAAAGAATGTGATTTTCTTTTTTTTTTTTTTTCTGTTTTCACTTATTTAAATGAAAGACAGCTATTAACAAAAAAACGTAAATGGGCAAAGCTCTTCACAGGACTGTGCTTGTTAGAATTATTTTTTGGATTTCCTGGTGAGATAGGAACCAAGGATTTTGTTCTTCAGTTCCTTTCTTTATCAGACTCAAAGCTTCAATCACAACAGGAACAGTTTTCGTTTTTTTTAGTGCTGCATTTTTTTCTATTTCTATCTCTAGGTCTTTGCATTTTTTTTGTCCCATGTTACACTCTTGTCAATCAGTAAACAAACTTTTTCTTTTTTGTCTTTGATAATAATGTCTCGGTGATTTTGCTTGTATTGTTTGGTTATTATTATTTCTTCTTGATTTGCTGTTTAAAATAAAAAAAATTTAGTCTTTCATTTTAGACCTTGGATAAATGAAAATTTCCCTGAAGAGGCTATTGAAAGAGTTTTTCTAAGTATGTGAATAGTACTCATTAATAAAATCTTTTATAGTTCAGATGAAGATAGGTTTCTTGAAATTTTCTCCATGTGTACATCAGTATTTTTTTAATCATTCTTAGCATTTTAACAACTACTGAAACTACTGGTTGTTTTTAAATGCCATATTCTTGTAGTTTCTATTTTTAAATTTTTATATTAGAGAAATGATTCAAATGAAATCATTTTATCAGACAGTATGATCATGTCAATGGGATACCATTCATATTCTTTAAAGTCAGATCTATTGGTTTGTATAGTACAGTTAGTGCATATTGCAGAGTACCAGAACAAAAGTAACATCACCTTCTAGAACAAGTGGCAGTTTTTGTTCATACCATTTTTCTGTATGGGGTAAGTTATAATGTTGGCAGATCTTCCAATGAAAGCATTGCCCAAACCAATCATGCCTATTTTTAAACCCACTTGAGTATGATGATAAACTGCATCCGCATCCTGGGTAAGACGATAAAGTATGTCCAACAACAAGGCCTTTGATCAAAAGGTTTTAAGGAGCATGAAACAACCTCTTAATTGCTGGTGTTCCCAGGTCTACTCTGACTCGGGGTGATAGCACCTGTCCGGGTCCCAGCTATGGGCAAATAGTTACCCCCCAGCAATACATTTTTGAAAAAAAAATATTGCCAGTAATACATTTTTAAAAAAAATATCACCAACAGTAGTTTTGAAAAAAAAATATTACCAGTCATAAAAATGTTGTCAGTATTAAATAACTGATTGAGGTTGATATGCTGTAAACCAAACCAAAACCTATTTTTAAATTTATTTAGTGCTAGGACAAAGACCTCTCAGCATGCATACAGGAAAGATACTTTGGATTTATTCCATTCCTTAAACTATGTGGTAAGATCTTGTCTTGATCTTGAGTGATGAGGATAAAACCTTGTGTTACTGGTTTCATCCCAGAACTTTGCCATGTTTGCAGGATCAGACTTTTATCAATTAAGGTTTTATGATTGCAGTGAGTATCAGCTGTGTAATGGATTTTTTCCCATTTGGTTTTCAGGTTAGTCAGGCCCTTGAATTTTGCTATTTTTGTTTAATGATTATTGATATTTTGTTTTGTTTTGCCATTTTGATATCTAACAAGAGTGGGGGCTTACTGTTAACAAGAAAAAAATAGAAGTAACAAAACAGCAAATGGTGATAAGATGTACTTGAGATAAATAAAAGGGTTTTTATTTCTCTGTTATCTATAAGGTTTGATTGTTTGCTTGTTCCAGGGTATCGAATGTCATTTGTGGGTGGCCGAGAGCTCATTGGTAGTATAACACAATGTAGAAGTTTAGATAGGTGGAAAAAATTAACATGCATGTATAGATGAATGAAATAAACTCATGGGAGAAATATTCCATGAATTATCGCATTGGAGTAGTTTAGTCTCTACTGCTGCCATTGGATTTGTCACTGGTCGAAGACATTGTTGTTGATGGAAATGCCTTGGTGTCGCTGCTGATGGCCTGGATGAATTTTTCTGCCATGTGATCTATCACTCATGTCAGCTTGGTCAGATCTTCCTTCGTAGGTGGAAATGATGTTGACTTTATAGTGAGTCAGTGAATCAGAAACAGCTGGTGTGAAAACTACATGGCTCTTTCTTCTGATCGGTCAGAAAAGATATTTTATGACTCTGGTAGTTCTGGATGGTATTCCGGAAGTGTGTGAATGCAGCTAGACGAAATTAACGGCTGTTTTTGTCATATGAGCTGTGGATGTCAAAGTGAGCATTTCCGTTTGAGTTAAAGAATTGGAGTTCTTACAGAGTATGACAGATTGTTTATTTGCAGATCTTATTTGGATTTTTTACTTTGATTTGTATTGCTCTTTCTGATAAAAATTACATTCAATAATAAAAGGATTTATTGAAAAAGCACAGGGAGGCTATATTATAATGGTGAGAAAGTGATTGAAGCTGATGCATTGCAGATTCTTCAGTATCTGTCTATATTTCTGAGATGAGGTATTATTCACACTATTTACATTATTCAGGCTATTGTCCTCATCTTTGTCACCATATTTATTATGTTTCAGCTGTTGTACGTGCCGGCCTTCTTCCTTGAGAACACATGGCACAGTGGATAAAGGCATTGGTTAGATCCAGTGACAGGACCCAAAGAGTATGAGTTCAATACCTGGTGAAAGCAGTGGAGAACTTGGAGAGGGGAATTAACAGGAGATAACCGATAACTGACATCCATTAAACATGGCATGTAGAACTAGAACAGTCTACTTCAGTGAGCGAAATAAAGGGTTCAGTTCGACATTCCAACCACCTGAAGAAGGCAGGAGCATACAACGGCCGAAACGTTGTAATAAATATGGTGACAAAGATGAAGACAATAGTCTGATTAATGTAAATAGTGTACATAATACCTCATCTCAGAAATATAGACAGCTACAAAAAGGATTTATTCCTGTGTTTTATAGATCATGTGTTTGATAAAGTACATCACAAAGGATTGTTGGACCTACTAGGTAACTATGAAATATTTGAGAAGGATATTAGAATAATCCAGAACCTATACTGGCAACAAACTGCCTGCATACAGATAGAAAATGAATTGTAAATATATAAAAATAGAAATGTGATTAAGACAAGAATGTGTCATCTCACTGAACTTCTTTAATCTATACAGTGAGAATTTTGAGAGAATTGGAAGTCCTGTCAGGTTTCATCATTGGCAGTCATAATCTTAACAACATAAGATATACAGATGACATAGTGTTGATAGCAGATATAGAAAGGAAACTACAACTACAGAAGGTAGTGAAGGAAGGACTAAACATGAGTTGCAAGAAAATAGAATGTGTGGTTGTTATAAAAAGGAACTGCCCAACATACAAATTGGAGATACCAAAATCAAACAAGTATAAGAATTTAAATATCTTGAATGTGTTTAAATAGATACTGAAATTGGAAGGCACATTGGGATAGTGAAAGTGCCTTCCAAAAGCTAAGAAAAGTATTAAGAAATTGGAAAATTTTGTTAGAAAGAAAAAAGTACTGAACTACTTTGTAGTTCCTCACCTGTTCAGTCCATGATGTTCTCAGCATCCTTCTAGAGAATCACATTTCTGTTGCCTCAAGTCTTTTCTTCATCTGAGGAGATTGTCCAGCATTCACTACCATATAGAACTGATATTACAAAGTTTTAAAGAATATGTAAACAAAAAGGATACTTATACTTAACATCAGGAAGAGATAATTGAAATTTCTAGGGAGGGCTTGGAAAATTTGATACTTACAGGATATATTGAAGGTGAGAGGAAAGCAACACATAATCTACTTAGTGAGCTTAAGTAACTGCATAACGGAGCAAGGTTTAATGATAACAAAATGACAATTTATTAAGAGCTGCAGAGGACAGAAAATTGTGGAGAGCCATGATCACCAATGTCTTAAAGGGACACAACATACAGAAGAAGGCCCTTGAATTTTTTTTTATGTAATGATTTGCCATTTTGATCTGTAACGGTGGCTTTATCATTAGCAAGAAAAAAAAATAAAGTGGAAGTGACAAAATAAATGGAGATAATACATGGTTGAAATAAGGGAAGGTGTTTTTATTTTCTGGTATCTATAAGGTTTATTTTTCCGCTCATTCCAGGGTACCATATCAGACTGATAGTTTGTTTGCGGTATTATACTAGGTAGTAGTCAAGATAGTCACGTGGAGAAAATCAAAATGCATATGTAGTCAAGTGTGATAAACTCATGGGAGAAATATTTCATGAATTATCACATTGTAGTAGTTGAAGCATCGCTGTTGATGTTCTAGTTAAGATCACCTGCCAAGGTGTCTATCGCGAATGCTAGCTTGGTCAGATTTGCCTTTGTGACAGGGCTGCAAACTCAGAAAAAGATATGTAGCTAAAAGCTACAACAAAAGTCACTAAAAGTAGTTAAAATGATTTTTAAAAATCACCAAAATGTAGCTAAATATAAAATAGCAAAAAAATTAACCTTGAATTAAAGTAGTTGAAAATCTATTTGAAAGCCATTGTCAATTCCTCAGTAAATTTGCATATTTCTTCAGCATGTCCAGTGGAAATTCTTGGCTCTTTGTCTTTGTAGCATTCTAATGTTCCTATTTTAGAAATGACATTTTTCTAGCAATTTGTATTCATAACTGCATTTTCTTACTCTCTTTAAACCAAATTTAATTGCCAGTATGCTATTGAGGATTCCTATGTTCTGACCATTTCTTAACTTATTTTTACTTATATTCATTTGGTTGGATAGGCATTCCATTTCTGCATTTGAATGAGGAAATGAAATAATTTTTAGTGCCAAGCTAACAAGGTGATGAAAGGGATTTTCTCCAGCAGTATCTCAGTAGTGGGATACTTCTACCCAGAAATCTAGAGTTCTAGAATTCTCTTGCCACTGTATTGTGTGGAGCTTCCTCCATTGAAAGTAAGCACGTCATCATTGAAGAAAAACATTTTTGCAAGGCTGAGTATATCCTTTTTGATTGGATTGTGACAATGATCAATACTCAATGAAGATATTTGTAAAATAGAAATATTGTCAGGCAATCTTTGATGAAGTTGCTTTATAAAGAGCAAAAGAAAGTTGATGCAGTGGTTATGGATCTTCTTCTCGTCTTCACCAGAAAGATTTGATTTGTTGGTTTTGATTTCAAATTGATAGCCCAAATATGGATTGGGTGTCAAATGATTTTCAATGACAATATCATTTGTTATCTTGGTTCCAGGGAAGACAATCTTCGAGCAACAAGATTCTTTTAGATGCATTAAGTCTTGCAACAACTTGATAGGGTTGTTATTTTCTAACTCTGATATTTTATTCTGTATAGCATCGTTCATGCATCCTGGCTAAATTAAAATGCTCTTTTAGTTCATGTCATTGTTTCAAAATCCTTTCTATTGCTGCATGAATAGGCATCCAACATATTTCTTTGAACTGTATTAATTTCAACAGGCCACTACCATCATTCATTGAAGAATAGAGTTTTTTGTATTTGGAATGTCTGGTTGCAGAATGTGAAAACCAATTAAATGTTTCTTTAAAATAAAATTCTAACTTTTTTGGAAGATTTTTGTTTATTGCATGTGAAACAGCTAATTTTAGTGAGTGACAAATGCAACACATTAAAATCAAACCAGGAACTTCCTTTTTGAATTTTGCATATATGCTATTATTAATTCCTATCATTACTGGTGTGTTATCTGTTTCAATTGCAACAAGCTTCTGCAATTCCAATCCATGTTTTCTCAAAGAACTTTTAATAGCCTCACAGATTCCTTAAGTGGGACCAAATCCCAAAGAATTGAAGTTATCCTCTTTTTTATCTTTGGAATAATATCTAATTATAAAACCTAGAAGCTTGGAGACTAAAATATCATTACTTTCATCAATTATTAAACTATAGCTGGCATCTTCAATATCAGCTCTTAAGCTTTTTCTAAAATGTGCTGCTGATACATTTGGTATATTAGCTGAACATTTTGTTCATCCAAGAGTCAGGTTATTACAAATTTTACTATCTGAAAAAATTGTTTTGCAGAACTTGGTTAAATTGTCCACAAGTCTTATGGCAGAGCTTTCTGCTACAAAAAGTTCCATATTGCTTTCTGCAATGAATTTTTATGCTTAAATTTGTGCAGACAAGGCTCTAAGAACAGCTCATCAGAATGATTTCCATGAAAGTATTAGTAGTAAAAACAGAGGGAAGCCATGTCATATTGGTGGGAAAGTGACTGAAGTCAAAAAAAAACAGGTCATGAATGATTACATTACACTTCTTTGAAAATATCAATTAAGAGATAAGTACTATATGCACCAGACCAGATATGGCAGCAATATTCAATTCAGTTCTGACAGTATGACAGATCATTTACTTGCAGATCGTATTTGAATTTTTAACTTTCTCTAATTATTGAATGTAATTTTTTAGTGTGTCCAGGTTGGTAAACAAATTATGCTATACAAGATTTTCTGTGCATCTGTAAAAAAAAAACTATCCTTTTTGCTTATCAGGAATAATGATATTAGTTTCAAGGAATTGACCAATTTCATTTGCATAAAATTACTGTAAGAGCATATGTTGTAGTTAAGCATGTGATCAGTTAGTGATTTAAGGGATGGCTGTATCATCAGTCCTTGGGATTGAATAAGTAATGCCTTGAGTTAGCCATTTTTGATTTTACTCTGGGTTTTTGATAACATTAGAAAACAGATTTGCCTATCTACTCAGGGAATTTCCATTTGTTTTTTGTTTTGTAATCTTTTTCTTCTTTAATGCCTTTGTTGTTTCATTTTTATTAATGTGATTATGTTTTTGTTTACTGTTCTTTATCCATTTTGTGCTTCTCTTACAATTCTTTTCCTTCATATCTTATTCCAGAAGTTTTTCACTTCTTCATTTGATAACAATTTCTTTTCTATTTGGCTTTATTGATCTTTCCACTTCCCTACAGAATTTTTTTTTTTTTGTTAGATTTGAAAGTTTTTTGTTTTTTTAAACATTTCTTTTCTTATATCCCCACATTGTGTATGTTTTGAATTGGATGCATTGTTTCAGAACATCTTTTACAGTTACTATGTCATTTTCTCCTTGTATATTTGAGTTTCATTTTTAACAATCTCTTGTTTGTTTTGCTTTTATTCCTTTTGATACTTCACCTAATATTGAGAATTCTGTCCACAGAACTTGAATTTCTTTATTTACCTTTTTTTGTAATAATTTAAGTCTATTTATTGAATTAGCTTTTGTTTTTGTAGATTTTTTGCATTGATATTCTAACTATAACAGAGTATGTTACTTTATTTCAGGAAGTTAAACTGAAGCCAAGAATTTTTTTTTACTCTTACTTTAATTGCTTTATCTGCAATTCTAATATTTCTGTTTTTCTATAATGTCTTATTTTAAGCAATTTTTCTTTTCATCTTCTTTTGCAGTTGTGGCTAGATCCCTAACAATGTTTGTTTTTAATCTTATTAACTTTCCCAATATTTGTGTAATTTTTCATTTATTAACCGATTTTGTTGTTTTTTTTATCTTGTTTATTTTCATGTGTATTGCTCATTAGTCTTACAGTTTCCTCGTAATTCAGTACATCAACCTGTTTCATTATAATTTAGCATGTCACTGTGTTTCTTCAAAGTTCAGCATGTTGCCTCGTTTCCTCAAAGTTCGGTACGTCACCTCATCTCCTTGAAGTTCGGCACGTCGCCTCGAAGTTTGGCACGCCGCCTCGTCTCCTCGAAGTTCGGCGCATCACTTTTCAGTTTTAATATTGACTAATTCTAAATCCTTATTCAGTTGAGCTAAGTTTTGCATCCGTCAACTGTTTTTCTTTAATATTTCATTTTACATTTGTTTGCTTATTAGCATTTCCATTTATATTTTTCTCTGATATTCAGAAATTTTTTTCTCTCCATATTCTATGTTCCATTGGTAACAGTGTACTTTGAAGTTTTGTGTACATCTTGCATAACTTCCTTTTATTTCTCTTGTGCATTTTATCCATTTTTCTTTCCTTTTGTTATTGGTAAGTTTTCAGTGAGTTGGACCATCATTTAAAATCATCTACTGTCATTGTCCACTTTCATTAATTAGAGGAAGAATACCAGTAACATATTTGTCAACCCCATACTAGTTTTGGCCTTGAGGTTATCATACCTTGTCAGAACTCCAATTCTTTAACTCAAATGGCAGTCCTTACTTTGACATCTACAGTTCATGATAAAAACAGGTTTTAATTTCATCTGGTTCTACATACCATCCAAAACTACCAGGGTCATTAAATATCTTGCCAATCAGAAAAAAGCACATGGTTTTTGCAGTAGCCGTTTCTGAGACCCTGATTCACTATAAAACCAATGCTGATTTCACCATTGAAGGAAGATCCAACCTAGTTGACATTAGTGATGAATCCTATGGCAGACAAGCTTAACCAGGCCACCAGCAGTGACACCAAGGTACTTCCATCAACAAAGATGCCTTTGGCCAGTAATGAAACCAATGGCAAAAGCACAGACAAACTCTTGACTACTATAATGTAATAATTTGTGGAATATTTCTACCACAAGTCTTTCTCACTTGAATACATATACATGTCGATTTAGTCCACATATCTATCTCAACAATTACCTTATGTTATACTCTGAATGAACTTTCGGTTTCTCATGACTGATATACGAACAAGTGATAGAACCTTTAAAACCCTTTACTTATTTTAACCATGTTTTGTCTTTACCACTTTTTCTTGTTAACAGTAAGGCCACTGTTACAAACCACAGGACAGCCAACAAGAAATGAGGTTTTCATAAATTCAGTTAATAATTGTAATTTGAATTCATCCCTTTTGCTGTTTTTTTTTCTAATCTTTTAATACAATTTAGCAAATTATTAATAATGAAAAAAAAAAAAAACTATCATAATTCAAACAACCTAAAACAATGACTATTACTACATTACTATTACTACAAAGAAATATCTTACTGAACAAAGAAACTCTTCTGCTTTTTTGGTTTTATATTTTACTAAATGAATGTGTCTTTATCATTTCAATAAAAAAGAGTTTTTAAATAATTGAAATATCAGAAAGATTATCAAAAATCAAATTGTTAATTAGATTTATTAATTAGATCATAAAACTTAACCCATACCATCTCAGTTGATAGAAGAAAGAATTAAAAAAAATGAATAATATTTTTGAGTTGAGGAAGAAAATAAAATAAATGAATTATGTTACTTGGCCAAAAGACATTGGAAGATAGCAATCTGCAGCAGATGTCTGAAAAAGATAGTAATTATAGTAATCAAAAAGATACTAATTAAACACATTATCACTTTTCTACTTATAGGATCAATATAACACTGAACATTTGTTTTTAGTTAAGAAACAAGAAAGATATTGCATTCATTTGTTTTTAATACCTGGGCAGGTAAAATAATTATGGCAAGGTGGTTTACTTTAGTGCTCACTAAGAAACACTTATTCTTGTTAGCATATTTATAGTTAAATATTTTTGTTAAGAAGGAACAGAGTATAGGAGATGTGGGTTCATTCTCAATTCTCAAAGGTATTCAGAATTGCAATTAAAAGCCTAAATTTGAATTTGATTCATCTATCTTTTTTCCTGCTGAGAATCCTAACACTCATACACTTCTTTATATTGAGTTCAGTTAAGAAATGATCAGCTATTTGATGGAAATAAAAAGCAACCCTATTTGGACAATGTCACTATAGAACTGTTCAAAGTAAAACTCCTTTCAGGAACTCATACATATACTTTTTCCATTTTTTTTTTAACAGTTTCCAAAGTCCTCTTTCAGGATTACCATCAGCTGTTTTTTTTGTTTTAATCTCATTCACTTTCTGAATGACAGCAGCAACCAGAAGTTGTAGGGAATTTGAACTGTACATAGTCATGGGGAGTAGACAAACTGGAGAGGTGCAATGATTTCTTGAAAGACCTGCAAGTCACTTTGCTGATCTACTTGTTTAGCAGTGGTATGTGCCAACTGCATCCTCTGTAGAAAGGAAAGAACTGCTAAAAGAGGTCACCTAACAGGTAGATATTTGCAGTCTCTCTTATGAACCAAGCATATATACCTTTTTGACTCTGGTGCAAGAGGATCATATGTTTACTTTACTTTTTTGAAAATTCATTGTGATCCTAACCTCTTTGACTTCCATTAAATATTAAATAATTCAACAAGGGTTGAAATGCTGTTAAATCCTCTAATCTCACTTAGCCACACAGTACAGAACCTCACTCAGTGGCATCTGACTGTATATCCTCACAGTAGAAAGTAGAGTGTCTGTTTCTGTGTGTAATGTCGATTATGACTTGTTACTAAGTTACATTAAATGAGATCCACATTAATTTCTCTTATAAAAAATGAAATACAACTTGTAAAAATATTTTTTTTCAAAAGTTTTGTATCAAATCTTTCCATTGATATGAACCAAATGATTATACAATATTTGTATATTTCTTCTCAGGTATCTTCTAAGACCAGTAAAATTAGTCGATTTTTTTTAATTTGCTTTTGAGAAGAATTACTTTTTTTCTCTTTTAGAAGTTGCACTCCTCTTATGTTTGCTACTTTTGACCACTTAATAAGAAAAATAAGTAAAGAAGGCAAATAATTTATTTCTATCTCCAGGAACCTAAGCATAGCATAAATATATGGTATATAGAGATGAAGTAAAGACCAAATTTACTATCTATAGTATCATTTATTGTTAATTCATTACAGTGTTTAAAATGGTTGACTATCATCATAGTTCTTTTTGTGATTTGAGACTTCATACAAGGTTGTTGTGTTCCTTCTGGTTGACGGAAATTCATTGCATTCATTCTTTCTTCTTCTCGTCAAACTCACAGCCAAATGGGTCCCCAACCATTGCATCTCAAAGAACTGCTACCTCAAATTAAGTTCCACTCTACTGTGGTGTCTCTCTAGTCTTGTGGATGATTTTCTTCTTTTTATTGGGGCTGATACATCCGTGTTTCCTGTTTGATTTTTGGCAAGACGTGTTGTCATTGGTTGATTTTTTATGATGTTCACTGACCCACATAACTAAAAGAGAGGGAGAGAGAGAGTTTTCTTTGTCACTCACTTAGTAAAGAGGAAAGTGTATATTTTCATATGGTGTTATTACTACCTAATCCTACTACAAATGTTTAACAAGACTTAAAAAATTAGTAAAAACTAATCTTAAAACTAATAGACAGATTTATAGAAGACAGTATAATTTTTCTTGTCAGAAACCGTCTTTCACATTTACAAATTTACCATTTGGCTAGATGCGAAAGTGTCTCGTCAGTATTCTCATGATCTAGTTGGCCAAATCTTCTTGCTTGATAAATTGTCTGAACTTGGAATTGTTTACGATGCTTGGACTTAAGGTAAGCCGTACATTCACTTGTTATCATGAGGAAGAAAGCAGACAAACACTTGCTGCCACGTATGTTGGGGCATTTATTATGACATAGCAATAAATCCGGATAACCTTATTTTCTTCAATTTCTTTTTAGAATAGACAATGGGACTTATTTTAAGTTAAAACTTAATGTTGTGAAAGGGTAAAATCCAAGTGTCAGCCAGGACTCTTTGCCAATTACCTCCCCCTCTTATCGTTCCCTCTGTAATAGGAGTAGGTAGGCTTTCCTGCCGCGCAGTCAACACTTCCCCCACCTCCTTCTCTTGGACATGAGTAGAGGCTTACGTCTTGTTTCTTGTTTAGGAAGGGGTTCCCGGTACTCTCCCTCTCTGGCCTCTGTATTAGTGCAGCTGTGTTTCTTCTGTGATGTGTGCAGTCTGTGGCATCACCTCTTCATTCTGAGGGTACACAGTTGACAGTTCTCTGGTTGCTGTTTCTGACTGGTAGTTAGGAGCCTTAACTCTTGCGTAGTGTCTTGAGCAGCTGCTCTGATCAACAGTTGTATAATACCAGGGTGTTTGTAGTGCCATGTCGCGCATGGAAAGGTGTCCCTACTGTCACCTCCGGTGGGCAACCCTGAGGCCACATTATGATGCAGGTTGTGCCAACTCCTCTCTGCCCATGTCGCAGTTGATAACTGTCTGCTTCTTTTACTTCGGGCCTTCTCATCTTCCAACCAAAATTCCACATGACTTACAAAGACCGAAAAAGTAATCCTAAACCAGCAACTCAAAAATCACCTAAACCTCTCAACATTTCGTTCTCCAACATCTGTGGCATTAGAACAAACTTCTGCAGTATGGAATCTTTCCTCACTGCAAACTGCCCGGATATACTGGCCCTCTGTGAGACCAACCTTGTCTCGTCTATCCTCTCCTCTGATCTCTCGATCCCAGGCTACCTTCCTCTTCTCAGAAAAGACTCTTTAACCCACATGCACGGCCTTGGTGTCTACATCAAGGACCATCTCCCTCTGGCCAGAGAGTTGTCTCTCTAATCGCCAGACCAGTCGTACATGTGTCTCCGACTATCTCTTCTCAATGCTACTCCTCCTTTACCACTCTCCATCCTCTCAAGACTGTGGGATACTCAATAGCATTTCTGACAGCATAGACAAGGCTCTCTCCCTCCACCTGTTTAGTCACATATTTGTGTTTGGCGACTTTAACGCCCATCATATGAAGTGGCTTAAGAATGCTACTACTGACCATGCAGGCATTCAAATGCTCAATTTTTCAGTCTCTCAATTCCTCACACAGATAGTTAACTTCCCCACTCGTTTTGCCTTCATCCGGGAAGGTAAAGCCTCTCTTCTCGATCTGTGTTTTACTTCCTGAGTCCTGTAGTGCCATGCAACTCTACTTTCTTGGTAACTCTGTTCATCTGGTAGTATCTGTTAACATCTCCTTCAACTCCACCCCCTGCAAAGAACCTCCTACCACTAGAACTTTGACTGGGACGCGTTCTGTGTTTTCCTCTGTGATGTCTCCTGGGATCGTGTCTTTACGCTCCCCGTCCAAGACTGTGCTTCTGAGGTCTCATCCTGGGTTAAAGCTGGAATTGATGCTTTCATCCCCTCAAGGAAATATAGGGTCAAGTCGCGCTCCTCCCCCTGGTTCTCCACTGCTTGCTCAGCCGCCATCACCCATAGGAACCACTTCTTTCACCTATTTCGTAGCGACATGTCTGACTGCAATAGACGTCTCTTTGCCTCCACCCGTAACGAGTGTAAGCGTGTCCTCAACAATGCTAAGTCACTATTTGCTGCTCGGATGGAGTAGCATATTGCATCTTGCAAATTTGGCTCGAAAGATTATTGGTGTCTCTGCAAGAGTGTACTGAACAATTGCAAACCCTCTATACCTCCTTTCTTCAACCAGTTCGAAGTCCTGATCTCCTCTGCTGACAAGGCTGAATGCTTTGCTTGGAAATTTTCATTCAACTCAATGCTCGACTCTTCCGGTGTACCAATACCTGACTTCCCTCTTAGAACTGAGGCCCTATTGTGAGTGGGTTACACATAACTCCGTCTTTGGTATTGGGCATTATCTCCAATTTAGACTCCAACAAGGCTAGTGATGGAGATGGGATACCAGCCATTGTCTTGAAGAAATGCGCACCCTCTATAAACTATATAACTACTGTCTCAAGGAATCTTGTTTTCCTGACTGCTGGAATTCATCCTTGCATGGAGTATTGCTGCCAAATATGGTCTGGAGCCCCTTCTGTTTGCCTCGGGGTTCTTGATAGACTCCAGAGGCAGATATGCAATATAATTGGTCCTGCTCTGGCATCTCATCTACAGTCACTTTCTCACAGATGCGTCATCGCTTCTCTCTGTCTGTTTTACAAATACTTTCATGGCAATTGCTCAGAGGAGCTGCATTCGCTGCTTCCCAGACGTCATGAGTTCAAGTGCCCCACAAGGCTGGCATCCCGCTCTCACCCTTTCACTGTTGAAACTCCTAAATGTAGCCGTCTCTTCTAATCCAGTAGCTTCATGTCTTGCACCTCTCGCCTGTGGAATTCCCTTCCCTATTCCAGTTTCCCTGAAAGCTATAATCTCCAGCTATTCAAATGTAATGTCAATTGACATTTCCAGTTGCCCTGATCTATCCACTACCCTTCTCCTCATCCTTTCTTCTATCACTCCTATCTGATCTTGCTGCAAATTTTCTGTAATCCCTTGCATCCTAGTGACTTCTCACCTTGCTTAGGGTGAAATGCTTAAAAAAAAAAAAAAATTCATCTATGCATTGAATACTGTTGTGATATCTAGTCTGGTGATCCTGCTGTACATCTTGAGATTCTTGACAAAATCCCAAATCTGCAATATAATCGATCCTGACCAGGCATCTTGACTTCAATCACTTTCTCACTGATATGACATGGCTTCCTTCTGTTTTTTTTTTTTACAAATATTTTTGTGGCAACTGCTCTTATGATTTTTTTTTCCCCTGGTGCCCTGAATACATGAATTTAAACATGCTACTAGATTTTACTGTTGAAATGGCTAAATGCAGCCGCCAATTCTACTCAAACAGTTTTTCTCGCATTTCCTGCTTGTGGAACTTCTTTCTGTTTACTTGCTTCCTTGATAATTACAATCTTCAAAAATTTAAATGCATTGCTGATCACCATCTTATGTCTTCATATTTTGTCCTTTCCTCTATCCTCCCTATTCTCAGTCTTCACTTTCACTCCCTGTAACCACCTGCACAGTAGTGGCATTCCTGCCTTGCTTGGGGTGAATTGATTAAAAAATGGTGATGTAAGAGTGGGTATTGCTATAAAGTTCTTTAATAAGTTTGTAATATAATTTTACTATAAATTTTTGTTTCAAGCATTTTTTAAAATTAAAGTTTAAATGTTTATAAAAATATAATAATGCTAATAAACATTTTTAAAGATTATTTATTTGATAAATTCATGAAAAAGCCTTGTTTAAATGAAGATTAAAACTTAAAATATTAGACTCTATATCTTCTATGTGTTTCCATGTGAACTATCACAGATACTGATAGCCTATAGTATTTGTCTGGCTACATATTAACCTTTCAGATAATTCAACTTTGCTTATTAGACCTAGAGGTTATCTCTTGAGCCATTTAACTTTTACTACTCCACACTAACTTTTGGAGTTGTATTGGTTGGGTTTGCATGAAATTTGGGTGTGATAAGTTTTTGAATGGTGGGTAGCACTGTAACCTTTTAGAGTTCTAGAGATATTATAAAATTTTCAAGGTATTTGCATGAAAGGATATAGAAAAATGTAGACATATATTTTTTTTATTGTATATATAATAAATTTTGACAAAACAAAAAAAAAACATGAAAACTAAAAAAATATATGGGAGAATTGATAAAAAAAACAATTCCTACTCATCACATCATGAAAGCCTTGCATGCATAAAAGTGGCTCTGTTGTCAAGTAAGATGAATATGAAGGTTGCTTTATCAAACATATCAACAAAAGCAAGGCCAAAAATGCTTTCATTTCTTTAAAGCAAACGTTTTTCCAAACTCTAATTTGCAATTTGGGCTTTGCTGTGTCACTTAATTTTGTTTTCACATCATTTGTATATTGGTTATTTTCTATTACCATTAATTGTATAACTTTATCATATAAAAAAAGATGAAAAACGTTTACCTCACTAGATTCTTGATGGACATTTGTAGGTCCAGGAGTGTAGAAAAACTCTGGTTGCCATGGGTGATCATATGCTTATGATGGTTTGAAAATTCCTTCTTTTTGGTTGGAATCACTTTCAATCTCACTGTCACACACATCACCAATATCTATGTAGGTAAATCCAAGAAATTCTTGTTCGTCGCTCTCACTGTCCATGAAAAGTTCCTTTATTGATGTAACAGATACATGCCACACCCTGGGAGTTGCCATTGTGATCGAAAAACAAATGTTTTTAAAATGCTTTATTAAAATTTTTTGATAAAACAACTATTTCAATTGGGACAAAATGGCTGACATCCGGTCATTTACAGTTCATATCACAAGCTTGATGTAATTTCTATAGTAATAGGTTATTTTTAGAAACATGCTTTCCCCTTTGAAACAAAGCTCTGTTACTCGGCAAATATGTCCGCCCAGAGAATATTGAGAAAAAGTATCACTGGGTGCCTGCAGAGTTGTAAAGTTTAAAAAAAAATATTATAAGACAGCTTTAGAAATGCTTTGTTATTTTAGAATTTTGTCATTCAAAATAAATGAAATCAATTGGGACCAAACAATTATTTTTGTGCTTAAAAAATAAACCATAATGGAACTTATAAAAATACAATTTAGAAAATAAAATATAATTAATGGGATTTTTCTTTTTACAAATAGCATTTTTAATACATTGATTTTCACCTGAGAAACTAAATGTATTTGAATTGATGAACTTGAACTACAGGTTGCGATGGAAAAATTGTCATCTAAATTATGCAAAAATGAAAATAACACTGACATCTCTTTTTAACATATATACTTGTCAAAATTACACAGAAATATATTGAAATACTAAAGAGTAAATTTATTTAATAAAATTACCTTCGGCTTCGACTGCTGTCTCCAGATGACTTCAGAATCTCCTGCAACACTTCTGAACAGTTTCAAATAGGAGTTGACATGCCGTTAAATCCAACATACATCCATCCATCTGAACAGTTTTCTTGTTTAAGTTGATGAATGCTACCATAATATTTGCCTTTAGTTCATCTTTGGTGTTACAAAGACATTTGTTTGCCGCTTGCTCAACTGTACCCCACATATATTAATCAAGGTGGTTACAGTCTGGGGAGTTAGGTGGCCAGATGTAAACAGTGATGTGGTTACAGAAATTGTCTGTCAGCCGTGACTGTTTTCTCCTGCTTGTGTGACATGGTGCAGAGTCCTGTTGCCAGACAGAGGGTTTTCCAGCAGCCACCCTCTTGACTCAGCACTACCTCCTCAAGGCACTTCATATAGGTCTCTGTGTTGAGTCTGAGGCTCTCACCAACAAATTCAGGAGTTCTTATCATAAGGTTCAGATTGATTTTTTTTTCTAGTTACTGTACCTTCATAATCTCCAGTAGACTCTTCCAACTCTTTCTGAATCATCTGCACTGTCCTCAGATTGACACCTAAACACTCTGAAATGTTTGTATTGGAGCTTCTAACATGAATACCAAGCAGTACAGCATGCCATTTCCAAATTTCTGGTAGAATGAATTGCATCATCGTACTCTTTTTCTCACAGATGTTGTCCAACTGACCCTACTATACTGTGCAGTTGACAAAATCAAAAACAAACAGTGCATATATGGGATATTAAAAATATAAAATGGCGACAATTTACTCATCACACACTGTAGTTTTGAAATATTTTTATTGCAGGAATATCTTGAAGAACTCTTCATTTTAGTTAATAAGTGTTAGTTCAAAATTTAAATTTAGTGTAGAGCCATGATTGTTCACATCCTTAAATTATATAATAGAGAAGGAAAGAAAGGGTAAATAAAATTTATGTATCACCCCCTGAAAGAAAATAATTGATTCAAAATTGTTGTGGTTGGAATCTGTTTTTTCTTTATTCCTGATGATTATCAGTAAAATTTTTATCAGCCAGTTTTGTGTCTGAAGAAAACTGGAAATGAACAGGAGGAACAACCAGCTAAATGGACAATTTTCAGAATTATTTTTATATATGCAGATTCTTTTTTTCTGAGAAAAAGAAACCTTTCGAAATGATCAAAAAGTGAATTCTTTCTCTTGCTTCATATCAACATCTTTTTTCTATATTATTTCTTTACAAATTGAGTTATTTCATGTTTTGATCTGACAACTGATTTTATACTTTTTATTGTTAACCTAATGTTGAGGCCAGTTTGTACTATGGTCTTGCTTAGGGGAACAATTTATAAGGAAAAAAAAAGGATCTCTGTTCAATGTTTCCACCCCAACCCTAGGTTCTATCTATCTATATTTAATGCATAAAAATGATTGCATTTAGCCATCTTCCCAAAGTTGAAATAGACATGTCTTTTTAGTACAATGATTGATATTTGTACATGGATAGTTTTTTTAAAAAAAATCATCCAGTTCCAGCACTATATTGATACAGGTTTAAACTAAGCCCACTAGCCTTATCTAATTTAATGCATTGGGTACGGGCTGTGATATGGATACCCAGGAACTGGGCCTTCAGTCATCATTGACTAACCTAATCTAAAGACAAAAGTTGAAATGCTTGGAGCAAGACAACAATTTCTGTAAAACCTATAAAATATTTACCAAACAAAAAAATAGTTGCAAATATCCTGATCAAACTACACCATTATGCCAAACATTACAGCAGCAGATGGGATACATGTGAATGCATATTTGATATTCAGAATTTTTCTCTTGCCATGACATATATTTTTATGAAAGGCTAAAGTGAAGGCTGAACAGAATTGAAGAAGAGACTTGAAGCAACAAGAATATGGTTCTACAGATGCTGAGAATACCACAAACTAAAGAGTTGATCAACAACAAAGTTTAAAGGTAAATGGAAATGAAAAGGACACTTGTACTTAGTATCAGAAAGAGAGAGTTCAAATTTCTAGGGCATATAATGAGGAAGGAAGGTTTAGAAAATTTGATCCTCACAGGCAGATGAGATGGGAAATACTAGTATCTATTCTTCGTATCTCTAATGGTAATATTAAGTTTCTTTATATAGGAATATTTAACATTCATTGATCAAACAAACAGTACTACTCAACTTAGCATTTCTTCACTCCCTGGCCATAGAGCTGGGATCAAAGTGTAGCATCAGTTCTCTCATTTCTAATACTAATTGCTATATTAGCTGTTTCATTATAAGGAAACATTTGACCTTCATTGACCAAACAGCCATTACTATTCAACTTATTTTTCTTCTCTCCACTGAGCTGGGATCAAAGTGTAGTATATGTTATTGTCATTTCTAATTGTAATATTAGCCATTTTCTTATATGGAAAGATTTGACATTGGTCAAACAGCCAGTCCTACTTTTGGTTTAAATTTATAAAATCTTTCTATTAAAACAATTTTTCAGGAAAGTAAGTTTTTCATGTTTACTATTATCACTCTTTCCAGTAATGATGGACTGCTTCTCTACTAATCTTTTGTTCAAAGTATTATAGAATGTCAATATCTTGATTATGTCATTATTTTCTCTTTGTTGAAAGTCTTAAAGGGATGTGTATTCTGTTAATTCTCTACATACAATGTGTGAAAGCAAGTGCAATACCATGCCCTCATCAGCTGCCAATGAGGGGTGCTAAGACAGTTTCAGTGGCTAAAAGTGGTGGTGCAACCAGCAGCTTTTGCCACTGGACAGTGTATTGTTTTTGTATATCTGTCAGTCTCTTTTTACAACTGCAACTGAAATTTTGAATGTTGTGTTAAAATACACAATGCACTCGTAGCAACCACTATTAATGATGTAGAATGGAACATAAACAGATGTTTCATGTCAAAAGTAGCACTATATTGCGAGCATGTTTTTATTTAACTTTCTTTATTTTGGATCTGGTCAAGATCCAAATTGTTGCCTTATGAGCCATGTTATAAGTAATTCGTTAGTGTTTCTGCAGTGCCAGTCCATGAGGTTTCAAACAGGACAGTCCTCTCTAATACTAACAGGCTTCATTTATTTCAAGCCATTTTTAATCATTGATCTGAGAAAATGGTTGTATACAGTTGGCAGTTTAAACATTTTTACACAGGTTGGCCACCATGCATGGCATCAATATGAAAGTCTCAATCTGATGAAACTATTTAAGAACAATCCTTAGGTTAATGTTTTGGCTGTGTAACATCTTGGAGTCTTGGACTAAACTAGCACAGCTGATTTTATGTTCAATTTCTAATTTAGTACAGGTAAACTATGCCCACACCCTCCACTATTACTGCTTTAATCAGTCATTTCTGTTCATAACTGAGATTTTTCTAATCATAGTTTTCACTTTTTCTTTTTTTTCAAATAGGTTTTTTTTCTGATCATCAATGATAGTGTTCAAATTAGTCATCATTGGAGAGAAATAAATTAAAACGAAAAAATAACTAATGATTATATAACATCACATTCAAAAATTAAAATTAAAAATTTCAGTTGGAATTTCCGGGATAAGAGGTAATATATTTTCAGACTAATGTCCTCAACTTGGTTGCCACCACAATATTTTGGTCATTCTGCTCCCAAACTTTATTTCTATTGATCTAGATAACTTTCAAGGAATTTAATCTACAAGAGTAGATTGTTCTCATTCCACATATTCTTCTTTCCTGCCTGTTGCTGACGTTGCTGCTGCGGCATGCTTGACCTCATTCTATCTGATTAAACCCTTTGTCATCTGACAGATAGCTGTGTCTGTGTTACTGGAAGTCTATGGACTTGATTGAAATGACTATTGATAATGAATGACTAGAAAAAAATCAACCTTTGTATGATTATTGTTTTACCCTTTATAGCCATTTAAGACAGAGCTTTCTCACAATTTCTGGAATAGATGTGTTGTCATAATGAAATTAACTACTTAACACCACACTGATAATGTATCTCTAATCACATCTATATTTTACTCTGCTAATCTTTTCACCAAGGCAATAATGCCACTAAAATGTAAGCGGTTATTGTGAGTGAAAGAGAGTGAGAAAACTTAATGAGGAGAAAGTACAATAAAAGAACAGGAATGGGGAATACAGAAGATGACATTTGACATTGCATTTAAATATTTGAAAATTGTAGGTATCAGAGACTTAAGAAACTGGAAGAGTTCCACAGGTGAGAAGTTTGAGTAATGAAACTATTAAAATAAACCTTACAGTTACATCTAGTTAGTTCAACAGTAAAACTGTGAGACCTAGTTGCCAATTTAGTAGTACACTTAAATTCATGCAGTTGAGGCATCAAGGAAAGTTTATTAGAACAATTGCTATAGAAATATTTGTAGAAAAGACAGAGGGAAGCCACATCACAGCAGTGGGAAAGTGACTGAAGTCAAAATGCTAGATCAAGATTGATATTATATTATATTTGGATTTTGTCAATAATCTTGAGATATTTAGCAGGAGCACAAGACCAGATATGGTAGCAATATTCAATGTCTGGACAAATGTTAGATTTATAAATGTGCAAGATGGATTCTGATGAGAAAAATTGTCTGGGACAGCACAGTGAACCAACTTTCCTAGGAGTAGACCTAGCAATTGGTTCAATATAATCTCTCTACTTTGTCAATGGAAAACCTGAGCCCAAGAAGATGCAAAGTGTTGTTCTCTTAGAGGTTAGAATCAGCCATGCTGATAGAAGACAGAAAATGTTCTCTATGAGGATTAAAGTTTTGTTTTAGAGGTGTTAAAATTTACAAGACAGTCATTTCCCCAGATAACCACTGATTGGAGATCATATTAAAGAGTAGCTTCTAGTTTTACTTTGTGTTGTATCTTAGTAGCAAGTCCGATATGCTGACAACCTTAATCCAATCATTTTTAATAAATTGTGCAGTAAAGCCAAATATTTGACCAGAGCTTGTGGAGAAGACTAGCATGACAAACCTTTGAGCCTCATCATTTTTATCTAAAGTCTGAGAGACAATTTCAGTAATAATCATTAACACATCAGTGGTAGATCTAGAGAAATGAAAGCCATACTGTTTATCTGAAAGAAGTGAGATTCTTAACCAATTTGGCATTGATTAGAATCTCTAGTACTTTGCCAAAAAGGGGTAAGAGACTAATAGGATGATAATTCAAAAGGTCAGAAGGTTCACCAGAGTTTTGAAAGTCAGGAGGTGCAGAGGAGGATTAAAAGCAAGAAGCAGCAATGCCTTTATTGTAGAGTTTGGAGAGAACTGGAGTCAGTTCAAGAGCACATTTCCTTAGCACAATTGCAGGGATATCATCAAATCTAGAAGCCTTGTGGAGATGATAGCAAAAACTCTGAATGGAGTTATTTATGTGCATATTACTCAGTAGAGATTTCATTCTACGGGGAAAATTGGACAAAGATATGCCTGAAGAGAGTAGAGTTGAAGAATTTCCAAGCAAAAATTCTGCTTTGTCAGCATTAGATGACAATACTTCAAACTAATTGAAGAGAGAAGAGATTGAGGATTTACTGTTAAGTACACATTTATAGAGCCACCTGTAATATCTTGAACCAAACTTAGGAGAAGCTATACGGTATCTCATTCTGTCAGTGAATAGTGCTTTTTGCCACATTGAGGATACACTTATACTCATTACAAGCAGATAAAAAGAGGCACCTGTTGTCATTGGTATTGTCACTTTGGTATACTCAGAACATGCACACGTATATCTATACATAAATTTAAGGATGCATTTGAGAGCACTCTTGAGAATTAGTGCAGAGAACCTCAAGCATGAAATTCAGCAAAGCTTGCCTGTTGAAAAGGTAACAATTATTCATGAGATGTGGTTTCAGAGAGGCTATTCAGTTCTTCACCTATTATTTGGAAAAACATATTAAAATAAATCCTGCAACAGGAAACTGTGGTGAGGAGTAATAATAAGAGTGGTATACATAACACCGGTTGACACAAAACGAGAATCATAAAAAGTTTATTGCAAAAACATGTCACAGATTATCCTGGGCCTACACAATCTTAGTGTAGTGTATGCTGGACATGAATGTTCTTCTGGTCAATAACAAGATACAAAATAAAAAAAAACTGTTTATTCTTGTACATTTAAAAAAAAATCAAGAACTTTCCTTTCCTTTACAAATAATATAGTATAAGGGAAAGAAACACACTTTTAAAGAAAGAAAAACAATATTACCTAGGTGGAAGAAAAGTTGGTTATGAACACATGTAAACAGATACATTAGTATTCGACTTTCTTAATTTATTTAAAAAGTGTAAATACCTATAAAATTTAAGATAGAGAATGGAATAGTAAGAGAAACAATACTTCACTTTGAAAAGGGCTTTCTTGTATTGCTGTTGTATTTGGATGAAAGTTTTCTTTGGCCTTGATATTTAGTTGCTGGATGTGACTGTGAATTTGTTATCTCTAGTATCACTTGTAATAATTCAGGTTTGAATGTGGAGTGTTAAAACTTACCACAGGGCTAGGAATTTAGGCTGGGAGTAATAATGTGTCCTGAAGGTAGAAATTTGACTTTTATCTTGTTGGTTTTTTAAGTTCTTAAGTAGGCATTGCAGGATCCTTATGATGGTATATTTGAAGAAAGTGATTGTCTGGTGTTGATTTCATTCTTAAACAGGATATTCCCAGAAGTGCTGAGTGTCAATTGACAGAGAGTCACAATGTTATTAACTCAGGCGGCCAGAATGAGAGGCACATCAGCATACCACTGAAAATATCAGAGTTCAAGCAACTACTAATTGATAAGCCAGGGAAATCCTGATGTCAGCCAAATTTCTTCAATAGAAACTAAGATTCATGATTTTAAAACTTGAAAATTCCACCAAGGTAATACAATTTGAAACCAATAAAAAATATATTTTATACTATGTAGAGTTTGATCAGGTGTGTGGCTGCTCATGTTAATCTCCCTCCCCATATCTTTACCCACCCACAAGTTAAAAAAAGAAAGAAAATCAAAAATCTGAGTGAGTGCAATAGGGTTCAGTATTTGGTCATTCTACTTGAATTTCTGAAATGAGGTGTAAGCATTATTTACAGCCCGATTATAAATAATAGTTGATTTTGTTTTTAATAAAAAAAAAAAAACTTAATTTTAATCATTACACAGTAACAAAATTTAGTCACTGTTATTTCATAATTGCTTCCGTCTAGAAAGCAAATTATTCTCTTCAAACTTTGAGTTCGTGACCTGGACAAGGGGGGAAAATAGAGCCATGAAATTTGCTATCTTACAAATTTGGAGGGAACCAATTGACCACTCAAGCAATCATTTCTTCTGCTTGGTGGACCCTTCCAAACATCAAGAATGCCTCTACTATCATATATCCTGACTGTCATCCATTGCTTCAGTGCCACATTGCCCTGAGCTCCCTGTATCCACTCCTCTAAAGAAAAAGCAGCCATCTTCAGAAGAGAACAGCAATTCAGAAGTCATTGATCCATATTAAAGAGGTGCAAGCTGATGAGAGTAATCTATACTACACCAACCAAAAAGACCTGATCAGAGATCTTGGTCTCATAAAGTCTAATGCCAAGCTTTTAATGTGAGACTCACACAGTGGAAATTGTTAGATGAAAGTATGCAAGTTGCAGGTCTTAGAAAGCATCACCAGTGTTTTTCAAGTTTTTTCTCCCTTCAAGATGGGCTTTGCTTCTGCCACAATTAGAATTGCCTGTAACCCCAGTGAGTGGTGCCTGATCATTGACAGCACATCCAGGAGCCTCAAAGCCATGCTGCTTTATAACAAGAACATATATTTATCTCTTTCCTTTGCTTGATGCCTTGAAATATGAAGAGTACAGTTGGGAGGTTATCAGAGACTTCAAAATAGTGGCCTTCCTGATTGGTCTCCAAGGTGGCTTTATTAAGTTTCATGTTATCTTTGCTTTTGGGACAGCAGAGACACCACAGCATACTACCACAGGTTGGACTGGCCACAGTGAACCAAGTTCAGTGTGAGGAGGAACATCATCAAATGAGAGCTACTGTTGAATCCCTGGAAAGTATCATTTTCTCAACTGAACTTAAATTTGAGTCTTATGTTACAATTTGTTACAGCTCTAGATAAGGAGTCTGCAGACCTTCAAGACTTTGTCTCCAAGCTGTTTGTGGCAAAAGGCAAAGCTGGTGTCTATGTTGGACCAAAAATGAATGCAAGGAAATCCTCAATAGGCTCACTAAGATGGAGAAAGCAGCTTTGCAGTGGTTTGGGCCTTCCTGGAGAATCACAAAACCAAAAACAATGTGGAGTTTGTTGAGGCCCTGGTGAAGAACTATGGCAAAATGGGATACAGGATGTCCTTCAAAATCCATATCCTTGATGTTCATCTTGATAAATTCAAAGAGAACATGGGGCTGTACATAGAAGAGCAAGGTGAACGCTTACACCATGATATATTGGACTTTGAATGCTGCTATCATGATGAAAACATGATGGGAGACTATATTTAAGGGCTGATTTGTGAAAGTAATTGACAGTATAAGTAAAATCGCAAAATACTACTCCCATGTAAATTTTTGTGATCTCTGTGTAATCCTAGAATAAATAAATGATACTTATGAATCATCATTTTGTTTCACTTTCTTTGAATAAAACTGGTGAATGTGAATAATGGGAATAGGTAAATTTCAGAAATATTATCTTGGTTACAAAAGCAAAATTTGAAGGAAATCTTAAATATTTTTCATACAATTTTCATACTATTTGCTTATGCCTAAAAAGGCATAAGCAAATAGAAAATAATAGTTGCTACCCAAGAACAAAAATCATGTTACACAGTGTTATTAGCTTAAAACTACCAATACAGTCGTCTCAAAATGAAAAGTTGTGGCCACTGATCAGTTAGATAATCAAAAAGTTAAAACCATTAAATCATTAAGTCCATGGAAGAAAGGAATTGATAAAACACACGGGAAATAAAGAATAAACCTCTACTTCTGTTCAATAAATACAAGTAGTTTTATCCCTTGTTTTCTTTTTAGAATGTATCTTTATGGACTAGATCAAGCCTGCATGTTTTATTCTTATAATCAGTTTTATTGAAGGAAGGACTCAGTGATTGTGTATGTGGGCTAATTATTAAAACTTTTTAAATATAGTATTACAAAGACAACAATAAAAAAAATAATGTAGGCATATTTGTCTATATTTACATAAGATGGTGTCAAAAAGACAGTTTTTTTCCCATGATACCACTTTTTTTTAAATACCTTCACTCTTTGGCAATGTTTGTTTTAAAAAGTGATGATTAGAATTATAATAAAACCTAAACATATGAAAATGAATTTATATATTTTCTTTATTATTTTTGTTGTCAATTATCAAGAACAAACACTATTTATTAGAGTGTTTATTTATACTATTTATATTATTTATTGGAATAGTTGGCAAAACTTTGGCTAATTGTCAATTGATTCAAATTTTATAAAATGGTAAATAAGGATTTCCTTAGAATTGGTTCATATATTTTAATAATTTACTAAATATTTTAATAATTTACTAAATATTTATAGATTTATGAGTAAATTGTTTTCACATTTATTTCTTTATAAATTGGTAAATGATAAATATTGTATTGCATTAGTTCTAATAGTATTATTTTTTTTTAGAATGTTGTAAATTGTTTTATTAAAGGAATAATTTTCAATCTAATAAATAAATAGTGTTGTAAATTCTCAAGAACAAAAAATGCATAAATTCACTTTCATTGTAAGTTTAGGTTTTATTGCAACAAATATTAATAATTAATCATGAATAAATATTGCCGAGGAATAGTTGAGATAAAAGCCGTGCTGTAGGAAAAAATTTGTCTTCTTGACACTACATCTTATTGCAGACACATTTGTCATGTTTACCAAAAAATATTTACAAAAAGAAAGAGTGTCATGCTGAATTCTTAAAACTTATAATCTTTATAAGGTGAGTTTGTAGTGTTTATGAAACATCTTTATAAATCAAGATTTTGTAAAAAAAAAAAAGAAAAGAGATTAAATTATAGATGATACATTATTAAAACATAATTTGTTAATTAATTTCAGATAAAATAAAAAACTCTTTCATTGAAAGTTAGTAAGATATAAAAGTTAAAATTCCATTAACTTATAATTAATGGAGAAATAAAATTTACACAGATTATATTAATCTACAAAGATTGAGTTTTAAGCAAATAAGTCATTAAAAATTGAATATTTGAGCTGGTAGATGAAAATAGAATTTATGTTGAAAAATGTTTTTTTGTAAAATAAAACATTATTTCAGCATTAGACTATAGACTTATTGATTGATGCATCTTCTTCATACACACACACATACATACATACATACATACATACATATATATATATATATATATATATATATATATATCACTTTAAATGTTACTTTTATTTGATAACTATATTTGAGTTGACTCTCCATTTACATTTTTAACAAAATTTTATCTTTGTTAAAGCATTTAATTTGGGGATGGATATTAGTTACATTGGTCAAATATTATATATTGAAAATTTTAAACCAAAACTTAGCTAATAACTGCATGTCAGGTTATAGACTTATTGATCCATTTTTCTATATAGAAATCATCTAACTTGCTCAGAAATAGGAAAATTGAATATTACAAAATTTTACACAAATTAAAATTCAAGAGCAGTAGCACTTGTCTGTGTCTATTACTGAGTTACTTTTATATTTAATTTCTAAAACAACAGGTGAATAAAAGGCATACATTGGAAAAACAACAAAATAGTAGTAATTTCTATTGCAATGTTTATTGATTATCTATTCACATTTATATATTGTAAGAGAGACCCAATGATCAACAAATAAGAGTCTTGTATAATTCTAAATCATGAATCAACAAAAGTAACAGTTTAAGTGGTTTATTCCCTGGGGTTAAGCTTTTTCCAGAGGGGGAAAGATATTAGCAGCACTTGACAAACCAATAATTCTTGAGGAAAGAAGAATGGATCATTGCTTCTTGGCAGAACAAAGATCTTAAGAATGAATGTTGTTGAGTGACCATGGCTGACATTAACAGTCTGGGTCATATTGTACTTGTGTTTTGAAAGAGTGTTAGAAATGTCTGTGTAGGACATTGCCTGGTATCTTTTTATTACTTATGTTTTATTTTCCTTAAATGTGTTTGAACAGCTGAATCATGCTACATTTAGGTCTTAGATTTTATTTTTAGTGATACTTACTATTTACTTTTTAAAATAAATTTTAAAAAAATATTATTGCCAAAAAAATATATTTAAAAAATAAATCTGTTTTATATGTCACATTGGTCATAAATGATTGTACAGGAACCAAGGTTTCAACATGATGTGGCCCTACCACATCATGTTGAAACCTTGGTTCCTGTACAATCACCAAAGGTAAGCAACATCAGGCTTGGTCACTACTTAGATGGGTGACTGCTTAGCAATACCAGGTGCTTAAGTTTGGATGTGCAGGTGATGTAATGGATAATGGCTTGGAATTGTTAATTGGACAGCATAGTTCCAATTCCGTTGTGTTATACACAAATACCCCTGGGAAAGGTATGAAGCCATTGCTTCTCCTCCAGCAATGGGTTAATTATTAAGACTTGTATTATTAAACAATTATTAACTTCAAAAAAAAAAAATTACAATCTAAAAATATTTCCTAGCTTTAAATAACCTGCAAAGCGTTGATAAGTTGTAAAAGAAATGAATTACTCGGTCACACATGCTCTTTTCTTATTCTTAGTAATGAGATATTCTATTATTTGTGTAACAAGAGGAATTACTTAACATCAAAAAACAGACGTAGCCAGAAACCATAACATATCTCATTAATAAGTAGTAGAACTCAGGCTGGTAATACATTGTCTTTTGTTAGTTCTATTTGTCTGGATATATGAGTTGAGTAACATTTAGTGGTGTGGAAAGTATCATCAGCATGCCAGGTTCAAATTCTGACAAAGTACATTTACTCATTTCATACTAATGATATTTGGAAAAAAAAAGCATGACTGCATCTTCTTCCAGCTATGAGTTAAATAGCAGGGCAGATTGGGCTTTCTAGCCTTGGTTAGAAGCCAGTCAAACCATAAAATAATTTATATATTTATTGTGTGTTAGTAAATTTATCAGTGATTACTTAATCTATGCCAATAAAATATTTATCTGCATTTAGACAAAATTAGTTCCCATGAGTAAAATGAAAAGTTTAATTAATCAGTTCCTTTACACATACATTTCTTAAAGTGCAGTTTTATTTGTTCAAGCCTTTTATGTGAGACACTCAGATACCTGTCTTGCTTCAACTTAATCTTGTAATAGGCTTTGTTGTCATTGCCCTCTTTGTTGTTCTGTTGCTAATTTTTTCTTCTGAGAAATATTTTCATTTCGCTGTTATATTAAACACATAAAATTAACATGAAAAGACATTGAGCAAAAAGTGATTTATATAATACCATAAGTAACCAATGAATCATAGATACTATTGAATGTCTAAAAAAAATATAAAGAGAATAGATTAATTAAATGGTTCGGCCCCTAATTTAATTGTGAATTCTTTGTTGAATCTCAATACATTGTTTCAAGACGTATGCTTCATTTCATTTCACTGTTAAAACTTTCTAACAATTGCTGTCATTTTTGACAGCATGGGTACACTAGTTTTGAAGGAAAACCAAATTCAAACCCTTGTGAATAATAGGCTCTTTATCTTTGTTATGGCAACCAGTCTAAGAAAAGGAAAATTTATTCAAAACTAATCTTAAGAGAGATGGGCTATCTTGCCCTAGATGCATTCACTGCTGCTATGGATGCAGTACAATGACCTTTATGGTTTATGAGACACAGAATTGTGATCAGGATCTATTTGGATATCATTACTTTTAATGATGTAAAAAGTAAAATTCTATGTTAGAATTTTCACTATATTATATTGATTTATATCTTATATTGTACTTGGAAATTGCGTTAAATTTTTTTTTCTTTATGCATGTTCATTCCAAGTTAGACAGAAAAGCCACTAAGACATAAGGGGTTACTAGGTGTGGAACAATTAGAAAACAGAAACATTACTAATGAGTGGGAACAAAGTAAGATTAATCAAGATGACAGAAGGTAGAAATTGACTTTGCATTTAAATTTTTGGAGATTAAAGTTGATTGGAAAGCATGAAGATGGAAGGGAGTTTTGCAAACAAAAAAAAGAAACTTTTTGTATACAGCTTATGATTACATCTAGCCAATTCAATTCATAAATTTAAGAGCAGTACTTGTCTTATCAATTTAAAAGTCTAGGTACCATAATGAAGATCTCATCCGAACAATTACCACAAAACCATGTTGAAATCTGTACATCCTTCTATATATTTGAACATACCGGAACTCATAGAGATCAAGAGGGTGCGGTACTTGTTAGGAATTTTGTCCTTGTAATTGTTGAAATAGGATACCAATGCTGATAATCTCTGGCAGCTGTTGGTGAACAGGGGTCAATGTCCAAGTGCTTTGGCTTCCATGACATTTCCATGTTCATTTTTTGTATTAATTTAGCTAAATAAATTGTGATAAGTAAAACAAAACTCAGAATAGAACTAAGAGTACTAAGCTTTTAGCTAAACAAAACTCAGCTACAAAATAAAAAACAGGTAAGTTACAGATTATATAGCCCATGTGGGTGAGTCTATTGTTTGTACAACAACCAGCACAGGAATATACCCTATTTTCGGTTTTGTTGTCACTTGATCACCAAAAAACCCTCATCCACTCTTTTAGTAGATGCTACTGAAAAGACCAAATTTCAACAGGCACCATGTGCTGGACATCGGACAAATAATTTATAATATAAATTTTATATTGAGATACAACCACCTCTTCCTTTTCTGTGTGGGTGTCCATAGTATCACATCTACTTTTAAAGCTATAAGTTCCTTCCCAGTATGCTGGTGAGGATTGGTGCCATACATTTATCCAGGAAATAAAAATTTAATTTCAAATTATAGCAGACAATTTTTTTTTCTTTTCTTTGCAATTTAAAAAATGTCTTTTAAATCCTGATAGTTTCTTTGGATTAATACTTTGTATATTTGATAATTGTTTTTAAATTCATTGTAACCTCATAATGATGAATGACAGGAAATGAATGGTATGTCTAATTAGATATTTATATTGAAATCTTGAGGTTTAGTGTTTTAACAAAAGCAGATTTTAGGAGATGGAAAAAGAACCAAAAATGAGATAATTAAATATAATTGTATATTAGTACTTATCAACAAAATTTCATGATGCATTTAGTTGAATAAACTTTTACAGAAGCATCTTGGGAAACCCGTCTTTTGCTTTAATTTAAAAACTAATGCTTACAAGGTTTTACACTTTTTACAAAGCATCCAAAATCAAGTTAAGATATTTTAGATTTCTTAAGAGCAAAGCTTTCTAAGATATCCTGAACAGAGATTTTGTTCTTTTTAAAGATAAATTAAAACTCTTCATACCTTTATCAGATTATTTGACTCTCATAAAAATGCTGACAGTTTGATTAGCAAGACCTTGTTCTTCAAGAAGTAATTGCAAAAAAAAAAGAATAAATAAGTATATAAAGTACTGTTAATTTCTACAGCATTTCATATTTAATCTCATGAAATAAATTTTTTAATAAAATTCTGTTCTATAAGAATTTTTTTTAATCATTTCACCCCAATCACAGCAATAAAGCTAAGATGCAATGGGTTACTGAGGATGAAAGACAATAGACTGATAAAACGTTAAAGAGGAGAAAGGATAATAATAGGAACAGGATACAAGAGGAGAGAAAATGATGACATTGCATTCAAATTATTGAAGATCATTGTTGACAGGAAAGCAAGAAGCTGGAAGAGAGTTCCACAAGCAAGAGGTGTGAGAGAAAAATTAGGATAAAACTTCTGATTACATTTAGCAATTAGTCTTTTAAATAAGCTGGAACATATTAACAAATATAATTTTAAAGGGAAATAGAAAAATGATTCAACAGGAAAACCATCCTCACAAACTTTCTATTAATGAAGATAAGTGACAAATATCCCATTGGTCAGAAAATGCTCTATTTTCAAATCTATTTTTTTTTTTTTTGTTTTTAAACCATTTCATCCCAAGCAATTTGATAATGCCACTAAAACACGAGTAGGATTCGGGATGGTTGCAACTGATGTTGCATTTAAAGTTTTGAAGATCATTGGTGCCAGGGAAGCTATAAGCTATAAGAGTTCTGTCTGCAAGAAAAGAACTTAGGGTTGCTTTGAGCCATTTCAACAGTTAAAACCTATTTGCTAATTTATCAATATAATTAAATTCATACCAAGAAAGAGTGTGGGAGAATGAAAATAAACTAATAGAGAAAATAGATAATAAAAAAAAAATAAAGAATTTCCTTTTCATATAATGCAAAAGGAAACCAAAAAGGTTTTCTGGTCACATGTGAATTTTATGACTCTACTTTTGGGAAGGGGATTATCGTTCTCTACTCACTTCCCAACCATTGAGTTTGGATGTGTTTGGTAGCAGTCCCAACGAAAGGGAGATTCAGTCATCCTTACTCAATGTCCAGCTGACTTGAGTTCAACCATTATCTATACCTTTGCATCTGTACCTATGTGCATCAATAAACATTGACCAGTCATTTTCTAATCAAGTTTTTGCTTTGTTTATTGTGGTCCACCGGCATTCAACTTCTGTTAGCGGCACAAAGTCAATACTACCCTCCACAATTGGTGACCCCCAACAAGATATGAACATACAGGACTAAAAGTTGATTATAGACACTTTCTTAAAATTGAGAGCCAGTGAAAAAGTAATTCAACCAACTTCTCTATGTACCATACTATGCACGTGGACACAAAAACAAATTTTTTATTAAAAATAATAATTTATTCATACAAATTTGTAGTTAAACCTGACATAAAACAAATTTCAAATCTCTAAATGACATAGATGACTAGATTGTTTCCAAGTCAGCCAAAGTTTTTTTCACCTTGCATTACAGCATTTTTTTTTTCATCATGTACATTGGGAGAATTTTTTTCACCACATACATTTAAAAAAAAAAAGTAGTGAATTCTTGCCTTGCTAAGTGAGTGTAAAGAAAAATTATGAATATTTGCTTTACCACTTGTGAGTAAAGAAAAAAAAAAGAAGTAAAACAGACATTTTTTTCAACTGTCAGCCTTGCCACAAATGGACACAGCAGCAATAGTCAGTATCAAAATACCAGCATTTATGGAAACAGCTCCTGGTGGTTGGTTTGCTATTATTGAGGCCCAGTTCTGCATATGAAAAATAATGCACATGGAAAAGAAAATTTACAATGTGCTTATGGCTTTGCCACCTGAACTGGTAATGGAAATCAAGGAATTCATTTTAACAAAAAAAAAAAAAAATAAAAAAAAATGAGGACCTGGAAGAATCCATTATCAAAAGTTATGAAAAAAACAAAAGAGGAAATTTTTGAAAAATTAATAAATGACACAAGGATGACAGGCAGGTCTTTTTACTACCTGAGAGAATTAATGGCTACAGTCAACAAAGTAAGAGTGGGAGAAGACTTAGTAAGGCATTGTTTCACACAAGCTCTGCCTTCCACAATAACACCAGTCATAGTTGTTGCTCAGAACTTGGTACTTTAGTTGATGAACTTTTGCCATTTATGAAGACAGATATAGCTCAAAACACCAAACAAACAACAAACCCCAACACTGAAATGCATACTGGAGTACTTCCATTTTATGAAAATCAGAGACCACAAGTATGCCATGGACAATTCTATTTTGGAAAAAAAATAACATGCAAACCATGGTGCCTATAAAATATAGCTAAATTCTAGATCAACATCACCAGCCAGAGGACCTATGCCAAGAGTCTGCTTCAGAAAACTTTTAGTGTAGATTACTATTGCAACCAGTGATTTGGTGCCTTTTGAGGTCACAACCTGGATTGGAAAAACAATTATGAAGTTCCTGATAGATGCTTCAGTGATGATACTACCCAGCAAATATGCCAACAGATACTGCCTAAACCCAACACCAGTCTGACTATCTTTAGCCAATGGACAAGATATCCAATGTTATGGAGAAGCGTCTATTGACATAGACTTTCCAGAACTTTGTCACTCATATAGATGGACTGTAGTGATGGTTGAGACTGTCAACCCACTTTTGGGCACTGACTTTCTGCAACATTATGGGCTGCTAGTGAACTATAAAGATGGAAATCTGGTGGGCTCAAATACCAAATACTACTTAGAGGGTAAGTACATTCAGGGACCTATACACCAGATATCAATCAATAACAGTGATATTCTCCCAGAAATTATACATCCCTTATTCCAAGACCTACCAATAGAAGGTACACCAAAATGAAGGCACCTACTCCAGTGTTGTCAAAAGTCAGACATAGCATAGATACAAATGATAGTTCACCTACCTATGCTAAAGTGAGACAACTGTCTGAAGAAAACCTTAAAGTTGCTAAGGAGGAATTTACAATACTACTCCAAGCAGAAATCATAAGACAGTCAAATTCCCTGGTCATCACCCCTTCACATAGTTGCAAAATCCACACCTGTACAGAGGCATGCCTATGGAGACTACAAGAATTTAAATGTATTGACAAAAGCCGACAGATACCTGGTGCTGAATATCAAGTCTTCTAAATTAGGCAAGAAAAATATATTTTCCAAAATAGATATTCTACAAGCCTACCACCAAATATCTGAGAGAAGATAAAGAGAAAACAGCAGTGATGACACTGTTTGACCTCTTTGAGTATGTATATATATATATATGCCTTTTGGTCTAGGAAATGCTACAGCTATATTTAAAAAATTTATGGACAATATTTTTCTCTAGGTCAATTCTGTTTTCATCTATGTGGATGATGTTCTAGTTTTCCGAAACAGAACAACAACATTACAAGGATTTTAAAAAGTTCTTGGGATTTTACAAGAAAATAATCTAAAAATCTCACTGGACAAGTGCCAGTTCTTCAAAAAGGAACTTGAATTTCTGGGCCTTCATATTAATCGAGAAGGCTTAACACCCACAAAAGAGAAAAAGCAGGAAACAAATGAAAACTCAGAACCAACTGATTCAAAATCACTTTGTTGTTTCCTGGGAATGGTTAACATTTAAAGGAAACTTGTTCTACAGGCAGCAGACATTCTTCTACCACTGAATGAGCTTAAAAACCAACAAGCTTGATGATGCTGAAAAATGTAAAAAAAAAGCATTCATGAACATTAAAAATGTCCTGGGCAAACTTGCTGTACTTCCTTACCCTGGCTCAGATGTAACTCCTTACCATCTGGTGTTTGATAGTTCAAGCTATGCTGTAGGTGCAGCATTTCATCAGATGATTGAGAACAAACCTGTTCCTATAGGGTTTTCTCTAAGAAACTCTCCGAAAACCAAAGAAAATGGTCCACATTTGACTGACAGTTACTAGCAGCTTACTTGGCAGTGTTGCTATTCAAATCTCAAATTGAAGGTAGACATGTCACTTTGTTCACTGACCATAAAACATTCACATTAGTTTTTTTTTAATAAAACAATACTGATGAGATCAGATAAACAACAGACACCTGTCATTAATATCTGAATGTGTAGCTAATATCTTATATATTCATGGGGAAGAAAATATTGTTGCAGACTGTCTCTCCAGACTAGCAAATGTAGTGACAGTCAAACTTTGTGACTTACCGAGTAGCAAGAGTGTGACACAGAAATTAAGGTCTACATAGACAGGCTGAAGGCTTACACTGTTGGCAATGAAACAATTTTATGTGACATTTCCATACCCTACCCAAGACCATTTATTCCACAAGCATTGTGCAGGGCAATCCCTGATACCTTCCACAATATGTTGCATCCAGGACCCACAGCCAGAGTAAAACTAATCAAGTCCCACTACATTTGACATGATATGGATAAGAACATATGCTTCTGGACCAAAGAGTGCTTCAATTGTTAACAAAGTAAGGTTACTCACCAAAAAAAAAAACAAAAACAAAACAAAAATGGTGGTAGTTTCTTTCTTATTATCCTCAACATAACTCAAAACTGTACGTAGTGACATTGTAGGGACATTATCATCAACCATCAATCACAATAGCACATACTCATTACCAGCAAGGTACATCCTAACATGCATAGACAGGGCTACTCGATTGGTTGAAGTTACATCTATGCAAGATACAATGGCTACAACAGTGGCCATGTCATTTCTAAATGTATAAATATCTCAATATGGAGTTCCCCTGTATGTTGTCACCGATAGAGAAAGTCAGTTTGAAAGCAAACTTTTTAATGAATTGTCAAAACTAATAGGATTTTACAGACTAAGAACCACTGTAAACCATCCACAATCTAATGGAGTAACTGAAAGGCAACACAGGACAATTAAAACTGCTTAATGGCAAGAAAACAAAACTGATTAGATGCATTGCCAATAGAGCTACTTGGTTTATAAAACCTACCAACAGACTAAAGTTACTCACCAGCTGTTGCACTAACAGGGTCTTCAGTGCTACTATGCAGGCTTATGGTTGAAAAGGACGCTATGGAATTTACCAATGAAAAGGTTTGGCAATTATGACTACACACTCTTCCAAAGCCTTTCATTCTCCAAGAACTAAATAAATACATGTGTCTGGTTAAGGCTCAACAGAGTAAGGCGCTCTTTAGAAGCTCCTTATGCTGAACCAGTTAAAGTTATAGAGAGATATGAAAAATATTTTGTTATTGAACTCCATTCTGGAAATCAACAAAATGTGTCCTTGGACAGATTGAAGCCTGTAACATAGTAAAAAATAACTCTGTCTGATCCCAAATCAAAGGGAATGGCAAAAAATGATAATGGCATACCCACAGATGAACTATCAGCTGAGAAAAACACCCCAGATGAAAATTAGAACAATCTCAAACATAAACTAGAACCACATGCTTTGGAAGACAGGTAATATTTTCTAAAAAGAATGAATTTATATATTTCTAGTAAATAATGTATTTAATTTTGTTTTTATGATCTCACTTCTGGGAAGGAGATCACCATTCTTCGCACTTCCCAACCATTGAGTTTGGACATGTTTGTTAACAGTCCTAATGAAAGTGAAATTCAGTCACTCTCACCCAACATCCGACCATTCTTTATACCTTCACATCTTGTACTTATGTGCATCAATAAACATTGGCTAATCCCTTTCTAATCAAGTCTTTATACTGTTAACAGAAGTTGAATGTCGGTGGACTGCAATAAACAAAACAAAGTCAATATTACCCTCCACAAGTGTAATATCTTTTGTATTTTTTCATACCCAAATAAGTTTATAAGTTCATGATGTCATTAAAAATACAATTGCTGGCCTTACTTTCTGAAAGTCATTACAATTGTAGGCTTTATGAGTTGACCAATCATATACCATCATAAGATTTATATCATCATACTATATCATAAGTCATATATCATCATAAGATTTCCTTCCATAGTTATAAGCATCCTATCTGACTCACAGACCAAATTCAGCTTAAAAGGGTTTTCTTCTGATATGGTTAACTGAGAAACCTTTACATTGTAATGGCATTCTTCCCATTAACAAGACAAAACAAATGTTGTTAAGATAAGTTTTATTTTCTGTGACTTACAAGGCTTGATTGCTTGTTCCAGAGTATTTTATATCAATTGTAGGGGAGACTGAGAGTCCATTCAAGTTAGTAGTTGAGATAGATACATGGAGAAAATCATCATACATAGATAGTTGTGTGAGATAGACTGATGAGAGAAAAATGTATGAGCATTTTCTGATTGGTCAGAACAAATGTCTTATAACCCTGGAATTTTGGATGGTGTTCTTGAAGTGGGTGCATGGAGCTGGTCAAAATTAATGTCTGTTTTTGTCATATGGATGTTAAAGTGAGCACTTTGGTTTGAGTTAAAGAATTGAAGTTCTGACAGAGTGCAACATAAATAGCTGTGTCAGACTTAAAAGTTTTCATTTTCAACTTGTTGCATGCAACTTCATATATGAATATTACTTTTTATTTCAGCATTTAGTTAAATAACTACTCATGAAAATTTAATGGTTTTGCTTTCTGATGAACTGTAATTCTCAAGATAATGACTGAATAAACTCCTTGCAAGTTCTATGACTATAAAAATATCTGTTATATATCTGAGATGAGGTATTGTAATTATTTACATTCTTCAGAATGTTGTGCTCATCTTTGTTGACATATTTACAATGTTTCGGCTGTTATATGTTCTGGCCTTCTTCAAGGAATTGTAATTTCAAACTCTCCAAGATTTTGTTAACGACTGCAGTAGCCAGGTATTGAACTCGGAACTCATTGGATCAAGTCAATGGATCCAACCAACACTTTTATCCACTAAGCCATGTGTCCTCACGGTTGAATTGAATTAAAGGAGATAACTGAGACACTCTGAAGAAGCATGGTATGGGAAACTAGAACAATCAACCCCAGTGGATGAAATAAAGGGTTCAGTTCAAAATTCCAATCACCTGAAGAAGGCTGGAGTGTACAACAACCGAAACATTGTGAATATGGCAAAAAAAAAAAAAAATAAAGACAACAGTGTGAAGAATGTAAATAGTGTAAATGACTATAAAATACCCGTGAATTTAAATTTTTGTGCATTTATGCATAAAACCAAAAGGGCAGTTAAAGTTTTTGGGATGCATAATGAAGGAGGGATTGCAAAATCTGACACTTTCAGGGCATATTGAAGGCATGTGGGACAGAAAAAAGCAGCTCATAAACTACCTAATGCACTTGTGTGGATATTTGGCAGAACAAGGATTAGGAGAAATAGCAAAAAAATAAAAAAAGAAACACAAAAAAACAAAAACAAACTTATAGCTACAAAGGGCAGAAAGTTGTGGAGAGCCATGTTCACCAAAGTCCTGAAGAGAAATGTCACAGAGAAGAAAAATGGTAATGGTGAGATCAACTGTTTTCTCATAAGGAAAGATTTGTCATTCATTGACCAAGCAGGAAGCATTGCTCTCAGGTGAGAGTTATTAAATGTTTTTCAGGAAAATAGGTTTCTCAAGGGTATTGTTGTCTCTCTTTCTATTGTTGATGGAGGTTTCCTTCCTAACCTTTTGTTTGAGGTAGTGTGAAATATCAACATTTTGATTATGTCATTATTTTCTCTTTAGGGTTACATGTTCTATCCATTTTAGTTTTTCCTGCTGTTGGAATTCTAGTGTTGTTTTTTTGTTAGTTGGCAGATTTCTTTGTGATTCTGTAGCACCAGTTTATGATCTTGTGAATGATATCTTGTTGAAAACCTATAAGTTTCATTCTTTTGAATTCATTTTTAATGTTTGATCTGAGAAAACAGTAGTTTATGTTAGCTCTAAAATGTAACTCTGTTCTTTTAAACCACCATGTCTCTGAAATTATGATTATTTTTTATTTTCACATTTTATAGAAAGAAATTTAAAAAATACATAAATAAAACAAGCTTATCAATTCCAATTCTGATGGTTTCGTTTGTTTTACCATATATCAACAATGGGTTATTTAATGCCAACAATTTTTATTGCTGATAATAATTTTTTTTCAAAAATCTATTACTGATAATATTTTTCTTCAAAAATGTATAGCTGGTAATATTTAAAAAAAAAACATATTACCGGTAATAATTTTTTTCTTCAAAAGCTTATTGTTGGTAATAATGTTTTACAAAGTACTTTTGGTATTAAAACCTATTAATACACTTTCATAGTGTTTTGACCCCAGTTTGGGGGGTTAACTATTTACCCATAGCTGGGACACCACCCTGGGTCAGGGTGGACCTGGGAACACCAGCAATTAAGAGGTGGTTCCACACTTCACAAAACCTCCTGATCAGAGGCCTTGCTGTTGGACGTCAATTCTCATGGTTTTCCGGATGCAGATCATGTTTGCTCAAGGTTGGATGACTTCAAACAAATGACATTTATTGTATATAAACTACCTTCAAGCAATTAATATTTATAGAGAAAAATAATAATAATAGATTTGAGATGTTATTATTCAATACCTACCCAGACATTATATTAGTTAAGTTCATTTTTCAAGTGATTAAAGAGCATGACTCAGTTGAGTATAGACAGTTATGAGATTCAAAATGTTTAGGAACCGGTTATCTCTTTTATTGCATCTATAAATGTTTGCATGTCAATATCTTCAGGAACACATTATCACTTTCTTTACACCCATAAGCTTTTTTGTCTATAGAATTTATAAGAAATTATGTAACAAGTAATTTTAATTATCATTTTTCTTTAACCTTTATCACTCTGTGACTTTATTTACTGTACAAAAAGTTTATCCTGCCACTGAAGGTGACACTAACCCCTGAATTTGAATTTGTTTGAATTTCATAGATGTGATGTCATATCCTGCTATGACAACAGAAAACAACTTAAGTTAAATTAACAATAAGGTTACTGCAATTGAGAGGCCCTGAAAAAGAATGCAGTGGAAAGAGAAATAATATTAATAATGCAGATTGATAAAGGTTAAGTAATACTGGCTTCAGTCACTACCTTAATTTGCTTCTCTGTGTCTTTTCTATAAATATTCTCATGATAACTGTTCTGATGAGCTTTCATCTTTGGTTTATTGGCATATTAACTTCTATATTAGTTATCTAATGCCAGAATTATTTAGTATTAGAAATTGAAGGTTGGAATAGGAGCCAGGAGAAAAATTTATGGTTTAAGTAATTGGGCGGATACAAAATTTTACAAGTAGTATAGGAAAATATGTTTATGATTTTGGGATAATATTTTCATGCCAAATTTGGCTTTTTCAGGAACTGGATCAATTGACTTTATTTAGGAGATCTTTTCAATTGTTTACATGATGATATTGTGTTTGAATTGGATTTAAACGTCTACAATTCACTAGAATGGGTTTCACTGTGTATTGTTCTTGACATGCAATACACATTGGTTCTTCATATTGTTCTTGACATGCAATACACATCGGTTCTTCATATTGTTCTTGACATGCAATACACATCGGTTCTTCACATTGGTTCTTCATTTTTCAGTAGATGATTGTGTAATTTGAGTAGGACCTTTGTGGAGTCTGGCCAAAAGAACCTCCTCCCTTATATTTCTGTATCTCATTTTTACCTCTTCTCTGGTAGGATTGATTCTATGCAGTTTACTCTTTGCAATGAATTTATTTATGGTTTGGTTTTCTCTTTGATATATCGACTTTATGAATCTAAGTTCAATACTAGATTGGCAGCTAGATCTCATCATTTTACAGTTGAAATTATTAGACGTAAGCAGAAGTTCCATGCTTCTTGCTTTCCAGTCAATTTTGATCTTGAAAAATTTAAATACAGTGTCAATTCTCATTTTCTGTCTCCTTGAATCCTGTTCTTTTATTGTTGTCTCTCCTTAATAATGATATTTCTTGGATTCTTTCACACTCAATAAACCCTTTGTACCTTAGTGGCTTTATTGCCTTGCTTGGGGTGAAATGATTAAAAAAATAAATATTTCCATATTTTATTATACAAAAATAATCTAAAGAAAAATGAGCAAAATAATATGCATTATTTACATTGGGATTAATGTTTTCATTTTTGTTACTACCACAACATTCCAACCATTATGTTCTCTGGCTTTCTTTAGATGTTTGCTGATCTGTTTAATTTTCAGAGAATTTCAACTGAACTCTTTATCTACAAGGATAAACTGTTCTTGTTTTCCTGTCCATATCTAGGGATTTCTCATGTTCTCTAAGTACTACTCAATTATTGCTTCCCCTGTTTCCATTGTATTTGTGTCTGTACTACCCAGCCCAGGGATTGAACTCTCAATTACTATGCCCATGGGACAATAGGTAAAAATATTAAAGCAATGTATTCATGAATGTAAATAATGCCAACTTCTCATCCCAGAAATCCAGATAGAAATGACTTGTTTTAAAAATATTTTCATAAATTTCTTTTGGTTGGCATAAAAAAATTGTTGTTACCTATTTTTAGAAACCAGCTGTGAAAAAAATTGTTGAAATTGATAATAAAGAAAAGTTTTAATTTTCCAATAATCCAGGAGTTAGGTGCCCTGCATATTTTTGTAATTTGAGTAACTGGTTCTTGCTGGTTGAACACCTGCCAAAAACACAGAACTTCAAATTATAACATCAGTAACTCCAAAAAACATTTGACAGTTTATGGTAATGGTAAAATTAGATTTTTAATTTTATCATAAACTGTCAAATGCATTTTTTAGTTACTGATTTTATAATTTGAAGTTTTATCTTCTGTTTGGATACAGGAAATGTTTGGTGTTCATTGATTGAACATTTACTGTCAGTTGAAATTTACAAAATCTTTTTGTTAAAACAGTTTGTCAGGATATTATGTTTTTCAAGTCTGCTAAATTATCACTGATATTGATGTGAGTTTCCTTCTAAATTTTATTTTGGTAATGTGGAATGTTAACAGCTATCATTATTTTCTCTTCTCATTATATGAACTACATATTCAAATGATATGGTTTAAATTATTCAAATGATATTGTTTTTGTTACTTGGTAAAGTTCTTCATTTATGATTTTGTGGCACCAGTCTTTGGGGGCTGTTGAAGGATAATTAGTTTGAAGATATTTTTAATCATTGATCTAGAGATGAGTTTAGCCTAAGATAGGGGCAGGCAAAAATTGCCTTGGTTGACCTATTATAAATGAGGGATCCATGGCAATTTTTTTAGAATTTGCAAAATTTAGTTTTTTTTTTACTTGTTTATATATCATTGCTGTGTCTTTTTTTTCACATTTCATTTAATTTTATACTATACTCCTTCAGCTTCTTTTCTATAGACTCTTTGATGTCTTTGGCTTGAAGGTGGCTCACACAAAGTTAGAAATTTTGTTTCACATTTGTTTTAAGAAATTTTATTGAGATAATTTGTCTCTCATTTAGGTTTTTTTTTATTACTTCCATTGAATAAAATGCTGCACTAAAATGGGCTGTTTTGAATGTTATTTTTTTATATCATCTTTGATGGTTTCTTCAATTGTATGGACAAATTCAGCACAGTAATATCTAGTAATATAGACTTTTTCCCATTTCATTGCCATGTTTTATCTTTGTTTGAAAAACAGAAAATGGTAGCTCTTCCTTGGCCACTGTATATACCCTAGTTATTTGAGTCTATGTAACTCAGCCTGATTCAATTTCTTTAATGATTCCTAAATGTTAACGTCTGGTGTCTCTGCATTCTTTAGATGGAAATTAGAGTTTTCATGTGTTATTGCTGTCTCTTTTTCACATTGGAAGTTCCTTTACCAAAAGCATCAACACCTAGGTAAAGCAGCTTTGAACTTAGTTTAGCCTGTATCTTTCTGCAAATTGTGCAAAATACTGAATCAACAAAGTTTTCATCTTCACTGACCCAATACAGCCAAGGCATATTCCATGACTTCAATGTAGAAATCTTAACTTCATTTTGAATTTTGTGAGCGAGTTGACTTTCTGAAGGCTGATGGGAAGAACTTGAAAAAGGTTCAGGTTGAATCTCAGAGGGCTTTTGACCACACTGTTTCAGCAGAAATGCTTTGGGTTGAGCTGTGGAGAAGATATAATAAAACTAAATTAAATTAAGAATTTAATGTATTGGAGGAATATTTTGAAAATAATAATTATGATTTTTTTTCTTTGAAGCTCTGAATAAAGGAACTGTACTCTGTTAGGTTCAACTCAAATCTTTATCATCATAATAAAACATTGTATAAAGAGAAATACTAAAAAGAATAGAATAACAAAATATTATTTTTCTGTGAATTTAGACTTGTTTACCTTACAATATGTATATTTACAGTAAATGAAAAAAAAACAAAAACGATCCTTTACATGGATATTAATTAGTACTTTCTTATAGATAAAAATATTTTCATGACTAATTTTTGTTCCTGGTATTCAGAAGAACTTTGAAAAACATTAATTTTCTATTATTTTAGAGGGGGTCCTGTTTGCAATATAAATTAAATACAATGTGAAACCGATCTGATTTTTAGGCATACATATAGTTTTCTTCCTTTTTGAGGGGACCGGCTTATTTAAGTATTGCTGTTTTAAAATGAAATGTATTATTTAATTACTAATGTGTGTGTTGTACAGAGATGATGTTCATTTCATTTCCGTTAGACATATGTTGCAAGATTGAAATAAACTTGTAACATTTGTTGAATTTTCTTTCAAAAATCTCTTGGGATCACTTTATTAAGAAAAACGTAACATTTTTGTTTTTCATTCAGAATTTTTTTTTTCATGTGACAGAAAGAAAAACAAGTTCAAAGAGTATTAACTGAGACAGTTAAGTTTTGAAAGATTTAAAAAAAAAAATCAAATAATTCTTTATTATTGAAAATTTATGAAAAAACAGATTTTGTTTCAGATTTATTCAAAGATCGTGGAAAAGTGGTCGATAATATTTTCTTGTAAAGTTTTGAAGTTCATAATTTAAAAAAGGAAAAAAAACTTGTTTGAAAAAGGCTTCCAAAGTCTAGCATTTTTTTAGCCTTTTTTGATAGTTCAACAAGTCTTCTCTCTCATTTTGGCATGCTGTGTCATTGGAGACAGCAGATGTCTGGTTTTGTTTGAAAAGGTAACAAGCATGCATGGATTGAATATATTTTCACTGAAAATATATTCAATCTATGCATCATCTAAAACTGAAAATTTTTCAGTTTTAGATGATGGTGTTGCGGATGTGTGATGTGTGTTGGAAAGGAATAGAAGGTTTGAATTATCAGAAGGCTTAAAATTGTGTGTGTTCAATAATCTTCCATCCACAACAATTAATACAAGACAAAGAATAATGATTCATAAACATCTTGTTTCAAAACGTAACAATTGAATTTATTAGTGTTTGGTATACAATGCATGGATACTGAGTGAAAAGGGTAGAATTGTGTCTCTTAGATTAGGTAATTTTGTACCTAAGTTCATAAAGTGAAAGTAAACTGTAGTTTAAAAGGATAAAGTTTCTTTAGCATCTTTGGAATTGTGTATTGTACAAGTTGGTAAAAGTTCAGAAGAGATTTCAGAGTTCGTACTTGCGTGAATGTTGGTAATGGTCTTTAACGTCTGACTGCATTAGTTAAGACGGGAGTTCTTGAAGATTACATCTGGGCAAATGAGACGCGAGAGAGATGAAAAGTTTAAACGCGTTTTGTTTTTATAATTTTGTTGTACCATGTGACAGGCTCAAATGATTTGGCGCCAAAATAGATCTGTCGTGTGGGGGTGATTTGATTGATCGAAACTGACCAATCAGCGAGCTAGATTGAAGGTGATTAAGTTAATCAGATTAACCAATGAATGCTTGTAAGATTGTGATGGTGAAAATTACAACAGGAATAGTGCATTTCCTAGCAAGGGTTAACTGGCTTGTTATGGAAGATTCCACAATGGCACACGGTTTTGAATTCCAAGAAAAGTTTTTGTGGTGATAAAATGAGTTAATTTTCTCATTCTCTTTCTCTTTTTTTCCCTTTAAATTGAAGGAAAAATTGCTGTGGACATGGCTTGATTTTTAAATTTTAAGGGTACCTTGGCATTGAATATGAGCATTTTTTTGATCTATTATTGATCTATCCATTGTTTGGATAAATGACATTGCAAGGCTGTTACACAAATTCATTTCTTTTTTATAATTTATTTTAATACTTATTATTTATTAATAGTTCTAATAAATCATTAATCAATGTATTCCACTTTACAACCTGTCAATGATCTAACTGTTCAGTGCTTTGATGATAGAAATCACTAGGATTTGACTTGATGGTTTAATTTCCACAGCGTTGTTGAATGAAACACCCCTCAAATTTTGGGGAAGCAAGCAAAAAAGGTAGAAGTCTGAAGGGGCTAAATCAGGAGAACATGATTGGTGTGGCAGAAATTTCCAACAATTCTTTCTTTGTATCCACAAGAGATGATGTCGAACATCCTCACTCTTGTCTAATGGCATTCCATCTCAAAGGGGTGTCTAATCGGAAATAAAATTTCAATAATGTTACACAACAATTTCACAGGAGGACCAGAGTTACTAAGAAGCAAAAATGCTGTGTTTATTCTTCAAGATCATTTACAGAACATCAGGAAAAAATGAATGAATGACCTAATATACTGCCATAAAAAAGATCTTGAGATCTTAAAGAGCCTCTCAGACCTATCTAATGATACAGGAACATGCAGAAAATGATGACAGATGTACTGAGGGGAAATAGGGTTGCTTAGAAAGATAGGAGAAATATCTTGTTTTTTTTTTTTTCATTCACTCTCCATGGCTTATATTAGGCATTATTATATCCATGATATACTAACACCACAAATGAAGGAAGGACTAGAATAACTCATAGAAAATAATTCCAAAAATGGAATTATTTCTTTCAGAAAATACACACACACACACACACACACACACACATATATATATATATATATATATATATATACACACATACACAAACACTCACTTTTCTTTCCTTGGTGGCTAACCAGTTTTGAAGCTTCTCTTTTCTTTGTCACAGAATCAGCCCACTTGCAGGTACAATCTTTTATGTTCTTATTTAGCATACATGGCATTTGTTTATTTGCTGAGATGCTGCTAGTGACTGCATTGATCTCTGCCAGGAGTTAGTAGCAACTGGTTGTTGTTAACCTAAGTTGTTGTCATGTAACTATCAAGCCCTTCGGGATGTTAGTAAATTCATCTTGTAACATGGGAAATAATTGCCTTCTTCTTCTTTGTAAGCAATCATAGCTTTCTATAAATTCCTGTCCCATGTGGCTCTTAATAAACTTTGTGCTATATAGGAATAAAGTGTCACTGCTAACACTTGCGTTTGAACATAGATCACCAGTGAGAAAACACAGGCGATCTCATTATTGAATTAAGTAGACCACATGACCATAGGCAAAGCATATAAATAGGAAGTCACATGACTTCTAAATGATCTGCATTTCTACTCTATCCTTTATATTATGAAGACCATTATTCTCTACTCTATTCACTATACTATTTCTCTTTTCAGATCGCTATATGGATTACTATTTGAGCATGTATTATGGAGCAAGTGCTATTTGAAGGTGTTTGACACCAGTATTGTTCAATGACATACTATAGTTGTATCTGCAATTACAAAGTCCCTACTACAATGAGCATTACAAAAGTGACAACAAGTATTTGTTGGTATCATGGAAGTGGCAATGAGTGTTCATTGACATCACAAAACTTTATCTTTCTGCTATTTCTCCTAAGCTCTATTCTGCTATCCATTTACTCAAGCCCATTAAGCATTGTTTTCCTCTGTCCTCATACACTTCAATCTGTTTTGTGAGTATCAGATTTTTCTCATTATATGCCCCAGAAACCTCAGCTGTCTCTTCTTGATGTTAAGTATTAGTTAGCTTTCTGTTTCCATTTTCTCCAAAACATTAGCATTATTCATGTTCAGTCTCTGGTATCCTTATGTAGACTCATATTTCTGTTGCTTCAAGTCTTCTCTTCCTCTTCAAGATCATCCACTCACTGCCATACACTGTCCCTATAAGGGTTTATGCTGAAAATACAAGAAAAAAAAATTTATGCTGGTTTTTATTTCCAGTTATTAAAATTTCACTTTCAGTTCATCTATCTATAGTAGATGTGTTTAAATCCTTTTTAACTGTAGATATCATGTTTATAATACTTTTTAACTTATGTCTCCATCTTAGTTTTTTTTTTAAATAGTCTAATGTATATCAAAGTATTGCATGCCTGACAAATTACACTATAGTACTTGTTAGAATATCATGGCATTAAAATGGCATAATCACTGTACAAAATGAGAAAATATGAAAACATTGCAATACGGAAATAATTTAACACTTAGATTTTTAGGTGAGTGCTATGAACAGCTCTTTATTATAGAAAAATAATTTGTTACATTAAAAGTTTGGGGATTTCTGATATAATATTAAAAAAAAAAGCAATAGCAGTAAAGGCTGGAACTTATATTACTATATTCTATCTCTGGAAGTTCTGAGGTAATAGAAATTTTCAATTTAGGGATCCCTGAAACATCTAGATATTGGCATTTATTTATTTACATTTGCACGAAGATGTGCTTGACAGTTATAAAGCATTAATAAGTTTTGTTAGCTTATGCACAAGATATTGAAAGATATAATTTCTGAGAAACCTATTCCAGACTTACGGCCGCATTACATTGAAACACTAGTTCCTGTATGATCACTGAAGTCTGGTCAGTACCTTGATAGGTGACCACTATAAGCTTGGATGTGCAGGTGGTGTAATGGATAATGGCTCAGAATTGTTAATTGAAGAGCCAAGTACCAATTCCCATTGGGTTTGTTATATTCACTTGCATATGAATCCCTCTCTTCTACCCCCAGTTTTGAGTTAATTAGTAAGACTTATATTACTTAGTCATTATCCTAAAAAAAAAACATTCTTACAATCTAAAAATATTTTCTGGCTTTAAATAACCTGCAAAGTGTTGATAATCTGTAGAGAATGAATGAATCTATTAAAAACAGAAACATATTCCTAAATATATCCAGATATAGTAAACATTACCAAATCCTAATGCAAGCTATTTTAATATAAGTTACTGTTGTGGATTTTACAAGTGAATCTATACTAGTTGCAGTGGGTTTAACCTGGTCAGGTAATGTGAAAAGTATAGATAGGTAATATGGATTTTTACTAGTATCTCAGAAGTAACCCAGGATCTGATTTTTTCTACTTAAATTGGAATTTGCTTTTATAAGCTGAAACCAGAAATTTTGACATGGGTTAATTGGAGATTTAGGAAAGCCAGGTGTCTGGATGTTGATTTGATAGAGAAGAAACTCTGAGAAAAATATCAGTTTAAACAAGACAAAATCATATTAAAGGTGCAGGTGATCTTCTCATGAGTTATGAAAATTGGAGAAATGAGATGTCCATGAGATAAAAGCCAAATGGGAAAAGATAGATAAAAAGTAGACAGAGATTGTGGACAAAATGATGGATTGCACGTTATTGATCATTAATTTTTCCTAATCACAATGGGCAGATAATTCATGCAAATATGGGAAATATACTATGTTTCAAAATTGCATGGGCAGAGAGAACATGGATAATGAGGAACAAAATTATAATTTGACCACATAATGTAAATTATATAAAGGTTTCTTGTTGATGATGTAGTAAGGAGTGGTGGTGTGAGATTTTTTTCTAATCAATGGGTACATGAGAACCTGAAGGAAACTTTGAACCCAAATTTGGAAAATGGTGAATTAGTTATTTGACAATGAGTTAAATCATCCACAGCTTAGCTATGTTGGGATACCTCAATATAGGCAGACCAATTTTGACTTTAAGATAGTTGCGGTCCAGTTACCAGGGAAGACACTGTAAGCTAACATCACCACATCTTCCTTTGCAAGATAATATACATGAAAACTCTAGCTCAAGAAGTTTCCATTTGTAGACTGATGGTCAAGAGTTAGACCAACTTTGTCTGCTGGCATAAGACCAAGGTTCCCTAGATTAATTATTGAACTGACTTCTAATTGCCAGTTTGGGATATTGTTAGTTTTGTGATATTTTGTGAATGATAGCTGATACCTATTAACTTACCAACCAGCTGTAGTGAGGAAAACCATAGCACTGCAGAGCTGGGAAGGGTTAAACTGATAAGTGTAACCTTTGACAAATAAACAAATATTATTGTTTCTACAAGCCAAAATTGGTTTTCTACCTAAAAGTTGCCTTTCTTTTATTTTTCATATGACACACCCCTTCGTTTCTGAGGATATTTCAGACAGCTTCCAGTAAAACTCCCTCATATTAAAAACTTAAGCACAACATATGTGGGGGGAAGATTAATAGCAGCAGAGAGACAAAAAGAGGTTAAAGTTATAGAAGAAACATAAAATTTAACAAGCTTTTACAAGTAAGTGAATCTACATTGGAGAAGCTTGGAAAATGATGAATTGAGGAGTGTTGTTAATGAGTCAAATCAACTTCAGCCCAAACATGCTGGGATACCTCAATATAAGCAGGCCAATATTATCCTTAACATAATTGTGATGTAATTGTTGGGGAAGATATTGCAATTTGATATAATCACCCTGTCATGCCTCTTTCATTTTCTACACAAAGCAGATGTTGTTCACTCAATGACACAAAGCAGACTGCATAAATACATTTTCTGTGCATTGACTCCATGCATACATCTGCTTTAACCAAAACAAAATTAATAATATATTATGACCAATCAGAGCTACTCCCACTAAAAAAACAAAACCTTAATTTCAAGCCAACTAAAATCTATATATATATACCCAAATTCAAACAGACCTGACACGGGCCAGCTTGTGTTGTCAACACTAATACACTGAGAACAGAACAGTTAGATGTCAACATTGACATGCTGAGAGAGATGCTACTGGCGATGACAACTACCCCCAAATGTCCATTTCACTTTTAATTTCACCACTCTTTCCCTGTTGCCTTAGCAACAGATAGAAGTTACCAGTTTTTGTATATATGTAAATAAATTATACATTTATTTACCCCTACTCAATGTCTTCTTTTGTTTGATGGTTGGATTTACATTTGCTGAGGTGTAGGAATTAACCTCCACAACAGTAAAAACAATGTTCTGTCTTCCAGGTTACCCATTTTTTGCCTCTGCAACAATCCCTTTCCTTTGCAAAATGCTACCCAAGAAAACTCCAACATGAGAAGATTTCATTTTAAGATTGATGGTCAACAGTTGGAGATCAGCTTTTGGAGACCAAATTTGTCTTTCAACATGAGACCAAAGTTTCCTAAATGAATTGTTGAACCCACTACCAATTATCAGCTTGGATATTGTTGTTGTATAACACATCCTGTCAGTTGGTCCTGGGTTAATTCCCATGCTTGTTGATATTGCTGCTGGTTGTTGAATGTTGGCTTCCTCAGTCTGCACCCTGCCCTGCCCACATTGTGCTTTTTCATCATGGAGCCAGTTAAGACTGAGTTATCATCAGCAATTGTAGCACTGGTCCAAACCATGGTGAAGATGTGTCATATAGGAAAAATAAAAATGTTGCAAACGAAATAAAAGGTTAATTCAGGTTAATTTTCAATGTGGTTTATGTAGTAATTAACCCTTCCCACTTTGATTTTTACTTTGCTAGTTAAACTTTGCCCATCAAAGCTAATTGTGGAACAATGCTCAAGTTTGGAACTGCTGCAACTCTACTGGTTTGGTTGATTCAGCACTCTGCTTATATTAACTTCTGCCCAAGACTGGCATGAGAGCTGATTGTGTTTGGGTACTTAGGTACTTAGGTACCCCAGTCTTTCAACAAGAATTCTGGCTTTGAAAAATTAATTATCTCTCCAAATTTGGGAGATCCCTTTTCCTATGGGAAGTGGTCACAGGTACTGACTCAGCCATATAACTCATACCTTGTCTCATTCATGCCTCACACTATTACTTTCCAATGGGCATAGGCAATTCCTCTATCTCTCTTGGTATCTCATCTAAGCCTTTCACCTTGGTTGTCATTTTGACAAATCTGATTTTTAAATTGTGTGGTGTGGCTTAGCTTCTAGTCATTAATTGTAATTATTTTTAATTTTAACAATAAATTTTCTCAGCCCTTGGTCTTACCAGCTGTTTCCTTTGATCCGCCATTGGAAAATATTTGCCTATATATCTCTTTTGCTCAATATAAACCATATAAGTCCATTTCCTATCTTAATTTCTTCAAGGAAGGAATAAAATTCTGTTTCTTGAATTGCTTACAATCTTCTGCCTTTTGACAAGCAAAATAAATAATTTCCTTTAATTTTTGCTTTTGTCTCTGAAAATTCCCAAATATTATTTTTTCAATTGACTTCCTTTTCAGAAGAAGTTTTTGCAACCCCTACTTTTAGTAGTGATCATAAATTAATTTCTCTATTTTTGCCTTGTTTAGTAAATTTCTGTCAGCTGACTCTGAGTGTCCTTCCACCATCTCTCCCCACCCCTTGTGGGTTTAAATTTTCCAGATGACATTTTTGGTAATATCTTTTTCAGAACAATAAGTCCAGGCTCTGCTCCCTTCTTTTGGTTTATGTCATTCCATATCTTTTAACCCTTTTCATCTTGTTCCAAGTGATATTTTAAATTAATCCTTTCTTTTCCATTTACCACCATCAAAGTTTTTGTGATGTGAATGATACTGATACCTACAAACAAATCAACATACTAACTGGCTATAGTTAAGATGACCACAGCACTGCAGAACTGGGAAATATTAAATTAAAATTAACCCTTAACAAATTTCTTTCTACAACCAAGAGTTGGGTCATCTATCCTGAAAGTCACTTTCCTTACATTTCAAACAGCTTCTGCAAAGAATTTCTCATTCAAAAACTTAAAGACAACATGGATGGGAAAGATCAATAGCAGAAGAGAGAGAAAGAGATGTTAAGATTATAGAAGAAATATAATTTCAGGATTAGTAAATTCTGTAAATGTTTAAGTAAGCATTAATCTTATGACAGCAAAGCTTCTTAAAATTGGTAAATTCTTTACAATTCTTGAAATCAGCATTGTTCTTGTCTTCAGGCAAAAGAAGGCACACAATTGAAGTTGATGTAATTGGTCACTGGTGTTCCTAAGTCCAAAATAACATTTCCCCATTTCATTAATGAGGAAGGTTGTGGGTCACACTGATACCTTTTGAGCACAGGTCATAAATATTTGCCAGTTTCTTCTCTTATCTACATGTATGTATTAGACTTCATGCAATGCCACATTTACCACATTTAGGTAGGTGACGAGATATATGGTGGATTTTTAACAATGTTTTTGCTGGTTAACTCTGCAGTCTTCATTAAAAAAATATTGTATCTGGAAACCTTGAAGAAAATTAAAAATGGAAGGTTAAAAAAGAGATGAAATATTTTCAAAACAACAAAGAAAAATATTAGTTCAAATAGACCTTATGTTAGAGAATTTACTCTGCTTTTTCTTTTTTCCTTAGCTAAAAAAATATTTTACAATAACAAAAGAGAGCTAGAGAATTTAATCACAAAAAAGGAAAATTTGTTGAACAGCTAAAAATAAAAAGTTTCAACCTTGCTCTAAGTGCTACTTCAGAAAATGCACATTTTATTCCAAAGGTTTTAATAAAATTGGAAAGTTGGAATTAGAGTGAATGTGCTGTTTTAAATAATAGACACAGCAAATCGATTCATATAAAATGTAATAAATTGGCCAAAACAATCTAACAGCTATTCACAATATCCCGCAACAATTTTTATGCAGTAATTATAATAGTGTTTTCAAGACCCATTAAAGCAGTGTGAAATTAACTGTGAAATATGATTTGCAGTACCTGAGGCTCTGTTTGCAAATTTAATAAATGCAGAAGTTTTCATTGCCACAAGTTACTAGTTGTTTAATAAATTTAGTGAAATTATTGTTTTAGGATATGAGATCTGTTGCTACATTATCTTCATTTGTTGTACATCCTCACTAAAATTATCAAATCTACTTTTTTATTTTTATTCTGAGTTTGTATTTAATTTTTGGTGGCAATTATTCTTTATCCTTTTCTTGTATTAAAATTGATTTGTTTCAAATTAAAACCTGCCTCTTTTTCTTCTTGAATCTTCATAATTTCTCAAGTAAACATCTTCAAGTTTCATTGAGCGGTGTATAGATATAATTTTGCATTGACCTGATATTTTTAAATGAATAGCTTCAAGGTCTGTTTGGAAAGTATCCATACATTTGGAATATCTCAAAAAATGGTTGTGTAATCTTAGTGTAATTTGGCAATCAGAGATAACATTACTGCACATGTGTGAACAGACTCCCTCACGGAGTTACTCAGTCAACAGTAAGAGATCTTGCATACTGTTTGATCATCCCATTCATCATGACATTGCACTTACTTATTCTTTATATCTCCTGAAGAGTTTTTTTGGGAAAAAATTCCTTGACAGTACAGATTTGGTTTCATGTGATGTCTGGCTTTTCCAAAAGCTAAAATCTCTATTGAAATGAAAATTTCAAACTATGGACGAGATCAAGGAGAATGTGATGTGATAACTTTGTCAATAAAATATTATCTTCCTTAGACTGTTTTTTGAAAGAAGGATATTTAATTGCTAAAGTTAAAAAAAATATTTTTTACCTGTATTGATATATAAATTTGTAAATGCATTATCACCAAATATGTTTTGACATTTTAAAGTGAACTCTTTAGGAATTTTGTGTATTCAGTTTCATCATAATAGTCATGCATAACTTTATATTTTAAAAGCTTGTTTTGTTGTCACCAGCAAATAGCTATCACCTGCTCCGTTATAAGCAGTGAGAGAATGATGGCTTGGAACATGTACTCAGTTATGTTTTATTTCATGTTAACAACTTCTCCTCTTCATCATGTGTTCACATATATATGTTCCTTTTGTCAGATGGTTTACTTTTGATGAGGCTTATGAGTATGTTATCTGATTGCTAAAGAAAATCTTTGTTGCATTAGTTCCTGCCAAATTCAGGTACTGAACATGCCTAGAAAATTTTGTATATTCTGTTAGTTTCTACTACAAAACACTTTCCCCTCCCCAATTTATAGGCATGCTGGGATTTCTTCCTCCCTAATAAAATAGTCCACTTCTTGGTTTCATCTGACTCAGTCCTGGTCTGTCTTGTTTTGAAGTCAAAATGCTATGTTCACAATTAATAGGTAGAAGCACACAAATGCAAACTGAGATTTCTTCCTAGCCAATAAAATAGGTCAGTTTCATTTGACTTGGTTCCAGTCTATCTTGTTTTGAAGTCAGAATGCTATGTTCACAATTTATAAGCAGAAGCAGACAAATGCATGCTGGGATTTCTTCCTCACTAATAAAGTAGTCTGGTTCTTGGTTTTATCTGACCCAGTCCTGGTCTGTCTTGTGTTGAAGTCAGAATGATATGTTTATTCATTCGAATTTGCTCCTGTGTGTCAATCCCAATAATTAGTTTGTGTTTTTTGTCATATTATTGTTAATATGCCTTGCATATATTGATTGCTTGCTTTATATTATCTTTTGCCTTGTTCTTTTCTATTTCTTGTTATTGTAATTGTTTATTGCAAGCTTTGTCAAATCTGTTTGTTGGGCAATTTTGCCATTTATTTTACATTAAACCATGGCCACTCCATCTACAACTATGGAGATGCAACAAAACTGGGTGCTCATATGCTAATCAGTCTTTTTTTTGTTTTGTTTTTTTTTAGATTGAGCAATTAATTAAAATCATTTAATAATAGAAAGTAAATAATTGTGTAACATTCACATACCCATGTAGATAAATGAATAAAACTTAAGTGGTAAAAGTAGGTGTTATTTCCTTAGATATGTAATTATGTGACATAATGATAGTCATGTTAGATGTAATTATAAGCGCAGTGCCAATTTTAAAAAAAAACTCTTTTTTTTTTTTTTGCAGGCTTCCACATGAACATGATATCAGAATTAAGGTAGGAACTAATTTCAATGACTTGTTTTTACATTAAATTTTTTGTTGCACACACACACTTTGAAACATTTTGATGTCAGCAGTACTACAACATGGTCAATTTATTTACAACTAGCAGTAGAGCCCAGCGTTGCCCAGGGATGTAACAGTAAGACATAGATCAAGTATCGACCATCATAAAGACTGAAAAATAAAATTGACAAAGATTATTGTTTAAGGTTGATGGACACGCATGTCTTAATTAGTTTTTTTTTTTTTTACGAATTGGTCAAATCCAAACTCAAACAAAAACATTGTTTTCAATTGTTATGAGTCTACCGATTGAATAGAATTTTATTATAAAAAATTGTCTTGTAAATGGAATTTTTAAAGCATTCTGAATGTAAAAATAAAGAAAAAAGTGGGCAAGACAATAAGAAACACTACCTGCTAAAAAAAAAAGTGAAGTTTTGTTGAAATTGGTTGAAAAATGTAGGAAATCCAATCCCATATATAAACAAACAGACACACACACACACAACCTGGGTTTTATAATAAGTATAACTCGATATGAGTTGTCCCCCTTTCATTCTGGCGAGTGGTGCCTCTTAATTGTGTTTTCAAATTGATTTTGTGCAAAAACAATTGTGTTTTTCCAATTTTTGGCGCTGTTAGAACCACTGCAAGGTAATTTTATGTAGTCCTGTGAAGTTTTGTTGAAATCGGTTGAAAAATGTAGGAAATCCGATCCAATATATAAACGTACAGACACACACACACACACAATCTGCATTTTATAATAAGTAAGATTTGTTTTTGTTGCTTTTCCTTTGATTCAGGTTTCTTTTTTGTACTTCCTTGAACATGCTAACAACATAATTAACAACTTAAATATATAAACATTTTAAGGTGATTAAAATTTTTTCTAAATCTAATGTAAGAATGGGACTGTAGTGATATCAAATGCTCTTTATGCATTAACAGTATTTGTTTAATATTTATTAAATGAACCAAATTCAACAAAAGACTACATTCATTGAGCAGCCTGTTAAAAAACAATGCCCAATCATTATTATTTTTGAAAACAAGCTTGCTAACCATTTCACTTCAAGAAGTGCTGATATTTACTTAAATATTAAAATTTAACTAAATAATTTAAAAAAAACTTTTAAAAGTAAAAATAACTTTTAACTAATGTTGAAAATTAATTAAAATTTAAAAAAAATACATTACAAAAGTATTAGAATTGAAAAAAATAGAATTAAAAAGATTAATTATAACGACCCTATTTCCAACCTTGCCATGTACAAGGTAACCAAAAAAGTACTTGCCATTTTTGATTTATTAGAAAAAATAGCTATACAGCAAATTTTATATACTGGTAATCCCCATTGATTTCCAGAACCTTCTACCAATGTACCCCCAGCTGTGCAATACCCTGGCATTAAAAATCAGGATGAAAAGAAGTCTGTGGATGTCTCCTGAAGGCCTACTTCATTTGTGGAGGATTTCCCATGAAGGTGGTTGTCCAGGGAATAGAAGAGGTGGTAATCTGATGGCACAAGATCTGGGGAGTAAGGTGGATGGTACAGTGTCCTCCAGTCATGTTGCCGTATTGTATCCCTGGCCACTTGCACTACATGAGACCTAGCATTGTCATGAAAGAACAGTACACCCTCAAAGGTTTCACATATTCAGTGATTTGATGCGGCTACAAACAAGCTCACCATGAAACCATAAAGCAGACAACCCTGAATGAGCTGCTTCAATACCACTATGGTTACTTACCGCTGCCTGAGCTATGGTATGATGTATATGTGTGCAACACACCTGCATTGGTCAAGAGCAATGCTCCCACCCTCACCACATTCTCAGCACATGACACACTCATTTACCTATCAGTGATAACTTCTTCCCACATGATGTAAAAAATGGTAAGGACGTTTTTGGTTACCTTATGGTTGAATTGTCTGTAAAGTTTCATATATCATGTTGAATCTTGTTTCAAATTTGTCAGATGCTTGTATTAAATTAGTCAACATATGCCTTCAGTTTATCATCAATGTTTCCACGTTGTCTTTAACAATTTCTAACTTTCAAGTGACAATTTTCTTGTTAAAAAAATCTCCTGGACTATTTTTGAACAATACAGTTATGATTTGCACTTTCTCCAAATTGATCGTTCTTTTTTTTTACTGCCTGAAACTAAATGTGGAATAAAAGTAGTAGAAACAGGATATACAATTTTTGAATAGTCATGTTGATTTTACTCATTACTATTGTATGTATACTCTTCTACAAATTATTTGGTAGTAAGTAGGTTTCATATTACTTAAAATGATTATTTGAAGAGCTTATATTTTTAACTGTTAATAATAACCAGTTGTTTTGTCAGCATGTGTGAAGATGTGGCACAATAGCCCCTACTCATGGACTGGCTTGAACACAGGAAATCAAGTGAATCCTAAATGATGTTATCAAATTGAAATTGTTGGATTTTTTTTATAGCTGAAAAATATCTTTGAAGTCTGGTGTTCAAAATTACAACCTACTTGACCAAAGGGGAAGAAAATAATAATAAATAGAAACATGATATTTGGTTGGAAGCCAGATGTTTCCATTTTCAGCTTTGTATAAGCAGAGTAAGTTAGGATATTAGAGAGAGAGAGAGGGAGAGGATGGGCCATTAGTTCAACCAATCATGTTTATAGTGATTGCTCAATGGAAGTAAGAAGAGGTGAAGGAACCTATGTGTCACATACTTAATACCAGAGAGAATGCTCGGTCTGATTTGTAATACTAGTGAAATAAACACCAAATTATTGAGACCCTGATTTGTATTTACATTTCTTGCTATAGTATTGATTTTATTTTCAGTTCTTTGTGAACTTTCAGCAGGGTATTTCCCAGTTTTCGTGAACACCAATACAAAGTAGAACATGGATATTGATTTGTTCAGTTAGTGAAAGACTGAGGGGAGACCCCACCTTCCATTGTATGCTTACAAAGAGATGAAACCTAAAATTTCTTGCACTATACTTCTTGTAAGATTCAATTACCTTATTTCATGCCATAAAATATGCACCTATAAATTAGGCAAAGAACATTTAGGTGAAAAAAAAATATCATCTATCCATAATATTTTAACATTAATTTCATTTGTAATAATAATTTAATTATTTATTTTCATATATGTTTGAGAGTCATCAGAGGACTACTTCTATGTGCTGTGTCTCTTCATGAGCAAACATGGCTCTCCACAGTTTCTTGTCTTTTCTAGATCTTAGTAAATTTTGTCTTTTTGCTATTTCTCCTAATCCCTGTCTTGGTATTTCCGCAAATTCATTAGGTAGGTTACACACTACTTTCCTGTTCTTTTTGCTTCAGTATGTCCTGTCAGTGTCAAACTTTCTAAGCCCTCTTTCTCCATTATGTGCCCTAGAAAATTCAACCCTCTTTCTGAAGCTGAGTATGTGTCCTTATTGTTTTTATTTTACTAAAACATCATCATTGCCAATATGTTCAGTTCATAGTATTCACAGTATATTCCTAGGTTTTAGTCTATCACCTAAAACCAATCAGGGTATAAAATGCAGCAAATTTTTTTTTTTTTAAAAGAAAAAAGATGGCTTATATATTTTTAAAAAAATGTTAAAGTGCAATATTCTCAAATAATAGCTGCCTGAGTTTTTATAATATATGAAAAACAAACTTATCTCATTGATGTCTAGAGGTCTGGTGATGCTCAGGGCCAACTCCTTGACTGTATGTCCCTAATACTCAAATATGCGTGGGGTGGCTATAGGGTCTAGTAGTGAGAAAGGAAGACATTTTAAATATGTAAAAACAGGTGAAACATGAAATAAACACTTTATTCAAATTAAATATAAACTAAATTTTTATTTCACTCTTTGATTGGATGCCCTCCAGATGTGGATGCTTGGGGCTGTTACACCATCTGCCCCATCTGCACACTACTGCTTATGTAGACAAATTGTTTTATTGTGTTTAAGAAAAAAATATCATCATTGGATTTTTATAAATTATATTCTATATATATATATATATATATATATATTATATTATATTCAGTGTGATGTGTTCCATTCTGGAATGTTCTGGAACGTAATTGGATCAGATATTAATATCATTCTTGACAATTGGATTTTGGTTGGATTTGTTTTCTTTTTATAAGTAAACAGGGAAAACTATATCTCATTACTTACTTGATAAAACATCATTAATTTCCATAAGCTGATATAGCTTATTTTTATCTTTCTCTTTCTTTAATCATGATGTATTCATTAATTCTTCAATCATCTTCAGGTGGCATTACATAACTTAATTGAGAAGTTAGGTTCACCTATCACCTAGTTCACACACTTTCCTAGTCTTTTAAACAGGAGTAGAAGTTTATTCCTTATTTCCTGTTTAGAATTAGGTTTCAGTTCCTTCTCCTAAAGTCTTCACATTCTCTTTCACTCTCAGTAACTCTTTGAATCTTAGTGGCATTATTGCCTTGCTTGGGGGTGGAATGATTAAAAAAAGGAAGAAAAAATTGTTCTCCTTTAATTATTAGTTATTTGGAGTGATAAAAATTACCCTAAATGTTGATCCAGTTGTTCTTTAATCATCCTTAGGTGATATAGCATAATTTAATTATTCATATTTCTATCAAATGGTTTAAAGGAAAAATGTTGTCCTCCTTCTTGACAATGCAAAGCCACATAAAGAAATGGTTGACACAGGAAAAAAGTTCTAAAACACATTCCATTCTATCATCCCTGCCATATTCACCTGAACTTGTACCAACCAATCATTACCTTTTTTCAATTATTCATTTAAAGTTCTCAAAATGCAATGAAGCACTAAATGCACATTTATACATCAAGAAGTTGCAATGTGTCCATAGAAATTTGATAAAAAATTACTCTGTGCTTGTTAATAGGAAAAAGGAACTCGACTGGTCTGTTCTACCTGACCTGACAAATTCACTTGACTTTGCACCAACTGATTATTACCATTTTTGATTGTTGCTAAATGCTTTCATGAGAGAAACATTCTCTGTTATTTAAACTATAGGTGGGGTGAGAAGAGATGGATTCATGTTTTTACCAGGGGGTATTTGTGAAAAAGTGAATGCAGTGATCATGGCTGGAATTTGTAATTGGCATGCTGATTCTTCTTTTAATACAGAGAACCACTATGCTACACACAATCATCATTATGCCATCTCAGACTCACTGTTTCTTTTCCTCACCTCCTAAAATAATGTATCAAAAATATCAGTGTTTTATATATATATATATATATATATATATATATATATATATATATATATATATATATATATATAGTTATTTGGAAGGCTAATGCTTATTTTGAGGTGAGAAACTCAGTACTTATTTTTTGATTGATTTATTTTCTACCTATCAACCTTTGCAGGTTATTTGAAGCCAGAAAATATTTTTAGATTTTTTTAATTTATTTTTTTTAGATGATAGTGGTTTAGTGATAAAAGTTTTACTAATTAACGCATGGCTGGAGGGTGAAGAGATGGATTCATACTTTTCCTTTCCTAATGGTATTTGAACATAATTGAATATAATGAACACAATGGGAATTGGAACTCTGCTTTTGGATTAACAATTTCAAGCCATTATCCATTACACTACCCACCTATCCAAGCTTCCAACACATGGTATTCCTAAATGTTTGCCCATCTTGGTACTGACCAAGTTCAGCATTGCTTAATACTTATACCAAGCCTAATGCCATAATATTTTTAAGGAAAGTTAGTTCTCAGATTAGAAAAACCTAGTGCAACACATCCTTCAAATCTACCTTTTGTCCTTGAATTGAATACTGTTGCCATATAAGGTCTGGTGCCCCTGCTGTTCATCTTGAGGTTCTCAACAAAATCCAAAGATGGATATGCAATATGATAGGTCCTGGCCTGGCATCTCGACTCCAGTCACTTTCTCATAGATGTGACGTGGCTTTCCTCTGTCTTTTCTACAAATATTTTCATGGCAACTGCTCTGACAAGTTATTTTCACTGGTACCTCACTTGCATGAATTCAAGCGTGCTACTAGGTTGGCATCTTGGTTCTACCCTTTCACTGTCAAAACAGTTAAATATAACTACCTCTTCTACTCAAACAGCTTCTTTTCTCACACTTCCTGACAGTGGAACTCCCTTCCTCTTATTTGCTTCCCTGATAGCTATAATCTTCAAATATTCAAATGTAATGTCAATCGACATCTTCTGATGCCTTGATCTTGATCCTGGTCCTTCTCTTTATCCTTTCCTCAAACACCCGTCTTTTCTTTTACTTTCACTCTCTGTAACCCCTTGTTTGCTATGGGTGATATGCTTAAAACAAAAGATTTAAATAAAAAATATGTTGTTGTTAACTGGTGGGTTATAAAATTTGGAAGTAATGATTAATCTTATTAAGTTTTATGCCAATATCGTAAAACAAGATGAATTTTTAAAAAATACATTGTATTAGGAAATTGCATACGACCATCTTACAATTATTTGACATTATTTTTGCATGTAAGTTTTATTTGAATTTCACACCATGTCTGAAAGTCATTGGCAGTGAATGCCACCTCAGAAATCCTCTCCGCTTGTATTCGTCTAAAAAGCTAACAATAAATGCATTGCATAAAATATTCAAATCAGATGGCTTTCATATTTGCCTGCCTATTGAAAATACTGACCCTGATGGAGTCATTGCCTGGTTGTTATGATTTTGTAAGCAGTCATACAATAGTCGCTTTCATTCTTCACCAATGAGAAAACATCTGCTCTAGGCAAGTGTAATGTTCAAAGACAATTATGGAAAGGAAATGAACAAATATATCTGTGTTTGATAAAACAAATACAAAATCCTGACAATTTATTTAATACAAATCAGCTTTACTAATCTTTTCTTAATTTTAATAAAAATGAAGACTTTGTTTATGATTTTTCTAAGCATAGCTTAGATGTGGCACAAGGCCAAAAAAATGGACACCCAGTTAGAATCAGACTCATTACTCAGTCGTAATTGTTCTAGCGAGACAAGCTTGCTAACCATTACAGTTTGTTTATGGCTCTCACTAAACGTTGATAATTATTTAATAATTATGTAATACAAACCAGCTTTATTAATTTTTTTTAATTCTATAAAATGAAGACTTTGTTTATGTCTCTCACTAAACTGATAATTATACGATATTAATATTTGATAATTATTTAATACAAATAAGCTTTATAAATCTTTTTCATTCTATAAAATGAACAGTTTTATTATGGCTCTCACTAAACTTTGATAGTTATTCTAGAGAAAAAAGTTTTCTTCATGTGCATAGCAATAAAAAAATTTATTTTTTATTTAACATTTTTAAACCTTTATATATCAGACTACATCAATTCATTGATAAAATGTATATATTCATTTTTAAAATACATATAATAAAATAATAGTAATGACACCTAATATATATAAAAAAATTTGTACTGATATACATAAAATTGTATAATGAAAACAATTTAAGGTGAACAGAATTTGTGTCAATTGTGACAGAGAGAGTCTGGGAAACACACACACGCATATGCGTATACTTTTTTTTTTAGTGAAATTAGAGTTGATTTGAATAGCAAAATTAAATCAGAGCATTTTGTTTACTGATGGGGAAATCTGATCTAGGGCAGAAGTTGTACCCATTGAATCTGAGTCATCAGGAGACAATGGGAATGATCGAAATAATTTTTATTGATTAAAAATTGAAATAGAGCTGAGTAAGCTAGAAGGAACTTTGGAATTCACATGATTTTGGTTGAAGCAGCCAGAACCCCGTGATAATCATGTGCAAAGTAGTAGGGCTGAGGGTCAGTTATAACCAGCCAGGTTTATCTATATAAACACATAGTTATGCTGAAAAAGGCAGACTGGGGAAAATTCTTGAAGAGAGATTGGCCCAGGCAAGTGTTGGGAGGAGGAACATCACTATAACTTTAAGCCCCGCACAGAAATCTTTATCCCTCCATCGCAAGAGTCATATATCGTTCTGAGATGATTTAACAACAGGATAATCACATACCCTCTCTCTCTGTCTAGAATCCAATGTATGAGTTTTTTTTACTTTTCTTTTCTGTAACCCGTTTCTCTTTTCTACTATTCTTTTCTGCTATATAAAAGACATTAACAATTCAACCATTGAATCGGTGTTTGCCCGGCATACTGCAGATATTAATTTAAAAAAATTTTTTTTTTGCTGCATTCCAAATTTCTTACCACAGACTCTCCAGCCATGTCTACATCTTCAGTCGACCGTGAATGGACAGACATCACTTCTGCTTTCTGGATCAAACAAATCACAATGTGAGCAGGATTAAACCAGTGGACCGGTCGAATAATCTACGGATGCTCAGGTGACCTATGAGCACTCCCTTAAGTTTGGTTTGGACCCGAGTAGACACCTCAACCCAGAGAGTAAGGTGCTGGAGGTTGAGGGGCTGGGGCAAAAGTGTTAGACAATAAAGTGCTCAGTAGTTATCTAGAGATATTTTATCAAAAATATTAAAAGTTCATTATTGGAGCTTGACTGAGTTTCACAATTTTTTGCTCTTCAGGGCCCAGATTTTATAAATATCTCCTTTTCTATATAGTTTGCATCATTAATTAATAAAACTTTAAATTTTACATCTTGACCAACATCTTTTTATTTTATATTTTTTTAATTTTATGTTATTTTTAGTTCTTTTTACAGAATAGGAAATTAAAATATTTAATTCAGGATTCAATGTAGCTTGATGCATGCTTTCTTTTGTGGAGATTTACCAGATGAACTTGGTATTATTTATCAGAACTTCAGAAATAAAATGAACTGACTCAAGAATATAAAATAAATAATATATTTTCATTTATTTGATTTAGAGTGGAATCAGTCCTTTTATATTCAAAGTAACAAAAGTTTGTTATAAGTCTGATCTTGGTTGCAGTTAGAAAGTTTGTTTCAGCTCGGTATTCGACAGTTTAGAAATCAGATCTTGGTAGTAGTATTAGTCATCTTAGAAACAGGTTAGAATCAATCTACTGTGTTTTTCTCAGCCCTAAGAAGGGCAGAAAATATCATTAGCAGATGACCTCTTAACTAATTCTTCACGTTTCATGCATGGCTGGTTTCTCTGGCAGTACATTCTTTTGTTCTGATTTCTCTAGTGGTCTCTTCACCCTATCTAGCTGAGAGCGGTTAGCTTATATCCTCTTGATCAGGCTCCCAGACTACTGACACAAAACCTTGGTTTTAGCTAACATCAAAAGTCTCTTTGTGTTAATTTTTTCTGATTGGCTTTCTTTTTCTTTTTCTTTTTCTTTTTAAAAATTATGCATAGAGCCTCCCGGGTTTTTGGTAGTTTTCAGTCACAAATTTGTAGACTCTAGTCTTGCTGCAAACTTCTGCCATTTTTCAGCCAGGTTAAGTCTTTTCTTCTTCCTCTCTTGTATTTAAGAGAAGTATACAGAGAAAGAGAGAGATAAGGTTTTTAAAGGAAAGTGTAAATGTCTTATTTTAATTTGAATTTCTTTATATATATATATATATATATATATATATATATAATTTAAATAAAAACAGACCACTTTAAAGTTCCATGTAATAAATTATTTCACCACAGCCCTTTTAAAAGTACTGCGGATCATCAGACTTTACTTCCATATGGATTACCTAGTTTTTCATAAACTATATATATATATATATATATATTATTTTTATATTCTATTTTATATCAGAACTCACTAAATTTTAAAAACTGATACAGATATTAATAATGAATAAACACTGAAAGTGATTTTACTTTGTTTTAAGATAATTTATGATTGGATCTTAAGTTATCTTTTTTTTCTCTTTAATTCAAACTTATGTAATCTATTATAAGAATATCTAATAAAAATGAAATTACTCAGCAGAATCATTTCATCTCAAAAGTCATTTCAGAAGGGGCAACAATTGTTTAATTTTTCCTGCAACAGTTTAAATATTCAATCACAAAACTCACAACACATACATCTAGATTTTAACTACATTTAAACTGAAATCCCACAAATGCCACCAGCTTACAGCTACCTCATGTTGAAAGACTGGTTTCCATATTATTATATGAAGTTAAGTAATGTCGAGCCTTGTCAGTACCTAGATGGGTGACAGCTTGAGAATACTAGGTGCTGTAAGCTTGGATGTGTGGGTGGTATGATGGATCGTGACTCAGAATTGTTAATCAGAGAGTCAAGTTCCAATTCTAGTCAGGTTCATTATATTCATTTACTCACAAATAATCTTGGGAAAGGCATGAATCCACCTCTTCTTCTACCGACTATTGGTTCAGTAGTAAAACTTTTATCACTAAGCCATTAATATCCCTAAAATAAATAAAAATAAAATTGTGTACAAAAAATAGATTTCAGCATTAAATAACCCATAGAGGTTGATGTGCTGCTAAACAAAAACAACTAACCAACCAAATGACACCTTTTGGTACTTTTGTACAATGTTGAGTTGATTCCTATTTATGGAGTCAACATTATAATATTATAACATTATAATTATTTGAAAATGCTAATAACTACAACAATTTAAATATCGGCAAGTTTTAACATGATGGAAAGTGCAACACTGAAATCCAAAGGTGCATTGATATAATGAAACATGCCTTCTCTTTCTAGCATACCTATGGATGATAATGGGCATGTCCTCATTCACATAAATACAGTAGTAACTACTGTATGTTGGTCTGTAGTTGGAGATTCATTGTGGAATTCACTTGACTCACTTCTAGCAGTTGACTACTACTTCTGCATGCCACTGGCAAATCTTATATGTTTTTCTTATCCTAAGTATTATCATTCATTACCAACTTTCATGTGATTATTCTATTTAGTAACCTTCCCAAAGCTAAGCAAAGTATTAAGAAACAGGAAAATTTTGCTAGAAATGAAGGAAAAAGTATGGAAATTTTCTTTGTAACATTGTTTAGTATCATAGTACAAGAGTTTATTTTCAAGAATTTTAGAAAGAAGTGTTCTTTTTATCTGTGAACATTTCTGTCTCACACTGATTTGTCTTCTGCCAGATGTATTGTGATAAGTAGACCCATACTGTCAACATGCTACTTCATCAGGGCCTTTAAATCACCTATGATTTGCTGATAACTTTGAATCCTGTCTATAATATTGATTGTAATTTGAGTCTGTTATTTTCTTGGGTAAAAAGGAACTGACAAGCTGACCAATCTTATCATCATCGTTTCTAACCCGAAACATGATGGCGGGAAATAATGACTGATAAATCTGATCAAATGGTATCTGATAAATAAGTGGTTCTGTCTCACCGATAAATGGAAAGACTGTATTTTTTTTTCCCTATTTTCCAATAAGAATCACGTGTTTTTAGATAGACATATTGAGTTGAGTCATAAATAATTTCCATTCTTGTTTGTTGACTTTGTTCTTCATGAAATGTAAAGCTGTTCAGACAAAGTGGAAAATTTATTAAAGATACGTTTCGCCAGAGAAGTATATGGTCTCTCTGACTTTGTCAGTTCAAATGAAAGAAAAACAAAACTGTGTGTGTTGGGATCTTCATGAAATAAAGTATATTTACATTTTATTCAATTATATATTTATCATTATTTGCAATGACTTGTTGTTTTTTATTAGATAGCTCTTTAATACTGTGAGAAAATTAAATAAAATTAATAAAGTAATAATAAGGAATAATAATAAAAAAGAAATACATTTTTCCATGATGCTAAATGTAAAGGAAACAGAAATGTTATTACCCTACTTGGCTTTGCCAAATGCACATTAGGTGGTGCTGTTTAAGTTCTATAAAAAGACAAACATTTCCTTCCTCTCTCTTTCTCCACCTTGCTTCAAGATGTAGCAGTATGTGGAAAAAGGACAGCCCTGCTGGAGCATGTTTGTTTCCCCAGTCCACTGATGAATGAACCCTCTTTCCACTTTCCAATGTATGGCATTCGCACGTCTTCCAAAAAACTTTCACTTATAAAGTAGATCAACGTTTTCTTTGGTTGTTCCATCTCAGTGCAAAGCTATCTTGTGCTTGACCATTATAACGATACTTATTCTTCCTTACCCTAACTTCTGAACCAGAAGAAGAAAATGGATATACCAAAATGACATGGAGAAATTTGTTCACTACAGTTTGTATAAACATGAGGCAATAAATGGTCTGTAGTAGTTTTTGTATACTCCTTCTTTAATTGTTTATGTGTGAACACGCACACATTTACAATACTTGAACATACAAACTTTAAATTCCATAATCCCTTTTTAGTAAGATTCTGCCAGTTTAAACTACAACTAAAATGGATAGCACATGTAACTCAAAGAGAAAATAATGACAAAATCAAAATGTTGATCTTCCACACTGCTTCAAACAAAAGGTGAGGAAGGAAACACCCATCAATAGTGAAAAAAAGCGATAATAACTACTGGACTTGAGAAACCTATTTTTCTCAAAAATTGTTTTAAGAGAAAGATTTTATAAATTTCAACTGAAAGTAGTACAAGCTGTTTGGTCAGTTAGTTATGTGCCATGAGTGATACACACTTAGGCGATCATGTATCTCTCGATACATGACTGATGAGCAGATTTTTTTCCCGCAGTAGGTTGCCATTTCTTTCTGCAGTAGACCAGTTGCCATCCAAGGCTATAGAACCCAGTCTGTCCTCCTATTTACCCATAACTAGGAGGAGAAGAGGATTCATACCTTTCCCAAGAGTATTAGCACATAAGTGAATCTAATGGATTCAACTGGAATTCGAACTCGACTCTCTGATTCCTCAATCTGAGCTGCTATCCATTACTCCATCATACTGTTTGGTCGATGAATGCTAAATGTTTTATCCCTCCCACCTTCTTTTGTTTCTCTCCTGTCCATGTCTTTTGATCTCTCCACACCTCTTTGTTACTCGTTTTCCCATATCTTTTGATTCTTCCCCATAAATTCTTCTTTTTGAATTCCTTGACAGGAGCTGGGATATACTCATTCTACATAAAAACTTGACAGAAAAGTGAAGAGTCAACTTTATACATACCCTGACTGCCATAGCTCAACTACAAGTTTGTTTTCAGATACCAACTTAATAATAGTCAACTTAGGCAATAAAAAAAAAAAAAAAAATTAGTAGTTGGTTTATAGCTTCAACTGAAGTCTTAAAATTTTCACGCTAAAAGTATCACATTGAATAAACTTGTTGTTGGTGCCTGCAGATGAAAATGTATCAGAAAATGCCAAGCATGAGACAGGATAACTTGTAGTCACCGTCATAACAAAAACCACAGGATGACTCATAGTTGGAAGTCAATGTGTTAACTTAGATCTTCAATAAATTCTTTTTTGTTAAATCATATTCTGAGAAAGAATTAAAAAAAAAATGAAAAAGAATTAAAGGTCAGTTATTATTATGCACACTGAATGTTCAAATGTAAAAATTTTAAATATTCTAAACTCTCTGTACAAAACTGTAAAAATACTTAACATGCATTCAAATTATCAATTTCATTTGCTTAAATAGCTGTTGAAACCAAGTACAAGATAATGTTTTATCAGAACTTGTGTGTGATCTGTCACCACTTTTTAAAATGCATTTCTTGTGGGTTATCTGTTGACACCTTTCAATTTACATATTGGTGATCTTTCATAAAGTTAGATGTGGTATTTAAAATATTTCTTTGTTTGTTTGTTTTTTTTAAACTACTAAATGAATTTTGGGGATTGTATATTTTTACACATCTGTATTTGTGTAAAAGTTGGAAAATTAATTTAAAAAGTGGAGGCAGATAACCCACAAATTTATAATTAGTTTTAAAATAATTTTAGTAATTACAGCTGGTAAATTGGCATTTGACGTATTAGGTGTTAAAAGCAAGTATGAAATCCTGGTAATTTGTGAAAAATAGTGTTTTTATTATGATTAATCTCAACAAATAATCAGTTTTGCTTTGAGCTGTTGCTTTGTCGACAAGAAGATTACGTTATTATGTACATTTATTTGATATTAAAAAAACAAAACAAAACTATGTTACTGGCTGTTATGATTGACAGAATAGAATAGAATCGATGGAGCTTTGAGTGACTGAAAGGTAGAATAAAAAGAAAGAAAGAAAGTTTTTTTTTTTGTTTTTTTTTTTGTAGATCAGCTGAGCTGTTTAGATATTTGCATCTGTATTAGCCACTGTGTTTGGATATAACCCCCAGAAATTATCAGCATGTCCATGTGACTGGCCTTCTCCTCTTCTTATTTACAATATATGTTGATCAGCATGTTCTCACCTGACCTCCATACAGTCAACTAAGAGCAGGGACTATAAATTTTAGTCTGTTTACATGGAGGTGAGGTACAACGTTGCAAATTCCATCACTGCTGGGTTTGATTGACGTTGGCTTTGTATTGGTATTGAGCATATACAGAGAAAAGTGGCGGGAGCAATAGCAGCAGCAGCCTACCTTTTCCATCATCACCATCACTGTATTCAATATCTTCATCTCTTTGCACAGTTATAACTGCTGTTATTGGTGCTGTCTGCTACTATTGAAGGAAAGGCCTTTGCTCTCTCTCTCTCTCTGTCTCAGTATAACAGATTGTAAGAGCAACAATGAGATGTGTGCATCTCTTGCTAGACTGTTGGACTCAGAGAGAAGATAACCAAACAGTTAGGTTGAAGAATCATGTAGAACATGGTTTACACATGTTGACAGTGCCACACTTGGCTTAATATAAAAGATTAATTACATGAGAATAAAAAAGAAACTCAAAAAATAAACCCATCTCTCTCTATCTCTTTTTCTGCTTGCGTTAATTTTTGGAGAAGAAAAAAAAAAACAAAGAAAGAAAAAGGGGAAAGACAACAAAAAAATGATGTGAAACAGGAGGGAAAAGATCACAAGTGAACCGAAACAGGCAATTTGCGTTAACGTTACATACTTGTAAAATAATGAAAAATATTATGTATTGTTGTTAGTGTGGGGGCGTTTTCCTAAACTGTTCCCATTAATAAGGCCCATGTATTGTGTGTTTATCCTTGTGTGTGTGCTTGTGGCTAGTGTTTACTGTTGTCTTGGCTGTCACTGTCGGACTACCGGCATTGCAGCAACCTTAGGATCTGAAAGAATTTCTTGGACATCCTTGGTTTCCACATGGACACACTTGGCCGTGGATCTTTTTCGCTACTCAGTCTTTGGGTCCAATACTGGTCCTGTGCACGACCCACACATTGCTATTTCGCATTCACATACATTACTTCACTTTGGATATTCCTAAGTCCTGCGTTCATTCATGAGGAAGTGTTATCTATCACTGGAGACATGGCATGTTTTCAGTTCAGATGCTTCTCGTATATCTACCCATGGAGGGATATACTTCAATGGATAACCAAGACCTTGTCAAGGCTTAGGAATAATTCTGAAGAGGTGGGTACCTATAAGAATATTAGCATTGTTACTATATTGTTTTTCCTTTTTATCAAATTTTGAAATATTTACTTTACCTGTGTACTTACTAGACATTGATTTAACAACTGGATTGTTTACATTAAATAAAAGTTGAAATAATCCCCCAAAATGACAAAAGACAAGAGAGAAAAAGGAAAGGTTTTCTTTTTTAATGTACAAATTTACCAATTTAGAATTCTATTTCTTAGAATTCATTTAAAAAGTCCCCCAAAGCAAATGAACCAATTCAACATTTAACACATGATAATCTGTTTTTATGTATATGTCTGATATATGCATATATACATACATGTGTGTGTGTATGTGTGTGTGTAAATAAAGTGGACACTGGGGTCAACACTGGGGGGTGGCAGTTTATTATGTTTACATATGCTCTTTTCCTGCTATTGAGCACTTTTACCCATAAATATAGCATACCTTAAAACTATATTTTTATCAGATTATATATATATATACACACACACCCACACACACTAACACTATAATTTTTATCAGATTTTACACACACACACACACACATCTGTGTGTGAGAGAGAGGGAGAGAGAAAGTGTTTTTGATCATAGACAATTTATTTAACTTTCAAGGAAAGGTCATTTATATAGTGTAGATAATGTAACCACCCCCATTTATTTTATTTCAAATATGAATAGGGATAAAAATCACCCACAAATGTTTACCTCTGGGATAGTACTCTCTCCATCTGTGGGACAATTGTACACAACACTTGAAAATCTTTACATTTTTCTTACAATTTAAATATAGAATCACTAATAATAAATTAAAATTAAATAAAAATTTAAATATAATGTTAGAATAACCTCTTTATTAGTGTTCTATATACATTCCACTGGTAATTAATTTGCATTATTATAATTGTATTTAATGAAATTAATTAGTTTACCCCCATCATTAAATTTTGTTAGCTTATCTTAAATTCTTGTTTAATGTTAACAAGTATTGATGCTGTGACATTGTAATTTAATTAACGAAAAAATGTCATTTTGAATGACCATATTATGACAGACACTTTACCATATTTTTAGGGGTGATTCTTTTCAAAATATATTTATACACAAATACAATAGATTTCTACAAAAGCTGTAGTAGTTTTTTTTAAATTATAGATAGAAAATTCATATTGAATAAATATTTAAATTGGTTTCTTTGTTTTAAACAAAAATATATGATAATAAAACAAAGATTGTGATTTTTTTCTTTCTTTTTACCACTGGGTTTCTGGTGGGCATTTTTGAATTCAGGTATTGTCAGAATGAAAAAAATGGATCTTTTTTTTTTTTTTTAGATTTTTGTTTTTGTAAAAGAATATACTGATGTGGATAGAATAAAATCCATAAGCTGTTATCTTTACAGTCATTCATCTTTGGTATTTAAGGCATGAGTTTTTAAATTAAAAATATTATCTACCATTTTTTATTCCCCCCTCCAAATGACAGAATTTGAATGCACATGATCATAAATGGTATATATATATATATATATATATATATATTACACTCCAAGAAAGTTTGATTAAATTCTAGCAACACAGTGTTTTTATTGTATTCTTTCAATTTTAGATTTTAAAGTTGTCAAAGGAATTAGGAAGATACATTTTCATTTTATAGTATTTTTTTAATTGTCAGCAGGGTTTTTGGAGATTTCAGGATATCATTGGTTTTATTTTTTTTTTCAGTGAGGAGAAGCTGGATCTTGTTGGCCAGTTTAATTTCTCTTTCAATAAGAGAATGTTCAATTTTTTGGGTGTTAGTGCCCTTGTTTGAAATCAAAGAAATAGACTATATCCTAAAATCTTCTGCTACTGTTGCCAGCAACAAAGCAATACTATAAAGGGAATATATATCTTCCTAATTCCTCCAATAATTTTATAAATTTAAAATTGGGAAAAGACACTAAGAAATTAAGCAGACAGACCTTGGTGGTTGAATTTAATCAAACTTGTTTGGATGAATATTTGCTACCTAAATATACCTTTCTTGCACACTCTCTCTCTCTCTCTCTATATATATATATATATATATATATATATATAGAAAGAGAAATGAGTGAGAGTATGTTTATATATTTGTGTGCATGTCGTATATGCAACATGTATACAAGCACACGCCATGCGTAGATATGACAAATGAATTGAAAAGAGAAAGGCTGGGTGTTGTTCTTTGTAAGCCAGTCATATAACTACCACTAGCAGACTCTAAGATGATATAATCTGATGTCTGTGAGAGAAAGGAATGGTGTGGTAAGTTGCAGGAAGTGGGGTGGGGGAAATATGAATAGCTGGCTGGCTGGCTGGAGACATCCTTCAAAGAAATGCACAACAGTGAAAGCTGGCTACTTCCACTAATCAATAATTTCAAATTGGCTAAAGACGTTGCAACACCATTACGTTGTTAATTTGTGTTTAAGTTCCTTAATTGTCACTGCATATTTACTACGGGAGACTATTATTTATAGTAGTATCTTTGCTTACTATTATATTTGTAATGTGCAGCATAGTACTATGGTTAGCTTTTGTTCAGTCTTCTGTCTAAAGAAATGGATTTTCTTTTACAACTACAACTGCTGCTGTTACTAGTGCTATTTACAAAGCACATCTTTTTAAAATTGTCACGCTTCTTTCATTTTGAAATAATTAAAAAAAAAATGTATGTACTGCATACAGTCAAGTAGATTTACATGAAATCTTTGTAAAACACTAAGGATAGAATCACGTGAATTTGTGTATTTATTGCATTTATTTTTTGCTTTCTATCTTTTTCTGTCAACTAAAGTTTTACATTTCAGGTGAAAACAATGAGCATATAGAATCCACTATTGTTTTATTGTGACAAGTATATACTAAAAGCATTTAAGCTTTTCTACTTTATCCATAATCAGTGTAAATAATGTGTCTAGACTTCGGGCATTGACTATTATCTGCTTATCATTTTTATCAATGTTTTAACAAAAACAATAAAAAAACAGAGCTTGTAATTCATAGGTTTTGTTGGTTTGAACTAAAATTCTTAAGTTAGCATGTCAAGGCTACAATAAATACTATATTTTAAAGAGAATTTCCCCTTGTTAATAAGGCTTTGTGCATGCATCTTAGCAACTACACATGCACCCTTATAAAATATTAATTACAAATACCAATATAAATGCATTCATAGATATACTTTATGTATACATAGGTATAAATATCAGTTCACGTATTCCTGAATAAAGTGAAATATCTTATTTCTGTTCTTATATATTAATCTATATTCTTATTCAAAAAGGTATGAAATGAAATAGTTAAACTGCTTTTCCAATGTGTTTATCATCAAGTTTATGTGAACTGTTAGGTCTTTCAAATTTCTACTAACACTAGTGTTTCAATTTTCTGTTGTGAGTCACCTAGATCCTGTCTCATTTTTAATTTAAATTGACAACTATGAATCAAATGTCCAGAGAAAGAATAACAGAACTGCTGGTTTTGAATTCAGGGTTTTCATAGTGAAAAAACAAAAATCTTTTTGTCGTCTTTCTCGAACTAACATTCAGGTACAACAGTCATTACCTTTACAATGAAAAGAAATGGAAAATTGTTAATTGATTTTAGTGGAGATACATATGCACATGTATCAATTTTATAAATGGCCAAACTTTAATAAAAGACTCTTTAAGTGTTTCTGTATCTCTTTCTGCCAAAGTGTCATCTCTTGATGAAATTCTGTTAATTTGTATGATATAAAGAAATAATTAGGTGCTTAGTAAATATATTAGAACTGATGTGGCTGATTTATAAATTATGCATAACTATTTATATAAGTAAATGACAAATATATATAACAGTGGACACCAAACGGCGACAGTTTGCTTTAAACTTGAATGCAATCTTCTGGCCACACATGCACACACACACACACACACACATATATATATATATATATATATATAATAATATGATAAAGTTAATTGGTAATGCATATGGATAATTCAGGAGGATATAAATCCCAGGAGAGCTCAATGAAGTAAACAGGGCAAGTAATAATTAAATATATATATATATATATATATATATATATATATATATATATATATAATGTAAATCTATTTTAACTCAGTGGGAGGAAAAACCTGAATAGCACAATTTTCAAATAAATTGGCATCTGAGGAAAATGTAAAAAAAAAAAAAAAAAAAAAGTACCAGAAACCTCTGAACAGGGCAAAAGAAATTGTCCAGTACCTTAAATCAATGGTACAAAGAAAAAAACAGCTTGTAATAAGTTAAAATGAAGACTACTCAATACACTAAGTAGAGCAAAAGTAAAATAAATAAATCCTAATGAGCCGTATATGTATGTATGTATATATATATATATATATATATATATATATATATATATATATATATTTGGTTGGATAGATGTGAGTTTGTGACAAACTCATATCTATCCAACCAAATATGTTAGCTCTATCTCTGATATTGAGCATTTTCTAATAAGTACCGCACATATAATATATAAATAATTATACATACTTATATTTATTTATATTTATATACACTTTTCACACACACGCACATATATATATATATATATATAATGTATGGTGTGGCAGAAATACCTCTTACTATCTTAACATTATGTGAGAGGTATTTTTGCTGCAGCCTGTATATTAAGAATTCAATTTTTATTTTTTAAAGATAAGGTATAGATTTCACAGTTCTGATGTGGTCTTTCAGCATCACTGTGAATATGTTAAATTTGGTATAAAATTGACAGGTGATTCATTTATAAAGACGTGTATATGTTGAATTTATCTATGACTAGCCTTTACCTATCTTTCTACCAAAATATCTATCATTTCTTATCCACTGGCACCCTTTCCTACCTCCTTATCAATCTCTGTTCATATCTATCTACCTAGGTCTGTTTATATCTCTTTTGCTATCTATCTATATAGTTATAATGATGAATGTTGAGAATACTATGAACATGCAAGAAGCAAGTAAGTTTTATGAAGAATAGAAACTACAAAGAAATTGTTGCTAACAATTAGGAGATAACTGAACATTTTGTGACACCTAATAGTGAAAGAAGGCTTGGAGAATTTAACATTCACTAGGCAAGGGAAACAGAAAAACAGCAAATGACCTACTTCATAAATCTGTGCAAATGGACAGAAAATTATCAGTAAAAATACAAAAGATGTGTAGTCTATATAACATAAGGATAACCTTCAAAAGTGGTTCAACACTTTGGAGACACGTCTTCCGAGTAAGACCTCCCATATAGGAGAACATGATTAAGGACTGTGTGTATGCCATACCATGCAGCTGTGGTAAGAAATATGAAGGAGAAACAGGCTGTCTCCTTAAGATAAGACTGCAGGAACACTGTAAAGCTATAATACGAGGGAAATAGAAAAATCAGGCATAGTTGACCACATATAATGGGAAACAAGAGATCACTGCCACCTGTGGGGTGAGATTGAAATAATAGAGAACATCACTGGAAAATATGAAAACTTAAGGAATCAGTGCATATGCTTGGCCAACCAAGCATAGAAATGGATACAATATGGGAACAAGTAATACATAGAGCTAGAGAAAAACAATAACAATAACAGCAACAGCTCTGGTGTAAAATGGTTACTGAGACATTATGTTTATAATATTATAAGTCCCAAAAACTCAAACACATGGTCCAGTGGATAAAAGTGTTGGTTGAATCCAGTGACTTAACCTATTGTGAGTTCAATACTTGGCTACAGCTGAGGTGAACAAAAAACTTGGAGAGTTAGGTTAAAAGGAGATACTGAGACATCTGAAAGAAGCATGTAGAACTAAAACATTCTACCCAGTTGGATGAAATAAAGGGTTAAGTTTGAAATTCTAAGCCTCAACAAAGATGAGGACAACAGTCTGAACACTGTAAATAGTGTAAATAAATACAATACTTTATCTCAGAAATAAAGATATGAAGAAGGGATTTAAACCATTTGTTCAGATTTTGGAAAGTGGATTGAACTGAAAACATTTATATATAAATTTAAAATTTTCCCTATATCTAAAGTTTTTGAGAACTTCTTGCAATTCCCTTTAAAATATCACGATTTTCTCTTTTTTTCTGTCAAATTTTTTTTAGTCAAATATTTTGGAATAAATTTGTGATCATCAGTTTGTTGGAGTTTTATAATACCTATGTTAAAACCATAAATATTTGATATATCTATGTAATATATATGTTATTTTTCTCTCTCTCTCAAGTCCCATTCACTCCAACTGGAATATGGGACCTCAACACAGTAGTTGTTGCTGTTGCGATTTCCATAGCAAGTAGGTTTTTCACAGGATGGAATTGCTAGACTCATGCTCAGCCAGTTTTGAATTCAGTGTTGTACTTCTTTGAGACTGGTTACCAACCAGGGCTGAAGTGAACAGTCTATCCTACTGTTTAAGCCATATTGGTGTGTGGAAGTAATAGATTCATACCTTTCCCAAGGATATTTACACAAAAGTTTGTGTGATTATTCTATTCAGTAACCTTCACTAGGCTACAACAAGTGCTTTTTTTTTCAAAATTTCATTGTTGCTCACATACTCCAACATAATCTTTGAGATTTGTTTGTATCTTGAATATTTGTAAATAAGGAAATGCCTATGCATAAAATTTGAAATAAAGGGGTTTTAAAAATTTTATATGCTTTCCAATCATGAGAATAATTTACTTTTTTAAAGGCTTTTAAATTTGGCCATTTGAAAAAGCAATGTTAAGTTGCATAATTAAATATAAACCTGTATTTCTGCTGCAACAGAGCATGACAACAATCCATAGTTATTTCAAGATCAACAAAGGTGCACTTAAAGCAGTGTGTATTTCTGTAAATTCTATCAGTATTGTCAACATTTCAGATCAATCATTCTAATAAACCATTAAGTTAAATGATCCTCCGAGTACAAGAGAGTTTTAATAATAGCACAAAATCAAAAGGCAGGCAGAGCATATGTTGACATCAATACTATGTCAGTTATTAAATATATTTCCAGTTCCTGGTAAAAAAGTCCTTGAGATATCAGTCACAGATTAACAAGAAAGCAAATCTCAAACTGGATAAGGCATATAACTTTTAATATAAACCCTAATACTTATATCAATTTAATAGATATTTACTAATTTTAATTTGGTATTTAGTATATGCCCTGAGGCCCAATGTTGAAAAATTATCGATAGGAAAATTGTCCTCATCTAACAAGAAAACAAAACCAGCTCTAAAAAGCCAAAATATCCAGGCTTTAATCTAAGCCTATTGACTTTGTCCAAGAACTTAGAAGCATTCTCAGCATTTATCTTGACATTATTGCTAACTTTGAAGATACTGATATTTATACTGCCTCCTTTTATGTGTCATGCTCCTTCAGGTTGTGGGTGATCATGGCTCTCCAGAATTTCCTGTCCTTTGTAGATTTTAGTAAATTTTGTCTTTTTGCTATCTTTCCTAAACCCTATTCTAGCATCAATTTACACAATCTTGTTAGATAGGTTATGTGCCATTTTCCTCTCTCCATTCTTGGCTTCAATATTTCCTGTAAGTGTCAAATTTTCCAAGCTCTCTTTCCTTATTAGAAATTTGAACAGTCTCTTTCTAATATTAAGTGTAAGTGTCCTTTTTGTTTTCATTTTTTCTAAAACTTCATTGATGCTCACATATTCAGCCCCTGGTATTCTCAGCAACCTTCAGTAGAACCACATTTTTCTTGCCTGAAGTCTTTTCTTAATTTGTGATGAGATTGTCCAGCATTCACTGTCATATAGGAGGACTGGTATTACATAACAGTTCAGCACTCTTTTTCTTTCTTATTTCTAAAAAAAATTCCCTATTTCTTAATACTTTGCTTAACTTTTGGAAGGCATCATTTGCTCTTCCAATGTGCCTTCAGATTTCAGAGTCTACAATTATTATAAACATTATTCTTAGTGGATAAACAGGTTTGAGCTGACATTTCTGTTTTTTATTTTCTTAAACAGAGAAATTAATATCTACCAGCATAGATTGAGAAGACCTATTCATGAAAAACGTGCCTCTCAACAAGTATTGAACTTGTATTCTCTTTTTTCATCAGAGAAACCACTCCTATAGCCAAAGTGTGCTGTTATCAATTTGGGCAATATTGGTAATGTTTATAATAAGAAGAAATAATGTTGGATTTAATAAAAAACATCCATTTAAAAATTACTGCCTACAAGACATTATTCCATTTCATTCCTCAGGGTCTTTTAAAGTCTTTGTGCTAATTATGATGGATATATTGAAAGTCTTTCCTTTCAGTTTAATGACAAGAATTCTTTCTGATAACTGACAGTATCCCACAACACATTTCTTCATGTCTTGATCTAGTATCTTTCCAACTCCTCTTTCATTTTTATCTCTGCCTGCATATATAATCCTGTATTTGTCACTGGCAAAATCTCTATTGTTTAGCCACCTCATTTCACCTATTTCTAAAATGCTGGCATTTAACCTACTCATCTCCTGTTCACACTTCCAACTGGCCACAGTGGTTTAATATTCTAACATTCCATGTGTTGAGGATGCATAAAATCCATGGACAAAAAAATGATATTAGAGAAAGAAAAAATACTTCAGAGATAGAATGAATATATTGGAGAACTCTGCCATAATGAAAAAGAACAACCAGCCATACATAGAAATACTGACAGACCAGAAATTTTGCTGCACTGGCCAAATTGAACAGAAACAAAGTGGCAGGGACAGACAAAATTGTAATAGATTTTGGTAGCTTTAGATGATTTTGGCATAGACAAGATTACAGAAATAATAAATTAAATGTACAACAGTGGTGATATACCAGAAAACCTAAACAGTCTATTTTCATAGCACTACCTAAGAAACCAGGTGCAAACAAATATGAACTCCATCAGAAATTCAGCCTAATGAGCCATATAACAAAATTCATCATCTGAATTCTGATGAATAGACTGTGCAGCAGAATCAGACTGGAGATAGGACAAAAACAGTGTGGGTTTGTCAAAGAAACCAGAACAAGAAACACAATATTTATGCTCAGAATGTTATCAGAAAGAGAAATACAGATGCAGAAGTAGGTGTACCTGTGTTTCATAGATTATGCAAAGGAATTTTAGAAAGCATACGACAAAGATCTCTTAGAACTGCTCAACAACCTTGATATTATTTAGGAAGGATATCAGAATAATTAAAACCTACACTGGCAGCAAACTGCCTGCATATGGATAGAAAATGAGTTCAGCAGATATACAAAACTAGAAAGAGGTGTAAGACAAGGATGTGTCTTTTCACCAGACTTGTTCAACCTATGCTATGAGGCAATTTTTAGAGAATTAGATGACTTGCTGTGATTTGTTGTTGGCAGCCACAATCTTAACAACATAAGGTATGCAGATGACACAGTGACATGGAAAGGAAATTAGAAAGGTAGCAAAGGAAAGAAGAAAGGACTAAATATAAACTACAAGAAGACAGAATGCATGGTTGTCATTGAGCCTAAAGTGGAAATTACAAATCTCTGATACTAAAATAAAACAAGTCCAAAAATTTAAATATCTGGGAAGAGTTTTAACAGATGATGGAAAGTGCGATACTGAGATCTGAAGACACATTGGGATGGGCCAAAAATGCATTCCAAAATGTATTAAGATACAGAAAAATCTTTGTTAGAAACAAAGAAAAAAGTACTGAAATGTTATATGATATGTCCTCCTATCTCGCAGTGAATGCTGGACAATCTCTTCAAAGAGGAAGAATTGAAGCAACAGAAATGGGGTTCTACAGGAACATGCAGAAGATACCATGGATTGAACATGTGAGCAACAACAAGGTTTCAGAGAAAATAGAAACAAACGAAATTTATACTTAACATAAGGAAGATGCAGTTGAAATTTCTGTGGTATGTATTGAGGAAGGAGGGCTTGGAAAAACTGATACTCACAGGACAGATAAGAGGGACAGAGGAAAACGACATATAACATACTTGATGGGCTTGAGTCATTAGATGGTAGAACAGGGTTTGGTAGCAAAATGTTAAAATTTATTAAGAGCAACAAGGGACAGGAAGATATGGAGGGCCGTGATTGCCTACACCATGAAGGAACATGGCACATAAAGATGATGTTAATAATTTCACTAATGGACCTGCCCTCCATTCCAGCCATCAGATCCAGTCAATTTAGCTCTACATTCATCACTAAAAGTTAATAATAAAACCGTTTTCATGTACTTTAATCAACTTAACATGTTTACTTAAAGATGGTAACCAATTGATACACTGCAGTTTGCTTCTCTTGTTACAACACCAAATTTTTCAAATATTTCCTTGTTCACTTTTTGCTTATCATTTTTCTAAACTTTGTTTTCTAGTGAGTATTAAAGTCAATTTTTACTGTTCATCTGTTGCCAATGATTTAAACTTACTTTTAGATTGTTCTGTGATCTCTGTTCGACTTTTTCAAAATAATTCTTCTACACACACACATATATATGTGTGGAAACTGAGGTCAACACTGAGCCATGACAATCTGTTTCATATGCTGGTTAATGGTGCATTATGGGTAGCATTTTTATCATAATGGTTCTTGTGTATGTGATAACGGTTATGTTTCAAATTATTCTAGAGGCTATTGAATAGGAATAATGGTGGATCTGTTATTTGTAATGATTCTAGAGTGTTGTTTCTTAATTTTTTACTCTTTATTGATTACTTAATTATTTGTTGTTTATTATTATGTTTACTTGAGTTTGTGTGCATTCGTAGTTTATTAATTTATCATTTACTTTATTTAGATTTTTTTTATTTATTTTTGTTTTCCTTTGGCAGTTGTCTTATTTATTTAGTTTAAAGTAATGGCTTTGTCTAAAGTAAGTTATATTATCTGCATTGTTTCAATATGATAAAATTTTTATGAATTTCATCTGGATCTGAATGAAGAATGCTAATGGAATTGGTATATTTAAAATAATTCAAATTTAGTGCACTGACTTGGAAGCGAACTAGAGAAACCTTTATCATAGTGGTTAAACATTTTGTCATGTTCTTCACTCTCAAGGAAGAATAGTCTCTCAATCTGCCACCTGTGCTTACTGTATAAAATAGTCATCAGCTCACAGACACTTATTAAGCTTGGTATCCTTCCTCAATAGCTCGGTAAGCTAAGATGTCTCAAACAATTGCCAATCTCTCAGGTTTTTGTTGTCTTCTAGATCGATTGTCTTACAGGGCTGAAGGACTCCAGTTACCTTGCTATTTTCTCATACCTTGGTGCTGAGAGACATAGAATAACACCTTATTAGGAGAGATGCATTTATATCTTTCTCAAGGGCATTAGTATGAAGAAAGTGATAATGTTCCACATATAAATGAGTCACTAGAAAGAAAGATCAATATATATAAATATATAAAAGTGAACATTGAAGTCAACACTCAGAGGCGACAGGCTGTTTCATTGCTAGATGCAATCGGTGGCCTGACTATTGTATCTAGCATGAAACAGATTGTCACCTCTGAATGTTGGCTTCAATGTTCACTTTTGTATTTACATATGTTCTATCTCTGATATTGAGCAATTTATCCCATAAACATAGCACACCTTAAAACTATATTTCTTCATATATATATATATATATATATATAGAGAGAGAGAGAGATTATTAATTTAATACCTATACTTGGGTGGTGTGAAAAAAACCCAGATAATACATTTTGTAAATAAAAAATATTAAACAAACTGATAACAGGGGAAAAAAATAATTCAATAAAAAAAAAAAGAAAAGACTAAAAATATCTATGTTGCTTGAAAATGTTTTAACCAGCATGTCAATGTCTAGTCCCCCCAAAAAAAAACACTGACAGAGTAACTTAAGTTAAAGCATAAAAGTGTTCAATATACTAAGTAGTGCAAAAACTAAAAAACCTAATGAGCCATAACCTATTTACCTAGGTTTCACCTAACAGATCATCAGGATAACTCTGGCTACAGATTTATCCTGATGATCCATTAGGTGAAACCTATGTAGATAGGTTCTGGCTTGTTAGGCTTTTAGTTTTATATATATATATATATATATATATATAGGAGATAATGAGATATCAATTTCTATATATCAAGAACAATATTGACAGAAAAAAAAACATATTTGTGTGACACAACTTATTGTCCTTTAGGACTTCATCAGTCTAAATTTGTTACATTACAAATTTAGTCTGATATAGTCCGAAAGCATGAAACATGTCATACAAAAAATGTTCTTCACTTTCATCATATATATATATATATATATATATATATATATATAAATATTAATTTAATTAGAAAACAGACAACCTTAAGGGTTGACTGATTATGTTTTATTTACCCAGGAAGGTGTTTTTTCCTGGTTCGTCAGATCACTTTTCCAAGCATAAAAAAATTTCTTTAAATTTTCGTATTATTTTTATACACTTTTGAGAGGTAGTTTTAAGTTGATATGAGGTGATATATATATATATATATATATATATTTCCATGTTTATCTATATCTATAAAACAAGATGACTGCATGTGTATGCTATTTATGCATGTCTATATTTCTCATCCGATTTCTATGAAATTGTACACACGTTTCAATCTTCAGGTCACCTCGGGTTTCGCATAAAAATTGATAAAACTGACAGTGGGTATGACTTTTTGAAAAACCCAAGGCAAAGTTACACCTGAACAAAATTTTTACTGGATGAGCTGATGTTCTTTGCACTTAATGCAAGACACAGTTCATGTTATGAGGTTTATGTAGAGTGTTTGAGAGTTTTCTTGCAACGTTGGCGTCACAAGAATTGCAAAAAAGCATGAAAAAATTGGGCTTTTCATACTACTTAAAATAAAAACTTGAATAACTTCCTCATTTTTTATCCAATTTTCTTCAAACATGTCACAAAATAATTTGCCATCATGCAAGAAATAAGACAGTGTGGTTTTAGTCCTGCTTGCTTTATAATGAAAATCTTTGAAAAACTGTTCAAAAAGCCTGTTTTTTTTGCCATAATTCCCTGGTTATTCATCTGATGCTTTCCAAATTTGCCATGGAAATTTCATATGACACACAAATTATCTTGCATAAATGTTTGATTTATATTATTTCAGTTAAGTGACCGAAATCTGCGACAAATTATGACCAAAATTGGCTTTTGCCATTTAGCCAATAGCTTCTTCATATGATTCCATACTAAATTGACATTCAAACAATCTTTGATGCAAAGATTGTTTGAGAAGGATTATTGAAGTGTTAAAAGAAAAAAATTCCTGAAGAGTCTCTTATTAACCCCAGCTTTTCAGCAAAGAAGGAGGTGGGGGGAAGGTTCATGCATTTGTAATTGCAGTTGAATTCCTGTTTTTGTTTGATTATTAGATTTGTGAACAATGCCATACTATTTAAAAGTTATTATGGCCATAAGAAAAATACTGAATATCTAAAATATTGAAACAATTTAACCCTGAGCAACAACCACACAAGAAGGTTTTATCGATAGAATTCCTTTATTAAGAACAATCAAACACTTGCAAAAGACATAACATAAAAAAGATGAGGAGGTAGTAGCTTAGTATACCAATGAATGATGCATGAAGCAGACACTTCTAGACAGGAGGGTGCGGGTATATACCAGGGCAATGCTGGGTACCTCAACTAGTGTATGTATATATATATATATATATAAGTGATAGAAATTATTGGATTTCAAATAATCATAATTAAGTAATTCATCAAGTCTAGAAGAATCCTTAACAGAGTGCACAAAGCACTGGATGGCCATTTCATCCTATTTTGGGACTCATCAGCAGTGCACATCCACTACCAAGAATTGAACTCAGTCCGTTATGATATGATTCGAGTATCATACCAACTTTACCAACTGGCCTCAGTGACGAGGAGGTAACTAATTAGACTTAATATAGCGCTGCTCTTCACAACTTCTGTGGTGTAATTCATCTCAGTTTCCCTAACCCAATGGACTGCGCCCCCATGAGCCACGTCTTCTATCCCCAAGCCGCTTTATCCAGAGCATTAGAAGCCAGTTCAAGCAAGGATATACAAGTATAGAAATTATTAGGAGCATCTGAAATAATCATAATTAAGTAAAATATATAATATGTATGAAAAGACTGAAATTTTACAGCTATCTAGATAAATAGATACATAAAGGTGTATGTGTTAAGATATCAAAAGAAGTTTTGAAGCTACTTTGTTCTGACTTGAATAGGTTAGATAAGAAAAGATTAAGATAGATGTGGGTAATCACTGTTTTTCCTATTCTTTGTAGTGCCGAGCAATATGTGTCTCTTTACTATCCCATCTAGAGCATTAGAAGCCAGTTCAAGTAAGGATATACAAGTGATAGAAATTATATATATGAAGTGTTATAGACAAGCGTATGGTTGCAAGAAAGAAATACGACAACAGTAGAAATAGATTTACGTGGTTTATTTCAACAGGAACGTGAGGGTTTGGGACAGCTACTTTGTGGTAAAGTTCATAAGCCGGTTTTCGGATCTAGGTCGATCTCTCATAGTAGTTCACACATGTTGACGGTGGTTGACGCTCCCCTGCTGTCAGCAGCTGAACGTGACAGGTCTCTATCCTGGGCACCTGTGGACTGCCTGTTGAACTTCCGTGTGACCCCTTTTATAGCATTGTTTTATGGCTTAACAGGCTCGAAAAACGAAGTGAGTATAATTAGGAGGGAATCATTTTTATTGGACGAAAAATAGAACACTTTATTTATTATTTTATTTTTTGTGTCGGGAACATTTGTAATTGAAGGTAATGGTGATTTTGTGACAGGGCTTTGTCCCGTTCACACCCGGTTCTTGCTCTTGAGTATTTGCCTGTAAATCAGCCGAGATATGTCTTATTTTATTTTATAACAGAAGTATGATGCTAAATTTCAGGGAATGTGAACAGTATACATGATCTGAGTATAGCATGCAATTTGACAAGAAATCATGGAATAAAACAAAACACTGTAAAATTTAAACAATATATTGGAAATTAAGTGTAATTAAGAAAATATTTTTATTGTCAAATTCCATAAGCTTTAAGGTTGTACCTTAAGCATCAAAGTAAACCAAAGTTTTTCACTTTATGATTCAATTAATATATATTGTCATATTTATTTTTCAGTATACATTTTTGTATTAATTTATTTTTTAACCCTTTAGCATTCAGTACGTCCTGTAAATATTGGCTCTCAATGTTCCACCTGCAGTAAACTGCCCTATGTATACTCTGCCGTAATATATGATGACATTACTGCAAATAATACAGGAAGTCCCAAGAACATTGAAACTTTGAGAGCCGATATTTACAAGGCAGGTTTAGGTATGTTGAATGCTAAAGGGTTAAACAAACTAATAAATATTGTAACAAAGTTATTAACACAAACATTGGTGGCAATTTAATTCTAAGATCATCAGTTAATTTTTCTTTGGTCAGTGTTGTCTATTCTACCATAGGATATTATCACCACACCTTTGCCAAATTTTCACACTCTCATATAGATAATTTTTGAGCTTTTCTGTATTGTGTTAGTCAAAACAATATTGTGCACAGATTCAGTGTCAAACAAAAAAAAAATATTTATTTTTGAGTGTTGACCAAGTGCGTTAGAGCTGTTTTATAATTTCCACATTGGTTGTAACTGTTGTGGACATTGGCAACGGCAAATTTTTTTTTTTTTTTTTGAGTCCCCGTGAAGTGCGAATCCTTGTCACCAGGTTGTTGTGGCCTGTTTAGGGGCCAGAAAGAAAAGACACGGAAGACGGAAGTAGGTTGAAAAAGTATATTGAAGATATATACAAAACAATAGTTTTAGTAATAAGTAGATTACCACTGCGTCTACTACTCCACTCCACTTCACCCTCTTCCACTCTATCTGATTCTTGCAGTTTGTATTTATGAGAGGAGGAAGAGTTCATTATACACTAAGAGGGTTTACCACAACACCCCCCTCCTAAAATCTTCAGTAACATTTTTCTATATGGAGTTGTTTTCTCTTCTGTACAGGATTGTCTATCCTTCTGTCAACCTTTTGCAATATTTGATATTATAATTGTATTACAAGTTTCCTTATATGATAATATATTAGCACATGTCTGACATAATGTGCTGTATTTAATTATTTAAGTCCTGTCCTCTTGCTTTACAGTAGTTCAATTTGGAATCTCAATTGTTATTTTCTGTCTTCCCAATTCTTGTTCTTTTATTGTTCTCTTAATAATTTTTTCTTTTTCTCATACTCTTTTACACTTGGTAACCTCTTGCATCTTAGTAGCTTTATTGCTTTGCTTGAAGTTAAATGTTAAAAAAAAAATATCTTTAGCGATAATTTTTATTTTTTTTAGAATAAATATGTATATTCCATCCTATATATTCTGAATATTATATATATATATATAATATAAATAGTAATACTCATTTGGAAAACCTTGGATAGCTCAACTTGTAATAGAACAAACTGGTACCCGAGAAAAAAATTGGAAAAAAAAAAAAAAGAAAGAACCAAGGGCATTAACACAATATGAAACCAATCGTCAAGTGCTTAAGCTCCAAGTCCAAAGAAAAAAACCCCAAATGAGTAGAAAGACTAAAACATAGAGTGCTCAATATGCTAAGTAGAGTGATGAACTATATATATATATATATTATTTACATATGTAATAATATCCTCATCTTTGTTGTTGTTATCAGGTATCTGAATTGGTTCATCTTCAGGGTATTTTGAACTGAACACCTTATTTTGCTCAATTATTGCTTGTTTTATTTTCCAGTGTTCAAGTCTGTACTAACCAACACAGCAATTGAACTCACAATTACTATGTCACCAAATTAATAAAACAATGTTTTAAATTAGGTATATATATATATATATATTTATATATATATATATATATATATATATATATATATATACACACACACACACTGTTTACGGTCATGATGTGCAAGTGAAAAGTTTACACTGGATTTTCAGATGGACTTTTTGTTCTTGACAAAATATTAAATTTAATCAGTTGCACAAATATTATTACATAATTTACATATATTTAGGTAAGTATAAAAATTGACCACAACAAATATACTTATAAGTACTTGCATTTTCAGTTTAATTTTAGCATCTGTGTACAGTAGGATGTAACAATGAAATTCAAACATAAAGTATATCCAAAATATTTTACTATGAACCTAACCCATTAATAAATATATTAAGGTAATTATAAAAATGAAGTAGATAAAAACATTTTTGTGGTCAATAAAACTTTTTGAAATTAAGTTTTTCCTTTCAGTAATAGATAACTCTTGAATTTGAAGGCTTTGTGCCCATTTAAATTGATAAACTTTTTAAAAAGATTTTTTCAAAATACTATTATAATTACTTACTTTATGTAGGTACTGCCACTAATTTGGTACATGTAAGCTTTAAAATGAATTTTTAAAAATGAAAAAGCTTTCTTGAAGCTTTCATTTTAGCTTCAATTGAAAGCTAAAAGGATTTAAAATTTACTGTTTCCAGTAAACAAAATATTCTGTGGTATATTTCACACAGAAGTTACATCAATTGGAATCGATTTTTTTTATAGTAAAATCAATAAAAATCTGCCGTTTTTGACACATCTGTAAGCAAAAGTTAATTCTTGGATTTAAAAATCTTGCAAAAATAAGATATATATTTCTGAAATGTTATTTGAGGAAAATTAATAAATTTAAAGTTAAATTAATCTGATTTGAAACATATTACTTATAGCATAAAATGTTGTATACAAACATTTCTTATCTATGGGTTTTTTTTTTGATTGTTAATTAATTTATTGACAGCTGAATGTGTTCATAGCTAAGTATGATGGAGCAGATGATAAAGTTTGTAAGTGGGGACAATCCTTAAAACACATGACCTTTTAATGATAGATTTATCAGTTTGTACATCCATACTTCAGAAATTCTGTACATAATCACACATACAAAAACAAATAGTAATTCTTATTAAAATATTCAGAGTGGTCAGATTGTAAAAAGCTTTACAATATATGATTAGTGAATATAGTTTTACTTAATAACGATATTTCCTAAGAATTATCACATGGAAAATGAATTTCAAATATTGAAAAACTTTATAAATTATTCAATTTAAAATTGTAAAAAAATGAAAACAAGTCTTGTAAAAATTTATTTTTCATTAGACTATATTGTTTGTACATGCACAAATTTTGGCCACAATTTACTTTCCAGAAAGATAATGATTCCAAACATTTCTAAATCAGTGACTGTGCAGCTTTAGAAAAAGAAGATTACAGTTCTGTCATGGCCATCAATGAGTCCTGATTTGGATCTTATTGAAAATCTGTGGCAAGAATTGAAAGTTCGAATAAATCATCAGTTACCAAAAATCTTTCGGGAATCAGAATATGTAACCATTGAAGAATGGAAGAAAATCCCAGAAAAGACTTGTTCAAATCTCATCAAAAACTTTAGAAAACGATTGCAGCAAGTTGTAAAGATGAGAGGTCATGGTATTGATTATTAATATTGTGAAAATTGTTCAATTTTTTTCTATTTTTCATAATGTATGAATTATTTCCTATTTTGCATAATTTGCCTGTCAAATTTGTTTTATTTAACCTATTCTGAAAAGTAAGTTTTATATTTCTTTTTTTGTGCTTATTAACATATAAAAAACCATGCATCATATGGGCATTAGATTCTGAGAATTGGATAAAAATATTCAAAATTTGTGGGTGTACGAGTAATTTTGTCGTTGACTGTATATATTTTTTCTTTTTTTAATATATTAACTCCTTTGAAATACATTTGAGCAATATATGCTTGTTAAAATTTTAATTCTTGTTTGTTCTTTCCTTTGCAACCATATGCTCATTATAACATTTATTTGGTCAGATTTTGTGAAGTGGGTTGGGCTGAGAAATTTTCACCACCCCTCCTATAGCAAGAAGTTTAAATATATTAAAAAGAAACTGACCTTTCATATTTAAAAGCTTGAACATGTTACTCTAGTTTTAGTATTTCTCAACTTGAGAAAAATATAATCAAGAATTCAGTTTTATTGGCCAAATTCATGGAAGCAAATGAACAGTTTTAAGTGCAAGTCAGTCTCGATATTTGTAAAGAGAATTGAATACTGAAAGAGAGAAATGAAACATTGAAATATCAACAGATAATGAATGAAAAACTTGGATTCATAATTTAGTTGAATTAAAAAGAAAATGGCAGCCATTGAGTCTGTTGAAATAATAGCTGAAAATGAATTTGATCTTCGCTTTTCTACCACTGCTAGTCATCGTAGTCATGGTGTGGAAAGCTCAGTTATCTTATTCTTTGCTTGGATTTGACTAGTTTGTTTTTATAGTTTTAGAATTTCTCAACTTGAGAAATGTTATCAAGAGTTGACAGCTTCATTGGTCAAACACAGGAGCAAATGAACAACTTTGAGCACAAGTGCAATTGAGAAGTCAGTCTTCACATTTACAAAAAGAACTGAATGGTGAAAGGCAGAACTTTGAAGATAAACAGAAAAGAACAAAAGAAAGAAGAAAATGCAGATTCACATTTAAATTAAAGGATTTATAGTTGATGAAAACAGCAAAAAACGTAACAGAGTTTCAGTTCAAACTTAGCCAACTCCAAAAAGCAATAAAACAAAAAGAAATGTCTGATCAAAGGCAGAGGGAAACTGAAGATATAAATTGTCATTTTAGAGTGGAGTTGTTAGTATCTCAAATCAGACTGAAAATAAAATAAATTTAAATTAAAAGTAAGCATTTATTATTCAGTGAAACCAACTTATTAAAAGAGGCTTACAGAACATTGCAGATATAGTCGGGAATATATCTGCTGAATATTCTTTTTTGACAAGTCAGATGCAAGAAAAGTCAGTTATCATTTGGTGAATCTACTCATGACACTCCGAGATTCATTGCTGCATGCATGAGATGCATGCACTAGACATATTTTTTTCTATCTCAAGCCTACCTGAGAGAATAAAAGTTCCCACTTTTCCACTACAGCTGCCATCCACCTGACGATTATGTGAAAGCATGAAAGTGACAGTAGTGGTTGGTCACTGCATGCCAGAAATTTTATTTTAGAATTTAGTAAAGCTCTGCCCATTTATAAGGCATAGAGTACATTTTCTTTCCTGTGTGTATCCACAGTGGACTCATTTTATGAACTGCTGATATATATATATATATATTTTAATAATAAAATTATTGGTAATCCATATGGAATTTCTGAGAGGATATAGATCTGTTGAGAGCTCCATGTCAAAGACGGAGCAAAAATTATTATATAATGAAAAAAAAACACTTAAAAAGCTATAGGTGACATTTATTTCATTGAAGTTGATAAAAAAAAAAACGGTTTCAAATTTTCAGACCTGTAAACCAAGTGTAAATAGAAAAATCCACTCCAGGTTTAACAATTAAGAATAGTGATTTCATATTGAGTGAGTGGGGGAAAGAAAGATGTAAATTTATTATCATGTAGAAAGGTGGGAGGAAATGGTGTGTATACATGAGTTGACAGTGAGAACAAAAGAGTTCATCTCAGTTGTATTAACTGACATTAGAACTTGTGGTGACCTAATTTAACATCCAGATTGTGGACATAAGTCATTACAGAAGATGGCAGTTGGGAATACATGAAATTAAGGAAAGCAAAGGGTAATATGAAATCACTATTCTTAATTGTTAAACCTGGAGTGGATTTTTCCACTTCCATTTTGTTTACAGGTCTGAAGATTTGAAGCTGTTTTTTATTGACTTCAATGAAATAAATGTCACCTATGGTTTTTTAAGTGTTTGTTTTTATATATATATATATATATATATATATATATATATATATATATATATATATATATATATATAAAACTCTCAAGAGTTATAAATTGTGCACTGGGAAAAAATTCCAAAAATGGTGAAGTATTAGATATTATACAACAAAATCAGATGTTGATCTGACCTGTCACTAGTTCTAGTATCTTATGCATACAGTCATCAGGTGGCTGGTAGTGGTCTATGGTGATATGAGCATTTATACCTACTCAATTTATGATAAGGGTCATTGTTGAATACAGATAATACACTCAACAACTAAAATCACTGCTGGGGTTGATTGATTCATTTGTTTGTTTAATGGCATATCAACTCCTTGTGGGTCATTTAATGCCAAAATTTAATTTTCTTGTTAGCTGTGAAGTAATAAAAATATGATATACATTATCCTGCTTTCACAGTTGAATACATGGTAAATGATACTCAGCTTTTGTGCATATACATGTTTGTGTGGACATGATTACTAAAGGCAGTGATATGCATGTTTTATGTTGTAGTTTTGTTGAAGTTATATTTTCGAATACCAATTAATTTATGAAATTGTAGGATATCATATGGACTAATATGGACTAATATCATGAAAAGGTTTTTTCATATTGGTTGCTTAGTTGGCAGCATATCAACTTGTGTGCTGTTTAATATCGAAATTTAAGTATTTTGTACATAATTTTGTGCTTTCAACTATAGATATTTTATATATCGTTTTATACTCTCACGATAAAAATATGTTTTTTAGATATATATTTTGTAGATCATAAAATGTATTGTTGATAATTTTACTATAAAAATGTATTTTTATTTTTTTTTTAGTATTGCATTGATTGTCATTTAGTTATAAAAATGTATTATTGGTAGTTATTATAAAAATGTATTTTTGATTTTTGTTTGTGGATTCATTATTTGCCCATAGCTGGGACCCTAACAGGTGCTACCATGCTGCATCATAGTGGACTTGGGAAGAACAGCAATTAAGAGTTGGTTCCACATTCCTCAAAGCCTCCAATCTCCTGATCTGAGGCCTTGCTGCCAGATATAGTTTATCATTTTGAGATTTTGAGACCTGAAATGCAGACATGAAAACAAATTTTTACTATGTTACTTAAAAATCAAAAACTAAAAAGAATAAATAAAAATTAACAAAATAATATAAAAAACAAGTAAAATAAATTAACCCAAGCAAATAAACAAATTAACAAACCACTTCAATTAGAATAGATGAAATAGAACAAATAAAAATAAAAAAATAAATACAAAAAATACAAGTAAAAATAATTAATCCAAATAAATAAAGTAAACAATAAACAAATTAACAAACTGTTATGGTGAAACACACCTATTCTATAGTTAATAGATCCTCCCACCTAATATAAGTTGGAGTAGTAAGAGAAACAAGTGTCAGTCGATGTCGGACGACATTAGTCAACAGTTAGTCGAATACGAAAGTAGTCAGTGACCACAACAAGAATACTCTGTGTAATACCTATTATATCAAGTTCCTAACATTTTGTACGTCAAACTATTTAGGACAGATTTAGTACAAATACAAGCCTTCACTGTGAAATAACTCCACAACACAAACCAATAACAATTAGAATAGACTACAACAATCAATCCAAAAATTGGACAAGAAAAGAGCTATAACTGCTATATAACAATAAAAAAAATTACTATGTAACTCAAAAATTGAAAACTGAATAGAGTAAAAAAAAATATACAAAATAAAAAATAAGTAAATAAATAAGAAAAAATAAGTAAAAATTAATCTAAATAAATAAATGAATTAACAAAGTAACAAATCACTCCTGCTAGAATAACCATTAGAAGTAATAAAAATAAACATAAATAAGCAAAAACAAGTAAAAATAATCAATCCAAATAAATAAATAAATAGAATAATAAACAAATTAAAAACTGTCTCCCGCCAAAATAGCAGAAAAGACTACGGCAATCAATCCAAAAATTGGACAAATAAATAGTTTTATCTTCCCAGACCAAAACAAACTATTAAATAAGCAATCTAAACAAATTTTTTACTGCATTAATAAAACATTGAAAACCAAAAAGAATAAATAAATATATAAAATAAAAAATGAAAATAAAAAACAAAGTAAAATAAATTAAACCAAATAAATAAACAAGCCAAACCCACCAAAATAAACGCCAGGATGGATTACCCACAATGCACCACCGACCCATATATATAAATAGTCGAGAAAAAAATCTAATACTCGCGGCCTGACAATTGCGTCTAGCATGAAACAGCCAGTCGCCTCTGAGTGTTGACTTTAATGTTCACTTTTATATATATATATATATATATATAAATAAATCTTTCCCAGATTCTTGAAACATTCATATCTGATCATTTTTGTATCCTGATGTAAATAGATTTATAAGACACTATGCAACTTAGCCATGGAGTATCTCACCAAGCAGGCAGAGTCGGTCTAGAACACGCACACGCACAATAATCCTGTTCCTTCTTTTGGACATTTTCATTAATATACCACAAATTTTCTTAGTTTGACAAGCTATATCCAAGTATAAAAATAGAAAATTTTATTTTAACTTTTACATTTGATTCCTATGTCCATGTCATAACTATCATATCATATTTGTACAATTTTTTATATTGTATTTCATGAATATATTTACTCATTATCTGTTATAAATTGTAGAAAACATTTCAAGGATACATATTGAATCAGTTGTTCTCCACCAAAGTTTCCAAGTAATGCATTGTAGAATAGGAATTAAGTATAACAACAGTCTGTGTTTTCAACCAATCAAATTGATTCTAGTCCTTAAATGTATTTTATAATGTCATGTCTACTGTCATTTAATAACATGTGAATGTAAATGCAATGAAGAAGTTTGGAGCTGTGTAACAATGTGAGAACAAATAGAATTAACATTTTGGGGGGAAAAACAGACTATAGAATGCTTGGAAAAAGTTTAAATATTTGTAAAGTTCATAATAGAATAAGTTGATTTGTTTGGTATTGACACAGATTTTATTTTATATGATTAACTGCCTGTCCTGGAGTTGTTATAGTCCAAATTATTTTCTTTTTACCAATAAGAATCAATTTATTTTTATAGCAAAAAACAAAAAAAAAAAACAAATTATACCTGTTGGAATTAATTAGTTGTAATCATTTTACTAAAAAATTAGTTGCATTCACTTTTACAAAAATTCAGACTTTTCCAAGCATCAGCTCATTAACATCACATAGACATTTATCTTTGTGTGCTAAATTATAACATCATTGTAGATAATGTGTTATTTTTGTTATTAAGGAAATTTTTTTTTTTTTTATAATATTGTTGACTCAATACAAGGCTCAAGAACCATTCAAGTTAGAGGAGGTTCAAGCTGTGAAATTTGTGTATGTAGGAATCAATGTGTCCATCACAAAGTTTTTTTTTTTTTTCAATATGTTTGCCGCAGTCTTGGCTAAACTGAATCTTATTTCAGTTCACAAGTCATTTCTCCACAAATAAAATATTTAAGTTGAAAGGCTTGAATTATAAAGAACAAAACTGGAATACACTCATATGTTTAAATCTGGGATATTGAAATATTAAGATGAATTATTATACATGATTGTACATTTCCATTAAAGATTGGACTAGCACGTTGAGTGTGAGGGATTACTCTCCATATGTATATTGTGGTGACTAAAAAAAAAAGAACAATATATTGTACTCACCGAGGGTAGGTTGGGAGGGGGAAGTATGTGCTCTGGTGGCGTTGACGTTGTCGTCTAAAATAATGATTTTCTCCCGGGCTGAACCAGGGCGAAAGGATTGACAATTTTTATAGTCGCTCTGGTCTCGTCGTATGATGACGAACGAGACCTTGAGAGTTTAAAAGGTGCTACTCTCAGTCGCAAGTCCAGTTCTTTTCCTCTACAGATCCTTTGTAGAGCTCACTTGTTACGCAAGGGAGAGTGCCGAGTGTTACTAGTCATTTGACTTTTGTTACTGTTACAAGGAAGACTTCGCTTGTAAGCAACGTCAGACTTTTCATTGCAAGCCTTGAAACCGTCTTTCTTTTCCCCCCTCCCTTACTCTTCGGTGAGATAATCACGACAATATATGAGGGGTGCTGAAAAGTTTTTCATTTGACCCATTTCCCAAAGTTTGACTACATGAAGTAGGATTATACATGGGTATATATGATAAAATGTGACTCTTGAATTTTTTTGTGTAAAACCTGATTTTTTTTCATATAGCTTGTGTATAATGTGAACCATGCTTCTGAGCGATACCAGTAGTCAAATATTGCACTATTGGACATCATCTTGGATATATTTTGTCGCAAATAAATGGTTTTTAGGTTCTGTGATATAGGCCCATCAGGTAGGTAATGGTCACTGAAAATATATGAATTTTAACCCCTTGAGAAAAGACTTACCTGTGTATATAGCAATTGGTCACTGAAAATGCACGATTTTTAATGTCTTCAAAAAAAATTACCTGTGTGTAGTGCAAACCCTCATTTTTTGCATAAAAAAAATAATCATAAAAACTCATACCATACTTGTATATATGGAAAATGACCAAACATTAGAATTTATTTTGGAATCACTCCTTGATCAGAATAAGAATTTTTTTGCACTCCCTTTTATATCTAGCATAATATCATAATGAATCCCTCAACAAAACTGAGGGTGATGTATTGCTCTCTGTCATAGACACACACACGTATATATATGTATGAAGCATACTAAAAAGTTCTTGATCTGACCCACTTTCTAAAATCTAAGAACTGTTCTTCACCCCTTCATATATTGAGAGTCAGTAAAACCATATTGAATCACCACTGTCACTTGTGTTACTTGCTTGAGTTCTACTGTTGATGGTCTTTTGTCTTGTTATTTGGTCAGAAAACTTTCAGCACCCATTATACATACATACACACACACACACACATAATGGTACATTAAAAGAAAAGATATACTTAGGAAATTCAGTTGTCCAGGCTTTTTTATATTAAAAATCCAAACATTTGAATTTCAAACAATATTAAAATAAAAATAAAGAAAACATTAGTATGCCGGTTAAATAAATCATTTGTATTTACAAACATATGTACATGAATTCAAAGGAGTTAGAAAAAGTGTAAAAATAGTTTCTAGTTGGGTAGTTGGTTCACAGAAAAATCTGTTGTTTAGAAAAGACTTAAATTGTTGTTCCACAGAAAAAGTTGTAATTAAAAAAAAAACTTTTATTATTAGCAAAGATTCACTGACTCTCTTTGTTGTTGGAATCATTTGAAGTCACTGACTGGCCAGCCTTGCTGTTATTGTTAGAGCTTATTTACTTGAAGTTGCTGATACATTCCTTTCAGCACATGCTGGGGAAAGAAAATGCTATGTAGCAATGACTTCTCTTGTGTTCTGGCTTGGAGACAGCCTAATGTTTGCACTGAGGGTCAAAATCTGTGGGTTTTTATAAGAAATTTTTTTCAAAAGTAGGGGTGATGAAAATTAGTTTTCTCTAATTGGTACCTGTAACTTGGAAATCCATGCATGGATTGCTGCAACCATGGCAGTGATGGTCAAATTGGCAAGAATATGGAGAAGCAAAATCGGCTTTCAAGCAAAGTACAGACTGTACAAACCACTGGTAATCTCCATTCTCCTATATGGATGTGAAACGTGAACACTGTTGGCAGAAACAGAGAGAAGGATCCAAGTGTTTGAGAACAAATGTGTGTGAAAACTCCTTGGTATCTTCTGTTGGAAACCTAAAACTTTCAACTCTTTTCCACACAAATTCATTGGTTTTGTGGGCCACCAGAAACCTCTTTTCACCACTGTCATATGGAGAAAATATGGCATTGTTTGGACACATTACTTGTGCAAAACTATCATTCAAGGCATTTTTGAAGGTGGACATAGGAGAGGATGCCAGTGCAAAAACTGGTTGGACAATGTCAAACAATAGACAGGTATGACTATACCAGAATTGCTGATGTCTGTCGTTGATAGACCATTTTGGAGGAGATTCAGTGTGGCTTCAGCATTTGGATCCCCCCTATGATTACAAAAGTCAATAGGATGGTGATGTTAATTTCTAACCAATAGACACTTTAATTTGTATTGCATTGTGAATTCTTTTTGCTATTGGGTAGAAAATAAAGTTTGGATGTGTTTTGATATGGTATGTATTTCTGTATGTAACTGTGTTGGAAATAAGGTCTATTCCCTCTAGATGTAGTTAGACTAATGAAAATGATTATTAAAAAGATTAATAAGAATAATTTATTTCAAAACATATATAAGCATCAAGAAGAAATATTTAATATTTTATTGCTAAGTTGGTCTACCAATCTTACATTTTTTTTTAATTAGCATGAGTTTCACTGACTTTGCTTTTCATTTCCTACACATAGGTTTTCTTCAAATCTGTTGATCTCCTGCCAAATCGCAACACTGGGATCCTTACAATGATATGGAGAGATTGGAGGTGTAGTGTTTGTGAAGAAAAACTTTAAAATCCATATAAATTAGGATTTGTTGAAATTAATGAATTAGATTCAAATTATGACAGACACATTATTACATTTCTTTTTTTTAAGTGAAAATTATTAAGAGTATATATGCCTATGTATTATGCAAAATCGTTTGATAAAGGACTGTTTGAACTATTAAGGTTGATTTATTTAGCAGCAATATTAGAATAAACCAGAATTTATACTGGGAGCAAACTGTCAGCATATGGGTAGAAAATGAATTTAGTAAATAGACAGAAATAGTGTAAGACTAGGTGTGTTTTCTTACCAGGGTTATTCAACCTTTACAATGAAGAAGTCCTACCAGGATTCATTATCAGCAGCCACAATCTGAACAACAAAAGGTATGCAGATGACACACTGTTGATAGACATGGAAAGGAAACTACAGGAACTCTTATAGATGGTACTAAAGGAAAGTAAGAAGAAAGAACTAAACATAAATTCTAAGAAGATAAAATGTATTGTTGCCAGATGTGAATTACAAATTAGAGATATCAAAATCATGCAAGCACAAAAATTTAAATAACTAGGATGTGTTTAAACAGAGGATGGAAAATGTGACACTGAGATCTGAATGCACATTAGGAGAGTGAACAATGCCTTCCAAAAGTAATAACAGGAAAATTTTGTTAGAAACAAAGAAAGAGTACTGAACTGTTATATAATATCAGTCCTCCTATACAGTAGTGAATGCTGAACAATCTCCTCACAGATGAAGAAGAGACTTGAAGCCACAAAAATGCAGTTCCTCAGAAGGATGCTGAGAATGCCATGGATTAAATATGTGAACAATGATGAAGTTCTGAGAAAAATGGAAATCAATAATGACACTTATAGTTAACATCAGAAAAAGAAAGTTGAAATTTCTAGGACACATAATGAGGAAAGAGGACTTAGAGAATTTGACACTCTCAGGATATACTGACGGCAAGAAAGACAAAGGAAAGCAGCAAATAACCTACCTAATGACCCTGTATAAATGATTGGCAGAACAGGGATTAGGAGAGCAAAAATACAAAATGTGTTACAAATGATAGGAAATTATGGAGAGCCATGATTGTTCACGTCTTTAAGCGATATAGAACAGAGAAGAACATCCCCACTGAGTAAATACCAACTTAAAATAGAATTTAATTAATATATAATTTATAGAGAAAGAGAAAAATTCCACAGCATTTAAAACATGTATCAAATTATTAATCTGCAAAGTCTCAGATTTTAAGCATGTATTGTTATTAGGTTACTAGCTATAAGTCATGAAAATTTCATGGTTTTTCCTATTTTAAATTACTGCTGAATCTTAATTCTTCAGTTAATGATGAATAAGCTCTTAGCAAGTTCTATAACAATAAAATATCAGTAGAAATTCCCCTATCACATCATTAAATATTTGAGTTTAACAATATTAACAAAATATTGCAATAATAATCATAAATATGAATGCTGGTCATTATTTTAAGAAGTGGGTACAAATGAAAATATTTGAAATTGACAAAATTTTCCATTTCACTTAAACAGCCAATAAATTCTTCTATCTTCCCATCTTTCTTTCATTTTCTGCCTGAAACCAAGTAGTGTCTTTAATGTCTTTTGTTTTATCACATGACCAAAATGGAATAGTCCATTATTTATGAGGTATTGGCAGGGTGTAACAGTAATGAACTAGTGAAGGGAGGGACAAGCACAATTGATGAGAAATTGTATACACTTCAAGTAACAGTCTTTAGAATTGAACTGATCATTTTACTGTGACATATTTGTGTGTATTTTGTGTCTGCTATTACACCCACACATAAGGTATAAATAAAAAGATAATGTATCAAGTAGTCAGAGTTGAAACAGTCCGCATGATAACCTGAGTAGTAACCAGATGTAACAGTCCAAGAAAGTCATTAAGAAATCTTTGTGTTATATCTATTCCTTGTCATTTGAACACAAAAAAAATTAATGATTTTTTAAATCACTGCAACTATTTCTGAAATATAAATTTGGATTTAAACTTTATCTGTTTGCTTTTTTTTCTTTTTCATTGTGGACTAGTTGAATATTTTTACAAGGTCAAATTTTCAGCCTCCTCTACTTTTTACAGAGGTTTTCCTGATCAGAACCTTATAAGTTCAAATTCAGTTAAAGCATATGAAAAGAGATTAAATAATTAATTATTTTTCTACAATGGTCCTGAACTTCTGTCTCATAATTTATTAATTCCCTTACTCCTGTGTTATTCTTAACACTTTTTCTCAAGATTAATTCATGAATTATCTTACCATATAGTATAATTTGAGATTTGAAGCTTAAACAGAAACCCAAATTGACAGAAATGGATAATTTAATCAACTCTTGTAATTCTCTTAAATATTTCATCTTTTGATCATAAATGGAAAAGCTTTTCAAGCAGGACTGAAAATTTGAAAAATGAGAGATGATATGATACAAACCATGATATATTTATATTTTATAACTTAATATTATCATGAGAGAAAAATTCATTAATTTTTACTTAGATTTAATGAACTATTGAAAACATCTCTGTCTATAAATTATGATTTGATTAATCTGAATGGGTTAATTTTGCTATTATATAGCTTTTGATAAACATTAAGCAAATTAAGTTTTATCATTCAGTGAATATATAACTAACACTGAATTTGAAAATTTTAAATATTTTCTAAATATTGATTACTTTTTTGTTGTTTTTAATCTTTATCAATTATGCAATGAGTGTTTCTGACTTGATTGAATATAATTCAAAATAGCTGATGATGATAATAATTCAAGATGGCTGTTAAAGTATTGTTTTGAATTGTTTGGAGTTCAGTTGCTAAATTTTTGGTCCACTTGATCCATTAATTTTATTGTAATAAAAGGTATGTTTTTATTTTTAAATTTTAGAAAATGATCATAAATTCATTGTCTCATAACCAGAAAAATATAATTTTTAACCAATAGAAAAAAAATATGGTAGTCTACGTTGATGAATGAAGTTAATTATTTTGCAATTTTCAATGAATTCAAATATATCTTAAGCTATTTAGCATCAAAATACATAAACTCTCTTACTTTTTATAATCCTAACTCATTTTAAAAGTATTGAATATTTGGTTAAAAAAAATATATTTTAGTTCTTTGTTTACCATGATTCTAAGAGTTTGGTTTTGGAGAAAATTCAGTTTTTCTTTAACAACAAGCATCTTTATACTTTATTTTAAGATTCTAAGTTTTGAATCTAATTCTTATGCAATTATGCAAAGATCTTTTATATCTGTTATCTCACTGGATAAAACCTGGTATTATTCTTATTAAATAATTTAAAATTGTGACATTTTTTTTTCTTCAAAATATTGCATGAAAGCTTCAATGCAAAATAAAGAAACATAAAAATCTATAATTAGTTTAGTCTCTCAAGGTTGAGAAGCATTCTGGGATTTGTTGCTGATATGGGTTTTGTTAAATGAGATCATTGTATTATTGATAGTATTTAAGAGAAGAACAAATAAGCAAATATAAGCCACATCATAGAGAAGCAAATGAAGAGAAGAATAAAATTTGTTCAACAAGGAAATATTTATAGAAGAAAGAAATTAAAAGATGCGGAGGTTTTATATCTGGCAGCATAAAGACAGTGATTAGAAAACAAAAGAAAACTGTGGAAATAAATTCTTAACAAAAATACCTTAAATGAAGCTAGGGTACAATGTTGCAATTAAAAAGTAACTATAAATTTAACAGAAGAAAAAATTACAAAAAACATTGATTATAGTAATTTTCAAAAGGGAGGCATTTAGTTCCAAGGGAAGAATTTTAGTCAATGGATAAATTGGGGAGGAATATCTGTTTCAAATATAATGGTTTAAAATTATGAGATAACAATAAAAAAAAATGGGTTAGTTATTGAAGAAACCAAAGATTGCAAGAGAAATGTTATATAGAACTCTGAGAATCACTGCATTATTTCTATCATATATATATATATATATATACATACATCTGTCTCAGCGGCAACTCTAGCTCATCAATGTTTGTCTACAATCTAGCTGGATATGTTTTTTTTTTTTAAATAATGTGTATGTTTGTATATTTGTCTATGCGTTAGTGTGTTTTTATGTATCTCTCTGTGAATTTTTAGCTTAATTTATTGTATGTTTTGGGGTCATTAATCATTTCTGCTGACTGATATCATATTTCCTCAACACTAAACATTTCCCGTCACACTCCTCACACCAACCTTACAGTCAATGCTTTGATTTTTGTGGAGTCAAGGTTGGGCTAAATTTAATTTGCCTTTTATCAATTGATACATTGTGCTAAAAAAAACTTATACTGTATGAAATAAATGATTTAAAATGGACATTTGAAAGCAATTAAGTTGAAATAAAAATAATAAAAAATTTATTCTATGAAAAACAGGGCATACAAGTCATTAGAGATTTTTAAAAGATTATTTATAGAAATACATTGCCTATAAAGATTGTCTCCAGCTCAGATAGGGCTAAGAACTATGCAGCTCGACTGGCTTAATTTTATTTTATTCTTTTTTTTACTTATTTTCTTTGTTTTTTTCATTATGAACAATATCAATGAAATGTATTTTGTTCAGTCAATATTTTGAATCAAGCTGAAGTTAAGAATGAAAACAATGCACTACAAAAGATATTTGTTAATTTGAAATAAATATACTTGAATGTTGATTCACTTGAACTGAGCCCAACATGCCAGAGTCACCACTGAGATCTATCTATCTATCTATCTATATATATATATATATATATAATTGAAAATTTGTTATATTTATGAGGAAGAATTGCTTGACATTGAAAATAAAGCATTTTTTGATATAGACAATGTAGACATAGGAATCAACACTGCATGTCTGAAGATTGCTTGAGGTATGAAACTGACAGTCACCATGCAGTTTTGATTATTATGTCCACTCTCTCTCTCTCTCTCTCTCTCTCTAAATTGTCAATCGGGTCTCATTATTTTACTGTTGAACTAGCTAATTGTAACTCTAAGTTCTATTCTAATTGTTTCTTTTCTCACAATTCTCACCTGTGGTAACTTTCTGCTGGTTCCTTGCTTCTGCCACCTTCAAAAATTTGAATGCAATGTCAATTGCCATCTGTTTTTCTGGAATATGTTCTTTTCTTGTTATTTCTCTCTAAAGTATTCTCATTCTGAATTTTTTGAAGATAAAATTTGACTGGAAAACCAGAAGTGAGTTCTACAAGCAAGTGTGAGAGAAGATTCAATTGTAAAATGATTTGACCAAGCTGCCGATCTAGTACTGTGCTTAAATTTATAATATCTAGGTATCAAAGAGAAAAGCTCATCAGAACTATTACCTTGAAAATATATATAGAAAAAGCTATGTTATGGTGGTGGGAAAGTGATTGAAACCAAGATGCCAGGACTGATAACATTGAAACCTTTTTGGATTTTATCAATACTTTTTAGTTTAATTTTAGTTAATTTTATGAATGAGATCAAGATAATTATGTTACTGTTATCAAGATATTATATTTCTTTGTACTCATCTTGACAAATTTATATATTAACAATAGATTGATGATCAACTGTTTTTTAGCCAATAGATATATATTGGTGACCTACTCACAGCTGAGACACTGCCTACAAAATATCTCACTAGATCTGATATAATTTAATATGGTAACTTTATTATAAAATAATTTGAAATGTCTACCAAGATATTGTTCTCTGTTGCTTCTAGGATATCTTTCTCTTGGAGATAAATACCATATTGTATTTTTTCTGATTATTTAAGTGTAACCATTAACCTTTTTTTTTTTTTTTTTAATAATGTAAGAACCAAATGGATTGAAAATAGTGATTTTTAACAGTCTGGTTATTTTTCTGTCATTTTGGCAATGGATTCTTGAAACAATATTTCAAATACACTTGAGCATTCATATACTTTTAGATAAGTATATTAGTTCCTTTGTACATAGGAATCCATGTTCATGCTTCAAGGACAGACATTGGTAGACACTGTTTAACATATTCTTTGTTGCTGAAAATATTGTTTACTTTTTATATTGATCTGAGATGTATATATAAGACTGAGTCATATCAGAATTTGACAGGGTTTTTTTTTTGTTTTTTTTGCTAAATATAAATATGAAAAAGAGTGAGAAAAAACAAAAGCATTTATATAAGTATTACTTTCACTGAAGCAGTTTTTAATCTATACAGCAGAACTGGTTCATAAGATATTCTGGTGGAAATGTACAATAGACTCTGCCACCTGAAATATTCTGTTATTTTTATCATTTCACTCCAAGCAAGGTAATAAAGCCACTAAGACACAAGGCGTGTGAAAGAATTAGAGAAAAACATTCTTATGGGGAGAAGACGATAAAAGAACAAGAATTAAGCAGGCAAGATACACTATTTACATTGTCTGAACTGTCATCCTCATCTTTGTTGCCATATTTATCACAACGTTTCAGCCGCTGTACATTCTAGCCTTCTTCAAAGGTGGTTGGAATGTCGAACTGAACCCTTTATTTTGTTCGCTGGGGTAGACTGTTCTAGTTCTTCCATGTGCCATGTCTAATGGATGTCAGTTATCACAATTAACAGGAGATAACTGATAACTGACATCCATTAGACATGGTACGTGGAACTAGAACAGTCTACCCCAGCGAACAAAATAAAGGGTTCAGTTCGACATTCCAACCACCTGAAGAAGGCCAGAGCGTACAACGGCCGAAATGTTGTGATAAATATGGCAACAAAGATGAGGCGATAGTCTGAACAATGTAAATAGTGTATACCTCATCACAGAAATATAGACAGATAAAGAAGGTAAGATAATTTGAATTTGTGAAAATATTGCTTTTATTTGAAGATGACTTGTATATTAATCCAAATTTTCAGAGTGATTTAGCCATATTTTGTACCAGATTATTAGGTGTATGAAAAAAATGTTTTGTGTGGGTTTTTTTTTTTTTTTTTAAATTTCCTTTGCATGTTCATTCTTTAGTTTTCATAAAAAAGACTGCTGGGAACTTTTGCACATTCTTAATACAAATAGTTGTTTGCATAACAGATACATTGGATTTTATTTTTATTCCTTTAAATATTTATTTACTTAACTTAATTTGGAAAATCTATTGAGTCATTTGTTTTTTTTAGTTTTAAAGACATTTATTTATCTCCAAAGGAATGATGAATTCAAATAATTAGAATATTTTGTTTTGTCAAGTGACAGAATAGGAGTATTATTCAGTAATTAGTTTCTTAAGCAGAATATAGTTATCCTAGTGTCAAACTGCAATGTAATCTATAATATATATAACTCTAAATACTTGACAATTTCTTCACATATGAAGAAGAGACTTGAGGCAACAGAGATGTGGTTATACTGATGAATGTTAAGATAGAATGCATAAACAGAACATGTGAGTAATAAGGAAGTTTTGTAGGAAATTGTCTTGTACTTACAATAAGAGAAAGATAGATGAAATTTCTGGGAAAGAATGGGTCTTGAGAATTTGATACTCACAGTATATATTGAAGGTACTAGGTGCCTTGTCATGGGGTATTGGTTAACAAGTCTTGTCTGGTTGACCATTGGAGCCATACTGAATACTCCATTCTGTGTTTGATATTAAATAACCCAACAAAGGTTGACATGTAAAATCAGCCAATTTATTGAATGAAGGAGAAGATGGAGGAAGTAGTAAGTGACCTAGTTTAACAAGTTTGTGTGAATGGATAGCAGAATAAGGACAAAATGGGCCAGAAGGTAGGAAGCTGTGGAGAACCATGATTTCCTACATCCTGAAAGAACATGACACAGGAGAGAAGTTATTATGTATTATAAAGTATTCAGTTTTAACAAGATATATGCAGTTTACTCACCTGGTAATTACATCATTTGACTAGTATGAGTAATCCTTTCACTATACCAATAACATAACAGACTGCTGCATGTAACTATGATCAAATCATTAGTAAATTGCTGTATTCAGCCCCAGAAAAAAAATTCACTTTTTTTTTTGTTTATTGAATCAATAACTCATCCCTATTTCCAACATTATGGTGATTTAGTCAACGGCATTTATTCATGCATTTATGTTTAGTGTTAGTAACATTGAAATGTTAAATATTTTGCCTTGGTAAAAATATATCCAAGTACTAAATAACCAAACAAGATTTGTGCAAGATTCTGATTTAGAATTTAGTGAACTTGAATTAGTATTCGACAAAATAGCAGTGATCGTAGGGATGAAGATAGTAAAAGTAGTTTAGAAGCGACAACTTCAAATCAATATCAGAACTAAGGTATTAAAAAGCATATGTTCACTTGACTGCTTCACTGTTTACCTCCATAAATTAGAAGCAAGGATAAGGTTTCTTAATTTGGAGAAATCAATCAACTCTATTTTTATGTGGAAGTAATCTGAACCAATTTCAAGTGCTGTTTCTTGTAGTTTATTTGTGTTTACCCATTCAGAAATAGAGGAAAATAAAGATTTAATATTGAAATTTGAATTGTCATATTTTAATCTGTTAGCATTGCACTCAGTGTGGAGTGGTCAGGCTGCAGATAATCTATACTAATCTTCTGCTTGTTTGTATGATTAGATTGTAGTATCTGCTCAATGTTTGGCCCCACTGAGCTGGAATCAGTTTTGCTTTCTGTTAAAAGCCAAGTCAGTTGCATTCACTTTTGCACTTTATCTGAACAAGAAAAATATGCATTTTGAAAAGCAATTTCACAAAACAATTCTTCGCCATCTGTCACATCTGGTCTTGTACTTCTGCAATGTTAGTAGTTTTGATCTGGCATCTTGAATACGGTCTCTTTTCCACTACTATAAGATAAAAACCCTGTGCCTTTTCTATAAATATTTTCATGGTAATTGTTCTAATGAACTTTCCTCTTTGGTATCTAGAGCTTATGAATTTAAGTGTACTACTAGATTAGTAGTATTGTCTCATCATTTTACAATTGAAATGGTCTCTTTTCCACTACTATAAGATAAAAACCCTGTGCCTTTTCTATAAATATTTTCATGGTAATTGTTCTAATGAACTTTCCTCTTTGGTATCTAGAGCTTATGAATTTAAGTGTACTACTAGATTAGTAGTATTGTCTCATCATTTTACAATTGAAATGGTGAGAGGTAGCAGTTTTTTCTCTTGCACTTCTCACTTGTGGAACTCACTTCTGGCTTTTTGCTTTCCTGTTAACTTTAATCTTCAAAGATTTCAATGCAATGTGTTGTATAAGAGTAAGTGTTGTTGCCAATACTGGTTTGAAACTAGATTACCAGTGAGCAACACAGGTGATTCCATTATTAAGTAGATCACGTAATCATAAAGGAAGTAAATAAATAGGAAATGGGTGTTGACTAAGTGATCACTATTTCTCCTCTATGAACTATATGGATCATTGTTTCACTCTTCTTGACTATCCACTATTGCTATACATTCACTCTCTCTCTACTCTACTACTATATAGATTACGATTCTCTTCTGATCATTATACTATTTGGCGATTACTACTTGAACAAGTATTACTAGAACAGATATTATTTGAAGGCGTTACTACTAGCACTAGTGTCTATGACAAGCATTTTGGAAATGATAACGAGCTTTCGTTTGACATAGCAAAAGTGACAAGCAAAGCTGTCTAACATCATAAAAGTGGTGACAAGGATTCGCAAAACAGTGTCAATCGTTATCTTCTATCTTCTTAATTCCGTTCTTTTATTTTCTCTCTCCTTAATAATGTTTTCTTTTGATCATATTCTCTTGTGCTCAGTAACTTTTTATATTTTAGTGGTTTTACCCTCTCTAAATAATCTGAGAAAAGAAATGCTCACAATCTGAAGAAACCTTTGTTGAATTGATGGGATACCATATGATTCAAATGTTGAACATTTCACATTGGTGTTGTGGATAGTGGCTCAGAATGAGAAAACAGAGAGCCAAGTTCAAATTATCAGTTTCATTATATTCACTTACATACAAATAACCTTGGGAAAGGTATGAATCCATCTATTCCCTCCAGCTGTAGGTTAAATAGTAGAATTATATCTGGAAAAATTGTTATTCTCCAAGAAAATTCAATATTCACTCATAAAAGAAAGAATTATTCTTACAATCTAAAATATGTCCTGGGTTTAAATAACCCACAAACATTTGATGTGCTATAAAAAACCCAAATCAATCAATCAATCATATTGGTGTTAAAATTTTTGTTTTTTTTGTTTTTATAATGACAATTTATTCTGATATTAGAAGTGACTAAATTTAATACAATGTATGGTAATTGTAATATTAGTTATTTCTTTTTAAAGAAATGTTTAACACTCATTGACCGAGAAGCCAATGCTACTTTTGGTTGAAATTTATATAATCTTTCTATTAAAACAACTTTTCATGAAAATAAGTTTCTTAAGTTCACTAAGTTATTGATCTTTCCAGTATTGATGGGGGATTCTTTCCTATTCTTTTGTTTGAAATAGCATTGAATGTCAACATCTTGATTATGCCATTATTTTCTCATTGACATGTGCTATTCATTTTACTTGTTATTGTTGTTGAAAGTCTTTAATAATTGATGGGGTTCCTGTTATTTGGCACAGTTCTTTGTTTTTCATTCTGCAGCACCAGTCCATAAGGTTTGAAGAAGTGTGGTTTTTCCCAAACTTATAGGCTTCACTCATTCAGGGTCATTTTTAGCTGTTGATCTGTGAAATCAGTTGTATACAGCTGAGAGTTTAGATATTTCTGAACAAGTTTGGCACCATGCATGACATTCATATGAAAGTCTTGATCTGATAAAGTTATTTAAGAACATGAATTTCTAAGATTCATGTGCAGATTTAATTATATGTATTTCTGAAAAATGGAATTAATCGAATATACATGCAAAATAATCTATTCTATAGTGGATAGCACAATGTGACTTTATATATTTATTGTTTATGTTTGAATTTTGATATACGCCGGAATTTTGAACTAAATGTTTTATTTGGCCCATGGGGGGGTAAATTGTTCTAGTTCCACTTGCCATGCCTTTCTTGAATGTATCAGTTTCAGTTAATTCCCTTTAGTAACTAAACTCTCCAAGTTTTTGTTCACCTCTTTGGGTTAAGTTACTTTTGAATTACTTCAACCAATGCTTTTATCCACTGGGCCATGTGTCCTTTGTGAATGAATTTTTGGGACTTATAAATCTAATATCGCAATAACCATAATTCCAACATATATCACCTGAAGAAGGCCAAAGTGTACAATGACTGAAACAGTGCGGGTATAACAATAAAGATGAGGACAACAGTTTGAACAATGTAAATAGTGTAAATAGTTACAATACTTCATCTCAGAAATATAGACATTTATTGGTCATGCAAATTGATCTTCCTGTCTTAATGAAATATTCCGTTGTTATGGTAACATGAGGCATTAAGTAAACTTACCTTGTGTTACAATGACAATGAAATATTTTATTATTAAGTAGGTGAAATCAGACTGCTAATACATTGCTTTTTATTTCTTTTGTTAGATTTCCGTGGATATTTTTATTTTAAATAACTTAAAAATCAGGGTTCTTTATTACATGCAACAATAGTTACGCAAGTAAATAAAATCCCAAATTACTTATGCAGAAAATATAACCAATTTAATTGTTAAATTATCTAAATACAGCAATCTTTTTTGACAATTCTAGCAAATTAGTGATGAAATAATTTTAATGATTTAAAATGCAGACTTAACAATAGAGCTAACTTCATTGATAAAATTTTTAGATGATGCATGCAGAAAATATAATCAGTGCAACTGCAGAATTACTTAAATGCAGCCATTACTTGCTGCTAGACAATTTTTTCTCACCCAAATCCATCTTGCATGTTTATAAATTTACTATTCATCCATGCATTGAATATTACTACCGCATCTAGTTTGGTGTTCTGCTATAAGAGGTTTGTTCAAAAAGTATCCAACTTTAGTTTTTTCCACACAAAACTAATACCACGTGGGCAAAATCCTGTAGTATTGTGCTTCATGAATACATACCACAAGACCAAACAATCAATAAGAAATACTACCTGGAAGTTATACGTCACTATTGTGATGCTGTGTGCCGAAATTGGCCAGAATATGGGCATTGAAGAATTGGTAACTTCATCACGAAAATGTGCTTGCTCATTCCGCCCACATAATCCAAGCTTTCCTGGTCTAGAACAACACAATGTTTCTTCAACAGACTCCCTACTCTCCTGACTTGGCACCATGTGACTTCTGGCTCTTCCCCAATGTGTAAGCCATGCTGAAAGGGAAGTGATTTGAGTTGTGAGAGGAAATTATGAGAAAAGCTATGGCGGAGCTCCATAACATTCCAGAGGTGTTACCAGCAGTGGCAGTAACACTGGAAGAAGTGTGTGAACTCCCAAGGGAAGTATTTTGAAGGTGATTAAATAAAATGTACAAAATTGATTTTTTTTTTTTTAGTGCTCAAAGGTCGGATACTTCTTAAACACATTTCATATATCTGGAGATTCTTGGCAAAATCCAAATCTAATGTCTTCTGGTATGGCTTTTTGGTTTCAAACACTTCCCCACCATCATAACATAGTTTCCTTATTCTGGCTTCCTGCTTTCCTACCTACTACAATATTCACAAATTTAAATGCAACATCAATCATTATCTTTTGTCTCCTTGAATCCTGTTCTTTTATTGTCCATTCTTTTCAATAATGTTTTTTTTTTCTGTTTCTTTCCCACTCATTGGCGCATCCTGGGTATGATGATAAACTACATCTGACAGCAAGGCCTCTGTTCAAAAGGTTTTGAGGAGCATGGAACCACCTCTTAATTACTGGTGTTTCCAGGTCCACCTTGACTCAGGGTGGTAGCACCTGTTAGGGTCTCAGCTATGAGCAAATAGTTAACCCACCAAACTGGAGGCAGAATGTGTAAAAATAGATTTTAATACCAGCAATACATTTTGGAAAAATTATTACCAGAAATACATTTTTGAAAAAAGAAATATTACCAGCAATACATTTTTGGAAAAAAGAAATATTACCAGCAATACATTTTTGAAAAAAGAAATATTACCAGCAATACATTTTTGGGAAAAAATATTAACAGAAATAACCTTTTGAAAAAAATATTGCCAACAATAAAAATCTTGTCAGCATTAAATAACCCATTACGGTTGATATGCCGTAAAACAAACCAAAACACTCATTGGCCCCTTGCATATCTAAATGGCTTTCATCATATTGATGTTAAAAAAAAAAATTTTTGGGGTAGTACAGGTAAATTCGTAAATATTTATTATACAACAATTATGTAAAAGTTTCATGTTTGCTTTCTTTGTATATAATAAATTAATATGCAGAATAATAAATTAAAATGCAGATTGCTTTTTTAAATGCAACAACTGTTAATTGTATATGGCCTTGTGCCACATATAACCCTCGTGGGGGGGGGCTGTTAAATATAACAGTTAATTGTGTAGATAAAAAATCTGAGATTATTCATGCAGAAAATATAACCAATACAGCTATAAAATTATTTAAATATTTTTGTCATCATAAAAATATCTGCAATATTTAAGTGAGCATAAACAACATTTTAACCTCATATAAAATAATTAATTAATTTAATACTCACAGGGCAAGCTGAAGATAAGACAGCCAGAGAAAAACAGTAAATAATTATTGAGTTTATATAAATGGATGGCAGACAAATGTTATTTAGAACTTAAAAGGACTGGAAGAGATAGAGAGCCATGATTGCCTACATCCAGAGGAGAAATGGTACACAAAATAAGATAAAATAATTTATTAAAGACATAAAATTTAATTCCATATTGTGACTTAACTATAAACACATTCATACATGCAAATATAATCTCTCCCTGAACTATACACATCCATACTTATCAAAATAATAATGCATATTTTACTATACATATATTGAATATGCTGCATCCATTCGTGACATGGATATTCATGGCTCTCCACAACTTCTTTTGTAGCTCTAAGCAATGTTTGATTCTCTACTATCCTTCTTTGTTTCTGCTCTGCATATACATTTACACAAATCTAAAGTCATATGCAAAGAACTGTAATTTCTAAATATGATGCACACACACACACACATACACACACATATATATATATATATATATATATATATAAAAATTTCTGCCAATCTGATGAATATTCATGATTACCCTAACCCAGAAAATTTTGAAAAACCAATAATGTTTTTGTTCTTATGTATAAATACTTGTCACAAAAGAAAATCCTTACATCTGACTTCATAAAGTCCCTCAGAGTATGAAACGTGTTGGCTAAGTTTTCCTTTTGTTTTCATTTTCCCCTTTTATAGCTATACTATATGTGAAATTTTTTACATATAAACACACACACACACACACACACACACATATATATATATATATATATATATATATAATAATTATTTATTTAGAAAATTTATAACATGTTATAAAATCACTACAAAAATAGCCATTTTGTTTCAACAATCCTGGTGTCTTATCAAGTGATCTATATATATATATATATATATATATATATATATATATAATTGAAAACATTGTCAATTGCACTGATTTGAATTTATATATGATACCTCACTCAAGAGATCACAACCTGTACTTTAGGAAGGCTTAATTTAATAAATTATATATAGGGTGTGTGTGTGTATATATATATAAATATATATAATCTTTTACTACTCTGCAAGAACTCCACACAGCTAAACTACTATGTAGAAGGTAACACATGAAATTTCCCATACCAAAACAACATCCCTGATAATGGCTATAGAACTAGTCAAAAGCACTTGGAATAATAACTATGGACAATTTTTATATTCTTTAACCCCTGAAATACATAAAAATGTTAGAATGCTGGTAAAACTCAATAAAAGATTAATTAAATCTTCCTTGTCACCGTGTTCAATGAAAGATGCTTGAAAAAAGGTTGCTACCCAAATATACATCTCTCTCTCTCTCTCTCTCTCTCTCTCTCTCTCTCTCTCTATATATATATATATATATATATATATATATATATATATATATATATATATATATATATATATATACACACACACACACACACACACATTGGGTTGGGATATTTTGAGTGAGATATTACATAAAAAGTCAACATTTAGGATCATTATTTGCTGGTTATTGCAATTTTATCCATTAAAAAATAAAACTTTGCAATTGTACATCAGGAGTTAGGATTTAAAATGTTTGAGAAGGTTTGTACTAAACAGATCCTTACCAACAGTTCTAGAAGGTAAAATTTTTGGTTGGCTGCTGATTTAAGATGCTCTGAATCTCACTGGCAGAATGGAGACATTCTGTAGAGGCCTTATATTAGAGTGGTAAGTTCTCCATGTTCCAAAACATCAAATTCCATGTTCTTCCATAGTGGTAAATTTCAATTTTCCTTTTTTGTTTCAAAATCATAAAAACACATGAAAAATAGAGACTTGTGTGTAAACAGTAAAATATACAAATATATAGCCTACTTATACAGGCATCTTTATTTTTTTTTTATGTGCTTCAGCTATTTATGATGATCCACCAGTGTGTCCCTCCAAGTCCTATCTGTGGTGTGTTGACAAAAACTGCAAAGTAATATAATAAGAATCATCACAGAAAGCTGGCTCTTCAGCTCTGTATTTTGCTGAAAGTGTGCACCCACCAAATTTGCTAGCTTTTTGTTTACTCATCATAAAAACCAGCATTTAAAAATCTAATTTAATTACTAAAAAAATGACAACTTTTATTTTTACTACTCTTGACGGTGTGTGCCATATTATTCATATCCTAATATCACATGTAGGTATTTGCCTTGCAGTGACCAGTTTGGCCAGGTTAATATCATGAATTAGGTTAATGTGTTTACTGGGACCAGTAGTGGAAAATACCCCATGTTATTTATAGAATGGCATGTTACAGCAATATAGGTCATAGCACTTGCACATAAGTGACTGACTTTGCCATACATTGCAAATTTATGCAAAATAATGATTCTGTTGAGTTCCAACTGAAGAATTTTACATTTTACTGTCAGAATAGTTTATTTTTTAGTAGCAAAAATCCTGTTTTCTGTGATTTTTCATGTTTTCCATTTTCTACTTTATTTCTGTTATTTTTTTGGTTTTTTCCATATCACAGAGAACTTGCCACTATACTTTATGTGTCACAAGGCACCAGACAGATAGATAGAATGTCTTATTTTTCCTTTGGACTTACATGAGTCGTCCACCAAATCTTTTGCTGGTCAAATGTATCAGGAACATATAAAATCTCATCAAAAGTGTTGAAGCCCCACATCAATGTGAAAGATAGAATTGAATAAAATCATTTATATTCCAAATTAATTTTATCATTTCCTTCAGCATCATACAAATTCAAAGCTCTTCTCTTTTATTGACATTTCCCAGAGAGAGAATTAGCCAAATTCCCCTTGTCTATTAGGTCAATCTTCATATGTTCTCTTGATATTTCTGTAAGTTTCTTTGTATTTTTGTAGGCTATCAGGTCTAATTTTCATTGGACTTATTAAAAGTACAGAGAGGAAATATTTTCTTTCAAAACTGGAAATAACTTACTACTCTGTAGAATCATTTCTCCATTTGACTTACTTAAAAAAAAAAAAAAAAAAGTATTGAGTAAATGGTAATTGTTGACTTTAAGTGGATATTGTAGCAGAAAATCTCAAATCTCTCAAACTTTACTCAAGTTTCTGTCTGGTTTTAATGTTAGTCATTTAGATAGTTTTGACTCTTCTTCTGATTACCAGTTTCATTGTCTTTACAACATTCTTCAGGATTGTTCCAAGTGCTCCACTAATAACTGGCATAACTATAATGTTCCAGAATAATTTTCAGTTCTCACAATATTTTCACAGCATTCTATATTCTTTCTATTTTGCTGTTTTGCCAACAATGTAACCTATCTGATATTTTTTATGTCTTTGTAATGATAAGATCTCATCTTCTGGCCTGAACTGGGTAACCATTTGAATTTCAAAGTTGCAGAGAATTTTGTCTTTTATTCTCTAAGACAAATTCTTGTTTGTTTGGTCAAATCTTAGCAATTTGCAGTTTCTTCTTGATTACTTATTCCATTCAAGTTTAGCAATCTTTCTGTGTCAGTTTGCATCATTTGCTGATTATATGATTAACAACCTCATCGCTTTCAGATTTAAAACTACTAGTACTTTATTAATATAACGTATATATATATATATATATATATATATATATATATATATATATATATATATATATATATATTTCAATAAATCAACAAAATTAATGGACTTATATAGTTGACTGACTCAAAATTTTGTGTTGAAATGCTCATCAGGGTCAGATATTGATAAATCTGTGATCAGTTTTTCATTTTCATACTATTTGGAACAATCACTAATAATAACTTTAAAATTTCAAATTCTTACTACATTAGTTTTATAAAAAATGTAGCATCATTTAAATTTAGGACCATTTAAAATGTTTTTTTAATATCACTAATATATATTTATAAATATAAATGACAATAGGAAAACTGTAGTAGTTGCTGACGTGTTTCGTCCAATGTGGACTTTCTCAAAGCAAAAAACGAAATGAATTTAATTAAACAAAGTAACTAATAATAACAAAAAACAGAATGTTCTTAGCAACTGGAAGAATGTAGGGAACACTATTTTCATATTGTTAACTGAAAATAAGGTCAGTTACTGTCACGTGTGGAGAATATTGTCATTATAACTGTGTTGACGGATTCAACCATTTTCTTTTGATTTTACAATATTGTGTACATTTGTTTGGAAGAGCAGTAATTTTGTTAAGAAAGGTGAAATAGGGAAAAAGCCTGGGTGTAGATTAATATTTGGGTAATATTCTATGGCAGCAGTCTTTAGAATTTTCTTTCTAAGTGAGTTATTTTCTTTTTTTATGAGTGTAGCATTTTTAAAATCAAAATTATTGTTGAATTTATTTCTATGTATGACTAGTGCATTAGCTAAGTTCTTTTTGTGAGGTCTCTTTTGTGCTCATAAATGCGTTTTTTTAAAAATTTCTACTTGTTTCTCCAATATATTGGGAGGAACAGTTTTGGCAATTTATTTTATAAATGCCTGCTTCAGAAATATTATTGCTATTAGTGTTTGAAGATCTTAGTATATCCATAATGGTTTGGGAAGTGTTTGTGACTATTTCAAGATTATTTAGACATTGGACGAAACTTGTCAGCAACTACTACAGTTTTCCTATTGTCATTTATAAATATGTTTTTTTTCTACAGGTTAACTCTGAGAAATTTTCATATATATATATATATATATATATACTCATACACTATAGATATGTTGTTTTTTTTTTATATGTATAATTTCCTTATTTCAAATTTCCCAACTATCACATAATTTGTAATATTCAAACTTATCATTTTTCTTCATTTGTAAATTAATTATATATTGTAAAATTCACCCGCCAAGGTCTATATGTTTAATATGACTGTTGTATTTTTACAATTTTCAAATATGATATTCTATATTGGGATTGAAATTGTGGATAAACTGTCTGAACTCCAGGTTTTGTGCTGTTTTTGTTCAAGGATTTTCAACTGCCTCAGTCATTATCAAGAATTGGGTGTTTGGTATTTTGGGGGAAACATTGGGACTCAGATTAATCCAAAGTGATATCATGTGTAAAATGATTACATAGTTTATACAGTGCAATCTATCTCTATTTGTATGGTTTGGTTTATTTTGTTTTATGGCATATCAACTTCAGTAGGTTATTTAATGCCAACAAAATTTTTAGGATAGGTTCATATGAATAGAATATGTATTAATATTATTTTTTCAAAAATGTATTGCTGGTATTTTTACTATAAAAATATATTTTTATACTTTCATAGTGTTTTGACCCCAGTTTGGAGGTTAACTATTTGCCTATATTTGCCTGGGACAGGGAGGATCTGGGAACAACAACAATTAAGAGGTGGTTCCACACTCCTCAAAACCTCCCAATCAGAGGTCTTGCTGCCAGATTTAGTTTACTGTCATACTCAGGATGCTTTATATATATATATATATATATATGAGAGAGAGTAGGTACCTCCACTAATTTGCCATACATAAGGTTTAAAACGAATTTATCAAAATGAAAAAACATGCTTGAAGCTTTTATTATAATTTCAATTTCAAGCTAATAATAAAATAAATTTAATATTTCAAATAAGCAAAATACTTTGCTCTATTTGAAAACTAATTTGACTGGAAAGAGTTACTTCTTTTTCTCAAAAAAATTGATTTTAGTGCTATTTTTAGTCAGTATTTATTGCAATGTAATTTTTTTATTAAAAGTCTTCCAAAAATAAAATATACTTTTCTGAAACTTTGAGGCATATTAACTGATTTAAAGTCAAATTAATCTGATTTGAAACAACTGTTATTTAGTTTAAGTTTAAAATATCACAGAAATGTATTTTTTATGCTGTTTATTTAAGCTGTTGATCTGTTTGACAGATTGATGTTTATATAATGCTTTAGCCATAAAAAATAATTGAATATAATGTGAGTGACTTTTATGTATAACTTAAGTACTCATTAATCTTAAAAATTTATGAAAATATTCCCTGTAATCTAATGTTTCATTGAATTTTAGAAATTTTGGCTTTAAATTTACTATAATTATCGCTCTTATTTTCTGATAATATTGTGTATGAATTACTGTACTTACAGAAGTCTGCTCATTTATACACATAAAAAAAATCAAAATTCTTTTAAAAATATTGTTGTTTGATGATTTGTACTCATCTTTTCCAATTATGATTAGCAAATATCATTTTTTACTTAATAATAATATCATCTAAAAGGGTGGAATAAATACAGAATTTTAAAAGATTTAAAACTTAAATTATTAACTTGAATTATTCTAATTTATATTTAAAAAACAATGAAAACAATTCTTGTAAAAATTCATTATTCAGCGAAATTCTTTTTCTTAAAACAATAGTGTCTTTATATTATTTATAAAAGCAATTAAAAGCTTTTCTAACTAAATAATGTCTTAGTTTTATTGCATTTTTTATTTTGCAATTCAGAGTAGATTTTTGGTAAAATAGTATTTCTGTTTTACAAAAACAAATTGATTCTCCAAGGAGTCCTGCTTTTAACTAATATAAATATGAAGGGAGTGAAATTTAATTTCTTGAAATTTCATAAAATTAAGTAATAACAAAATTAAAAAATATATTTTTACTAAGATTTTCTAATAAAAAAAAAAAAAAAAAATTCCATTCATTTGTGAATAATTCCTGAAAATTTCATTAAGATCTGACAATTATTTGATTTTTGCAATATTTTCAAAATCAATGTGTTTTTTACTGCAAAAATGATGCTCACATTTCCTATACTAATCATTAACTAATCTTTGCCTCCTCCTCTAAACAAAGAAAAACAAGATTTTTAACCAAAATTTAGAACATGCATTCTAGCATGTTCTAAATTTTGGTTAAAAAATTTTGGATTAAAAAGTTTCATAAAATAGCCAAAAATACTTTGGTCTTTCCTCATAAGAACAAACATTTTACTGATAAAACTTTGTTTTCATCAAGTTTGGTGCCTTTTTTCATCATGGCATACTTTTTTTGAGCAAATTAGTGGAGGTACCTATAATATATATATATATATATATATATATATATATATATATATATATATATATATATATGAATCATTCATACAAAAAGTAGATTACTAAAGTTAATGATATAAAATGGTGAAATCTCTTTGCAAACAAAAATTTTAAAGTTGCATTAACCTATGAACCACTTGATGAATGTTATGATCCTTGTTTTTAATAACTACAAGCTGTATAAGGTCTTTTTTTAATCTGCTAGTACTTTCAACTGTACATACAGTCATCCTCAGGCATGGAAATTATTTTGTTTTTAGTAAATCCAGGTAGCATCAGAGATGAAAGATTAAATGCGAATCGAAATGTTTTTTTTTAGAAATGTGTTATTGTGAACGAATAAAAACTTTTGGAGTGTGCAGTCGCAATGCCAAGGTTGAATTTTTTTTTTTAAATTTAAGAGAGTGCGTTTTTTACTAATATGCTAATTTGAGAATTTTTTTTGTTGTAGGAGTTTATCAGTCAATTGAATTAAATTGTTCAATAAATAGAGTAATCTCTCAGTTGTTATCCCGAAAATTTGCAAGTCGGATCAGTTCTTTTAAATCAAATACGTGGTGCAGTTCAATTTATATTACAATAAATCATTCATACAAAAAGTAGATTAGTAAAGTTAATGATATAAAATGGTGAAATCTCTTTGCAAACAAAATTTTAAATATATATATTTCGATTATAGGGGCAGTTTAATTTATAATAACATGAATCATTCATACAAAAAACAAATATAGAGGTTAATGATTTAAATGGTTCAGGGTTAGTGTATCTTATTGAAATTGTTTGCGAAGATGTATTCTCGCCATTTAAATCATTAACCTCTATATTTGTTTTTTGTATGAATGATTCATGTAATTATATATATATATATATATATATATATATATATGAGAGAGAGAGTATATCAAATCAATGCCACAAATGTTCATTCAAACAAGTTCTGTTTAACACAATTGACAGGTTATGTCTATTATATTTTTTATATCTTCCACACCAATATATAGAAACTAATCTGCCAAGAAGAAAAACTTAAATATCTCCAAATTAAAAAAACAAAGAAAACAACAAAAGTTCTTTGATAAGGATTTCAGATCATTTTCTTGGTTTCAATACATATTTAAATATAAATAGACCAATATCTGAGTACTTTCAGCTATCATTAAACATTATCAAAGGCTTTTGTTTTTTTTTTGTGCCATACACACATACACACTATAAGAAAAAAGAAAAACTTAGCTGACATGTTTTGTCCTCTGATGGACTTTATCAAGTCAAATGCGAAATGCATTGATGAAGATAAGTTTTCCTTTTGTTTTTATTCATATTGTCCTTTTACAGATAACATTTTTAGTTATATCTGAGATTTTACAGATGGACACACATTGCATACACTTACACACACATATGTGTGTGTAAGTGTTTATTTAAAAGTTATCCTGAGAAACTTCATAAATTTTGGCCAAATATCAGAAGTTTTGGAGGAAATATTTTCTTGCACAGGCTTAGAATTTTTCAGCATCCACTCAGGTATATTACATCTCAATTATCTATCATTTATAGCAGAGACTCGAGTGACAGACTCTTCCAATATCTAGTTGTGTCTTCAGTATTCTTGCTGACTAAAAAATAATCCAATAGTCTGCACAGTTTTATTTTTTATTCTTATTTATATTATTATGATCTAAAATCTTACTTATTATAAAACGCAGATTGTGTGTGTGTGTGTCTGTACGTTTATATATTGGATCGGATTTCCTACATTTTTCAACTGATTTCAACAAAACTTCACAGGATTGCGTAAAATTACCTTGCGGTGGTTCTGACAGTGCCAAAAATTGGAAAAACACAATTGTTTTTGCATGAAATCAATTTGAAAACATGATTAAGAGGCATCACAAGAATGAAAGGGGGACAACTTATATCGAGTTATACTTATTATAAAATCCAGGTTGTTTGTGTGTGTGTGTGTGTTCATTTATATATGGGATCGGATTTCCTATATTTTTCAAATGAATTCAACAAAACTTCACTTTTTTTTTTGGCAGGTAGTGTTTCTTATTGTCTTGCACACTTTTTTCTTTATTTTTACATTCAGAATGCTTTAAAAATTCCATTTACAAGACAATTGTTTTATAATAAAATTCTATTCAATCGGTAGACTCATAACAATTGAAAACAATGTTTTTTGTTTGAGTTTGGGTTTGACCAATTCGTAAAAAAAAAAAAAAAAACTAACTAAGACATGCGTGTCCGTCAACCTTAAACAATAATCTTTGTCAATTTTATTTTTCAGTCTTTATGATGGTCGATACTTGATCTATCTCTTACTGTTACATCTCTGGGCAACGCCGGGCTCTACTGCTAGTATTTTAAATGTCTGATAATGAATTGGTCATTTGTACTTAAAAAAAAAAATGAATAAATAAGAAAAGTCATCTTTCCTTCGAAAAAAATAAAAAAAAGAATCTTGGTTTTAATGCAACCAGTTGAGGTTAATCTGTTTTTTCTTTAAAACAGATTCATTCCTTAATGAACCATACAGTCAAGTTCAGCACACTGTTAAAGTTTTGCTTTATTGATTTTAAAATAAAAACATTTTCTTAAGCTTATTCAGCTTAAAAAATATCATTGATTTTGAGGATAAATAGAAACATTTTTAAATGTCTCTGCTTCAAAAATGATTGTACAACACAACCACATTCTTTTTAGTTAATACATGAAAGTTTTTCATTGAATTTTAGTAGAATTAGTGAAATTTTACTTTGTTAAGTGCAGTCAACCCACAGCCATTAGTAAACAGAATTTGTTTTGTAAAGGTTATTAAAAAAAAACACTTCTTGTATTTCTTCTAATTTTTTCAGTGATATCTAAGTGATAGAAACCTGAAGGTATTTCAGTAATTGAATTGCTTTTAATGTAGGCATTTCAATAACATGCATGATATATATATAACATATTCCAGAAAAACAGATGGCGATTGACATTGCATTCAAATTTTTGAAGATTGTAGGTGGCAGAAGCAAGGAACCAGCAGAAAGTTACCACAGGTGAGAATTGTGAGAAAAGAAACAATTAGAATAGAACTTAGAGTTACAATTAGCTAATTCAACAGTAAAATAATGAGACCTGATTGACAATTTAGAGAGAGAGAGAGAGTGTGGACAAAATAATCAAAACTGCATGGTGACTGTCAGTTTCATACCTCAAGCAATCTTCTGACATGCAGTGTTGATTCCTATGTCTACATTGTCTATATCAAGAATATATATATATATATATATATATATATATATATATATATATATATATATAAAAAAATTCAAAACATCAATCTAATTCTAAGAAATAATGCATCACCTTAAAAATTGAGCCTATGTAAAAAATAATGTTGTTTATGAATTCTTATGTTCTTTGGGAGATTGTATTAATTGCACCATACATGCATCACACTCATGTAGGTTAACTTGTTATTTGTCACAATTTAGTGCAGTTCATGCACATATAGATGAACATATGATAAATAGACAAAATAATATTAACATTAAACAGATTTTAGTTGACAATAACTTAGGAGACAAGAGTTTGCACAGTTTTCTTCCTTAGCAAATATATCCATTGAGCTGCTTGATGATGACCTAGCAGTGTGTGTTGATCATTTTAAACAGCTGCATAATGATATGAAATCTCACTTCTCTGATCTACTCCAAATGACAATGCTGCACTGGTTTCTGGATCCCTTCATTGCTGATGCAAGAACTCAAGTTGGCATGAAGGGCCATAAAGAGCTTGCATTGGATTGAAAGGGGCCATGATCAGAATAAGGTTGAGAAATATTGCTTTAAACCACTTGGAACATATAGCCTTGATAGTCAAGCAAAGTTCAATTACCCTACTTAAGAAATGTACATCTCTTATTCAGATCCCTCAAAGCCTGTATATGATAACTTTATTTTTGTATCTGAAACAGAAACAAAGTGATTAAGGAATTAATATTTTCTTTATAATCCAGTATTAGTTCTTAATATTTTAAATGTTATATTGAGAAGATACATGTGCTTGAGCAGACAGCACTGTTCTTTAAACACTGTAAACTTATATCTACTGGCCTGTGCATTTGAAAGTCTTAATAATGAAAATCCATAGATGTAAACACATGGTGCAGAAAAGTACTCTTTTCTCAAAATCTTACCATTTAACCAAATGTGAGATTTTTTTTTGGTGGTAGTGAGTGGGTAAAGGCTTCTTGCTCAGGCCAAGAACTTTTCAGTACCCACTTTGTATGTATGCAACCATATGTTGGTATGTCAATAAACCTGCAACCTAATGATAAAAAAAGCACATTTTATGCAATAGATATTTATTTTTCAACATAATTCCTTCTTGTCAATGGAATCTAATTCTTCCTCATTTAGATGGATTAAACATTTGAGTGAAAATTTCAGTTTCAGATGCAGCTAATAAATCTGTGTCAGGCTACAGACTTATTGATCAACCCTCAAATGATATAAACATGGATAAAAACTAAAGAAATAAAACTTGTTTTCTCACACTGAAGTTTATTCATCATTAAGTATTTAAAAACAGTTTTCATGAAATGAATGTTTAGTTTGAACACATAAATACTGTCTATATTTCTGAGATGAGGTATTATGTACACTATTTACATTATTTGGACTATTGTCCTCATCTTTGTTGCCATATTTATTACAACGCTTTGGCCGTTGTACACTCCGGCCTTCTTCAGGTGGTTGGAATGTTAAACTGAACCCTTTATTTTGCTCACTGTTCTAGTTCCACATGCCATGTTTAATGGATATCACTTATCAGTTATCTCCTGTTAATTCCTCTCTGAAAGTTCTCCACTGCCTTAACCAGGTATTGAACTCACTCTCTTTGGGTCCTTGAGGACACATGGCACAGTGGATAAAGGTGTTAGTTAGATCCAGTGACAGGACCCAAAGAGTGTGAGTTTAACAGGAGATAACTCATAACTGACATCCGTTAAACATGGCATGTGGAACTAGAACAGTCTACCCCAGTGAGCGAAATAAAGGGTTCAGTTCGACATTCCAACCACCTGAAGAAAGCCAGAGCATACAACAGCTGAAACATTGCAATAAATATAGCGACAAAGATGAGGACAATAGTTCAAATAATGTAAATAGTGAAATAAATACTATTTAAAAATATGCCTCTTTTCCTTGTTATTCTTCATACCAAAAAGAAAGAAAAAGGATGACAAAACAAATACAATCTGTTATTTGTGTACAGTGTGATCTTATGTATAATGTAACACTACTTTTATATTTAAAAAAGAATGAAGATATTTTTGAACTCAATCCTTACTTTCCTCATCAAGAATCTTTCCTATTTGTCTAATGTATCATCTTATTGTAAAGATAATTTTAGAACCCAATGTCAACCCTGGATATCCCTGATAGATTTTGAGCAGATGAATGTATGAGTTTTTTTTGTTGTTTTTGTTTAATCTCCAGCCATATATGTTGGAGAGATTTTAATTTACAAGTAGGCAAAATTGGCAAAATATTACATTTATAGGTTATCTTTTTGTTGTTGTTTTTTAGCATCAATGTTATAAGCATGACAAGGCTCAAATTAGTCCCAAAATTAAGAACATGTTAAGCAAGTAGTGAGACTAAGATTTTCCTTAATTCAACTTTGAAAAAGGTCTGAAATTTCTTGCTCTTATAAGGTTTAAGTGTGAAATTCAGCTCAAACTTGAGAATTTGCTCAGCTTAACCAGGCTCAGATGAAATTACTAAATGCTAAAAAGAAAAAAACGTGTAATGCAAAACCTTTATTTTTTATATGAAATTAAATACTACTATATGGGATTACCATCCTTGAATTCTAATTACAGACAGTATGGTTTTTGAAATCTTCATTTTCTTTTTACTCTGACCATGTGAGTGACATTTTTTTTCTACTTCCTGGAACACACATGGCATATAAGTACTTTTATTATGACAGAAACATCAACTGAAGGTTGTGTATGAACAATTGACAATTTGAAATTAAGTTCTTTTCTTTTCTGTAAACATTTTGGATCCATAAGTTCTTTCTTTTTACTGTTTACTGTAATGTCAAATTGTTCTATCAAACTGCAGTCAGTGCTGTCCATTTCATAACACCTAGACTATGTTTGTTTGTTTAGTGGCATATCAACTCCTTGTGGATCACTTAATGCTGAAATTTAATTTTCTTGTCTTGGGAGCATTTGTAATTTCTTTTACAAATTTGACTCAAGTTTAGGGGTTAACTATTTGCCCATAGCTGGGACCCTAACAGGTGTTACTACCCCACTAGCCTACAGTCAGATCATGCTGAAAACACTGGTTCTCATTCAATCACTGAAATGGCATCGAGCCCCTTCAATACTTGGTGGTCACTTGGGAATGCTAGTTACTCTAAGCAACCTCCTACAATCTGAAATATGTTTTAGCTTTAAATAACCTGCAGAAGGTTGATAACCCATAAAAAAGCAAATCAAATCATAAATAGTGTCTTGAATTGCCATGAGTCTGCAAAATATTGTTTACAGAACAGATAATTCCAGGAGGCATGAAAATGATTATTCATCCTGTTCTTCTGCATCAAATATTTTTATACAAGAGATCAAAATACACAAATAGTTTTCCACACCATGTATGACTCTTACCAATTTTCTTCAGTTCTCTACCCTATTAGAATCAATCAGTTCATTTCCAGCCGTTCACTTTCATTCACAGAAGTAAAGCGCAGGGCTATTTATGTTCTGAAAATTTCATTGATTTCTGAAAAAAATTATTAACTAAGGAAAAAGATTTCAAAAACATTATTTACATTATTTGGACTATTGTCCTCATCTCTGTCACCATATTTATTAGAACGTTTTGGCCGTTCTACACTCCAGCCTTCTTCAGGTTGTTGGTCGAAATGTTGTAATAAATATGGTGACAAAAATGAGAACAATCGTTCAAATAATGTAAATAATGTACATAATACCTCATCTCAGAAATATAGACAGATATTACAAAAACAGTTTACTATAATTTTAAAAAAAGATATTAAGAAACAAAATTTCATTAAAAACAAAAAAACGTTCTGAATTGCTATATGATATTAATCCTCTTGTATGGCAGTGAATGCTGGACAATCTCCCCACAGATAAAAAGAACATGCGATTCTATAAAAAGATACTGAGAATTCTATGGATGGAGTGAGTAAGCAATAAGGAAGTCTTAAAGAATGGTAACAAAAAGAACATGTATAATCAGAAAGAGATATTTGAAATTTGCTGAACTTGGAAAACTTAATACTCGAGGGCAAAATCAATCGGGGAAGACAGAGAGCCAACTACCTGATGAGTATGTGTGAAGAGATAGCAAAGAGGGAGGCTTGGCAAAGGGAGAAACACAGGGCCACAAGACATGGTTACAGGTAAATTCTGAGAATAACATGGACAGTACTTGTGAGTAATAAGGAAGCTTTAAGGAAAATAGGAACTTCAATGAAATTAATATTAACAATCAGAAAGAGAGAAATTTCTGGGCTGCATAATGAAAAAAGAAGGGCAGGAGAATGTAAAATACACAGAGAATATTTAAGTCAAGAGAAACATGGGAAAAACAGTGAATAATCTATAAATGTAGTCAATAAATAACATAACAGGTACAAAGAGGGATGGTCAAAGGTAAAAAAAAACTTATTTAGAGCAACAAAAAATAGAGAACTTGTAGAGAGCCATGATCATCCCTGTCTTGAAAGGATTGGAACATAAAAGAATTCTCTGCACTTTGAGATTAAATTTTGGCATCGTGAAAAAAATTGTTGATTAAGCACTAAATCTGGTAATTTTGATCTAATTATAACATCACATTTTCTAGCTAAGGTAATTGAAGAAAATAAAAATAAATTCTAGTTAAACATCTTCAGATTTAAAATTAAATTTTATACTTTCATTAACACCTGAATAGAAATCATCAATAATAGTGATTTTCCATGTGTAGCTTAGATGTTGCACAAGGTCGAAAGTATGGGGCACCCAGTGAGGATCGAACTCACTACTCAGTCATAATTGTTCTAGCGAGACAAGCTTGCTAACCATTACGCCACTTCCGGTGCCCAGATCATCAATTATATTTAGTGTATATACTTGTGTATCACGCAACCTTTGAAGCCCTAATGTTGAAGCTAATTTGACTCCAGTAAAAGGATATATAGTTTGGACAATGACAAAGCCAGGGTCAGCAGGATATATGCTAATTTTTATAGTGAAGAAAACAGTCACTTACCTTGTCAAACCAAGCAACAATGCGTCGTGTGTACCCTACGATGGAAAATATGGCAAAAAAGAAAATTACTTACCAAAAAAAAGGGCACGTATTCCGCATGACATGCTGAAGACGGAATATGTAAATTAAAAACAAGTCCGTCACAGGAGTTGCTGTAAAAGTATTTTGATATGCAAAAATTGGGCGTCCTCTCCCAGCTGTTGATGAATGGAAAAAATGCTTGGCTGATAAAAGCAGTTAGTATTCTTGATCGGGAAGAAAAAAATTGGGGCATTTTGGCTACTGTGTTTGTTGGAGAGTGAGTTATTTTTCTGACTGGTTGCGTGTATTGTGATTTGTGAGATAGTACCTGCGAATCGAGTTTTCAGCATTTCTTTCTGCCCCCGATGTTTGAATCTGAACTTAGTGAATTATTCTCTGTGTTGTGCAAGTAATCTGCAACAAATATTTCCTTTGCAATCCCAGATCACTTACAATTTTATATCTCATCTATGATGCAACCCTCTTAAAATTAGTTTCAAAATTAGGTCTTCAAAGGTTGCTTGATATTTGAGTATATATGGTATATCATAAGTGTTTATTTTTATATGCTTATTTTTCTCACCAATACTTTGCTAGTTTATTTTTATTTTCCTATATTTAATTATTATATTTCATCTTCTATGTGTCATATCACTTCAGGATGTGATCATGGCTCTCCACACTTTCCTGTCCTTTGTAGATCTTAGTAAATTTTGTTATCTCTCCTAAATCCTGTTCTGCTAAACATTTATACAGTCTTGTTGTGTAAATTATGTCTTGTTTTCCTCTGTCCCTTTTGCCTTCAATATGTCCTGTGAGTATCAAATTTTCCTAGCCTTCTTTCTTTTTGTGCCCTAGAAGTTTCATCTATCTCTTTCTGATGTTATTTATAAGTGTCTTTTTTGTTTTCATTTTCTCTAAAACTTTGTCGCTGCTCACAGATACTATTAGTATCACCACCATACTTGATCACCATCAACAGGGTAACCTGAGTGAAGGAGTCTGATGTTGTATAAACCTGAAAATCCTAAGGATCCCAGGGCAGCATCACTGATGATTTAGCCACAGACATTTTACTGATATATTTCTAAACAGTATTAATCATTTCTTTAAGTATTTTGGCATTTAAATATGTAAGCTTTTGAAAATAAATTTTCTTTTTTAAGTAAATTTATTTATTTCTGTCTGAATTTCTGGGATAAGGAGTTATTATTTACATTATTTAAACTTGGACTATCATCCCTATCTTTTTGTTATCATAATAACAACAAAGATGGGGATAATAGTCTGAATGTAAATAATATAAATAAATTAATTTAACACTAAGATTAATGAATTTAATTAGACATTTTTTTATTATTTTTATCAGTGTATACTATTTCATTTGTGTGACCTTCTTACTAAATACACAGTGGCTATCGATCAGATCAGTCGAGTAATTTAACAAGAGAGAGAAAAGAAATTCCTTAAACTAGGGATCAGTTTCAAACAGTCCACACTCAGCTTTTTGTCAGAGCACCATCTGTGCAAGAAGGTAATTTGCTTGATCACTTGTCAAAATGATGCTGAGAGTTCAAGACAAAGAAATTAAATATTTTCTTCCTGAAAGAAATACTTGAATGACTATTCAGCATCCTTTTTCCAGGAAAGCCCATTTCTATACATTCCCATGGGATCATGTGGACATTTGATTAGTTTGTTTTCATTCTGTGGAATCTTATTAGATTAATGGACCAGTTTATAAATGAGTTAGTTTTAGCCTTGTTGACCCCCAAGTTTGACATCAATCTTTGAAAAAAAGATGCTGTGGTTCTCAAGGTCAGTTAGTTCATATTCACAGTCACTGTGTTGATTAGAGCTACTGAATTTGATTGGTTCAGAGAGTGAAATTGGTTTTGAGAGTTTATTTTGTAGGAAATTAATAATAAATAAAGCAAACATATACAAGTTCTTGTAAACACAAAGCAATTTTAAACTGTTTTCCTAGGATAATAGCCTATTAAAATAATTTGTAAGCTCTCACCAATACTACAAGGGATGTGAATTAGAGTCTGATCAAGAGCTTATTCTTTTTAACATCTGTTTCCTGTTTTAAACCATGCTTGGCCTTTCTATTGTTCTTTTACTATTTTCTTTCTTTTTCTCAAGTTAGTAACAAACATTGTCCCTTTTAAGTCTTGGATTTGAACTTTAGATCTGATCAATCTTTATTCCAGGGTTTTTTGTTGTTTTTATAACTGTTTCCTTTATTTGTTATTAATATATTTTATTAAATTGCTTATCATTTTGTATGTGTTGCGAGTATTTTTTTTCTCATTCATTCTGAAGTATAGTCTTGATAGAATCCCAGATAATTAGCCACTTAAATTACCTCATTTGAATAAAATAATAAATACCAAAGAACAAAAATCAGAAAATATTTTGGTAGCTAACTCAAAAGGAACCCACCATTTTTTTTAATATAATACCTAATTTTCAATGAGGCCTCCTAATTTAATTTTACATTGCCAAATTAGCATTTTGAACATATAATAATAATGATAAAATAGTGCTGGTATTATTTTGTTTTCTTCATCCCATTATTTTTGATATTCAGATTTTAATTTAATTTCTTGTTAGCCATTTGAAAACCTGTTTTATTCATATAAAGCTGAACATCTGTTTGATCTCTTCATTTTACTTTGTTAGTAGCAATTTCTTTTGACAAAATGATCTTGCTCCTCTTCTATTTGCCATGACCCTTCAAAACATGATTTTCTGTCCTTTATAGCTTGTCTTTCTCTTTTCACTATCACTCCTAATCCCTATTCTGTTTACCATTTACCCAAGCTCGCCCGGTAGGTTTTGCACTGTTTTCCTCTGTCACTCTTGCTTTCACTGTGAGGGTCAAATTTTCGAGGCCCTCTTTCCTTATTATGTGGCTGAGAAATTTCAAAACTCTCTGATGCTGAGTATGTGTCCTTTTAGTTTTGATTTTCTCTAAAACTTTGTTGTTGCTTGCATGTTCGGTGCATGGTATTCTCAGGATCCTTTTTTAAACCATGTACATTTTTTATTTTCATATCTGAAGCATAAACAAAGTAATTTCTAAGGAATTAATGGATTTTTATTTTTAATCTGACATTATTTCTAATTCCTCTGAATATCATTTGACTGGATACATGTGTTTGTGTAGACATCTTGCTTTTTTTAAAACATTTTGAATTAGATTTGCTGGCTTGTGAATTAAAGCAGAGAGCAAATACGTACATATTTGTTGTGTGTGACACTTTACTACTTCACCAGATGTGTTTACTCCATAAAGATTGGCAAAATGAAACTAAAAATATGGTGTTAAAGAGACACAAGCAAATGACTCTAAAGATAAATAAATTTTTAAAGATTTGTATTGGGACACGTGCTATAAAAAGAAAACTACAACACATTTCAATTCAGTATTTAATCTCCTTTGAAGTAGTCTCCTTCTGAAACCATACACTTTATCTAGCATCATTTTCATTGATGGAAACATTCCTGAAATTTCTTTTTTGGAATAGCAAGCAGTTTCTTCATCACATTCTCTTGGATTTCCTCAACATTTTGAAATCTTGTTTCTTTCAAATGATATTTGATATTTTTAAGAGGGAAAAGTTGCAAAGAGAGAGATCTAGAGAATATGGAGATTTTTTGACCTGGAGAATATTGTGTTTGGTCAAAACCTGCTTCACAAGTCATGGTCACTGATGGTAACTCTGTGGTGTGGTGAGACAACCACACTCTACACATTTTCCTTCCAAGCAATACTATAAACAATGTGAGTGAGTGAGAATGTTATAACTTAGTGTGTATATGTGACAGAGTTCAAGGTCAAGCTGTACCAAGTGGCTTCACTCTGCATACTTTAGCTTCATTAGCAACAGTCCCAATACTTTTTGATCTGACCTCATATTTAAAATTATTTTTATCTATCCTTATGATTTTCATTTATAACATGGGAACAAAGCAGATCAGTTGTTAAGTTTTACTTAACTAAAATTAAGTTGGGAAATAAGAAAATGAAGAGCAACATATAATTTTTGGTAATAGTGTAGTAGACATAAAATCTTTTTTTGCTTGACATGTATGCATGGAAAACCTTAATAAGCAGCAGTAATCCCTTCTCAGCTTTTGGGCATGTGTAAAAAAACAAAAAACTGGGAGCATGCTGTAAATCTGAAGAGGATAGTTCTCATTGTGGGCCAAGATTGGGATAGTGTTCTGTGCAGTAGCCATACATACATCTTTATTTCACCAGCAGAGTAAGTTCAACTTTTCTTTCCTTCTTTCCTGAGATTTAATTCCTTGAAATTTTCTCAATACAAAAAAATGTTCCTGATAGAATAAATATTTCTATCTTGTTTTGTTTCACTCTTTGTCTATTTTCTCAACCAACTCAACACTTTGTTTTTGTTTAACACATAACACTTTCTCAACTTCAAATGACGACCCCTAAGATAGTGATAACAAAACAAAAGTTTTGCAGTTACTCTACAGTGTAATAGCAAAATTACTGAAATATGCAATCATTTTTTAGTCATGTGGAAATCTCTCTCTCTCACGCACACACACACGTGTGTGCGTGTGAGAAAGAGAGAGAGATTATATATATATATATATATATATATATATATATATATTCATTCAAACATGTTTCATTGAATAATATAGACATATTATGTCTATTTATTTTTATAATAATCTTTACTAGTTCTCTAATCAGTTTCTTGATGTTAAAATGAAATTCATCAAGGAAAATGCCAGAATCTTTTCCTACTCTGAAAGTAATGTCTCCTGTTCATTTTCATGAAAACTACAATAAGTACAGGGAATACAATAAAACTTCAATAGAGTAATTTTTCAGCTGCAAAGCTGTATTTTTTTATAAGCATGGTTATGATGATGATGATGGTGGTATCTATATAGATCATCATAACGATGCTTATCATTCAAATTCAGATGTGTAGAGTGCAAAGCAGAACTATACCAGAAATAGGACAAGAACAGTGTTGTTTTATCAAAGACACTAGAACAAGAAATGCTATATTTATGATCAGAATATTTTTAGAGGGAACTAGATATATGTAGAAGGCTGTATATTTATAGATTATGCAAAAGTATTTGATAAGATATGGCACAAGCATCTGTTTGAATTGAAAGGAAAACTTTGATTTATTTGAGAAAGATGTTAGAATAATCCAAAACTTAACCTGGGATCAAAGCATCTGCATACAGTTAGAGTAAGTAAACACAAATAGAAAGGGGCATAAGACAAGGATGCATCTTCTCACCAGATTATTCAACCTCAAGAGTGATACTATCCTAAGCAAGCTAGAGATCCTATGTGGATTTATTATTGGTGGGTACAGTCTTAACATGACATATGCAGATGATATAATACTGAGGGCAGATAAAGGAAGCAAATTACAGGAACTCCTAGAGAAGGTAGTAAACCAAAGTAGGAAGAGAGGAAGAACCACCACTTGTAAAAAGAATGTATGATTGTCAACAAGAAAAAACAAGACCAATATGTGAGCTGTGAATTGGACATATCAAACATGTCATCATCACTCAGCTATAGTTGGGATCATCGAGCCAATGTGAACGGTCCTTTCTTTAGCTGTATCGTATGTGCTATGCCAGGCTCCATACAGTTTTAAATTCAGAGTTACTTTCTCCTAGACTAGTTGCCACCCAAGGCTATAGAACCCGGTTTGTCACACTAGTTACCCATAGCTAGTGGGAGAAGAAGAGGATTCATACCATTCTGAAGGGTATTAGCATGGAAGCGAATGTAATGGATTTGACTGGAATTCAAACTCAGCTCTCCAATTCCTCAATCAGAGCTGCTATTCATTACTCCACAAGTACAGAACTTTAAATGTCTCTCAATGGACTGTCATTTTTATTTCAGCTTGTGGTGACTTCATGTCTCATCATTGGTAATGCTATAACCCAAAGAACTGTTATCTTAAGCATTGACATTGTTTCACAGGTCCTGACGGATTTGTTATAAAAATAGATTTTGTGCTGGTTCAAAAACTTATGAGTGGTACCTTGTAGAGTGTACATTAGTATTTTAAACAAACACAGGAATTTTTGCTTTGGTTTTAACAGTTAAACAACTGAATATTTAAAAAGAAAAGCAAATGTTATTACAATCAGCATAACAAGGTGAAAATAATTGAACAATAAAAGAAAGAATCCTAAATCTTAAAGTATTAGTTTTATATTTAATCTCGTAACTGTTTACCTTTTAAACCATTTTGGGTTTGGGGGTATTGTTTCAACATATTTAAGTAAAGTTTGTTTTTCAGTAATGTGTCAGAGAATTTGTATTTGCTGCCATAAAGTTTCTTTGGGTTTAGTTTTAATTCCAGGCTACAACTGTTCAGTTTGCTTAAGACTGGGCAGTTCATAGTGTTTAGTTGAGGGGAACTCATTGAATGATTCGGGATTTTTTAAAAATATTTCATAAAAATAATTTTCTTAATCTCTTCCTCTATGAAAGTTTAATTATGGGATTAATTAGAATTTTCACAGTGGTATTTTTAAGTGATTGTGAAATGAAAGAAATGTTCATAATAAATGAGATGTTGTAGTGAAAGGAAGATTCAAGAATGGTTGGGTTATTGAAGTTCAGAAAGAGAAAAGCAGCATCTTCTTAAGGCCAATTTTAACCTTGTATCTTATTTGTCTATGATATTTTCATAAAATATCATTGAAAATAAATTTAAAAATGTTTGTTTATTGAAATATGAACAGTACTTTCTACTCAATAAGCATTTGAAGAAACACAAAATCTGTTTTTATTGACAAAATTTGCAGTGGTCATTTAGGATTTTGAATTGGTGAGAAGAGGGTTCAAATTAACTTACAAACTTGGCAGATCTCCCAACTTTTTTTTTTTTTTAAACTTTCTTGATCATTTCTAAACAAGATTTAAGGAGGATCTAAAATAATCCTTATTTTATAATTTAATCCTATTAAAACATTTTTTACAGATTCACAATCATAAATTTGTATTGGTTGTGAAGAAAAACTTTAAAAATCCATATAAATTAAGATTTTGTAAAACAAAAAATTAAACAGATTCAGATTATAGAGAACACCTTATTAGAACATATTTTGTTAATTAATTAGTTTTAGACAAAATAAACTTCTTTTTTTTTTTATTAAAAGTTCATAAGATACGATATCCCAAGTCAGTGGATACAAACTTTAAAATTTAATTAACTTGTAATTTATGGAGAAAAATATAAATTACACAGCATTTAAAACTTAAATCAAATTATAATCTGCAAAGTTTCAGCTTTCAAGCATGGATAGTTATTGTTATGGTCCGGTTCCTTGTACCACAATGATAGTTCAAGGTAGAACCAATAAAGAAGAACTCGAATACGGATATGGAATAACACAGATATATTACAAACAGGAATATATACAGAATAGTAGAAAGTGTTAGTATGAACAATCAGGTTTAGTAGTAATTGTCTGAACACAACTCTGTTTCGGACTGCCTCTGACTCGACTGACTCGCTCGCTCTGACTGACTGACAGACTCGTGACGGACCTCACTCCAGACTTCAGACTGATCTCTCACTTCCTCTTGAGGTGTAGTATTTATTACGTATGGAATAGTCCATTATGTTATTATGGGTAAGGTACCATAACGGTTATTAAGTTAGTAGAAATATTATACTCTTCATGTAACAAACTTTAAAATGGAGCTGGGCATTTTTTGTTAAATATTTGCCTGTATTTAGTATCTACTACTATGTCCACATGTGAGGTATAAATAAGAGAACCTATTGAATAGTCAGAGTTTAATAAGTTTGTATGACAATGTAAGTATCAGTTGGATGTAACAGTCCAAGTTGAAGTCATTAAGAAATCTTCCTTTGTTTAGTCTGTTTCCTGAGTTGATCATTTTCCTGTTAAATATTTGCCTGTATTTAGTGTCTACAATTACATCCACATGTGATGTATAAATAAGAGAAATTATTGAGTAGTCAGAGTTCTAAAAAAAACAACTTTTGTAAATCACCACAAAAAATGTCTGGAATATAAAAAGTTTGGGTTTAAACTTTATCTAATTTCTTTTCCTTTCCTTTGTGAACAAGTTGAATATTATTACAAGGCCAAATTTTCATCCCCACTTCATGTTCCATAAATCTTACTTATTATAAAACTCAGATTGTATGTGTGTGTATGTGTGTCTGTATGTTTATATATTGGATCAGATTTCCTACATTTTTCAACCGATTTCAACAAAACTTCACAGGACTGCGTAAAATTACCTTGCGGTGGTTCTGACAGCAGCAAAAATTGGAAAAACACAATTGTTTTTGCACGAAATCAATTTGAAAATACGATAAAACACGATTCTGTCACCAGAATGAAAGGGGGACAACTCATATCCAGTTATACTTATAAAACCCAGGTTGTTTGTTTGTTTGTGTGTGTGTGTGTGTGTGTGTGTGTGTGTGTGTGTTCATTTATATATGGGATCGAATTTCCTACATTTTTCAACCGATTTCAATAAAACTTCACTTTTTTTTGGCAGGTAGTGTTTCTTATTGTCTTGCAAACTTTTTTCTTTATTTTTACATTCAGAATGCTTTAAAAATTCCATTTACAAGACAATTGTTTATAATAAAATTCTATTCAATGTATAGACTCAAAATGATTGAAAACAATGTTTTTGTTTGAGTTTGGGTTTGACCAATTTGTAAAAAAAACCCCAAAAAACTAATTAAGACATGTGTATCTGTCAACCTCAAACAATAATCTTTATCAATTTTATTTTTCAGTCTTTATGATGGTCGATACTTGATCTATCTCTTACTGTTACATTTAGTTATAACTAGCTACTGCTAGTTATAACTAAATGTATACTTTTTGGGATTACCTCTCACTTTTCTCTTAATCTTTACCCACAGAATGCTGTAGGGATAAGACATATCTTATTTCCCCTTCACGGGACTTCTTAGTCCCTAGCAAACCATGTGTTATATACAACCCAAGAAAATAACTCTTAACAAAGAATAATAACGTTAGTACATTGGTAGTTTGCATAAATACATGTCACTAAATAATGTCTCTCTTCATACCTGACTGTGTTACTACATCTTATTTTGATTATAATAAAATCTACTTCTTCTTGCACAATATTCTTACTCTTAACTTTCAAAACCAAGATCAAGTGATAAGAAAAAATATCTGTTCAAATACTGATGACATGTACTGCATATCTTTGAATAGGTTGTTGGAAAGTTTTCAACCCACTTCCCCATATCTAACGAAATTATCAAACAGATTTTTTGGGGAGAGCTTCTTCATTAGGCCAACAACTTTTCAGTACCCAATCATATATAAAGAGTAATGCAAGGATTTGGCAAGCTATGGCCAAGAGAGCCAAATCCAACTCACTATAGCGCCCTGGGTAAAACAATAAACTACATCCAACAGCAATGCCTTTGATCATGAGGTTTTTGAGGAGTGTGGAACCACCTCTTAATTGCTGGTGTTTCCAGGTCCATCCTGACCTGGGGTAGTAGCACCTGTTAGGGTTACAGCTAGGGGCAAATAGTTAAACTGGGATCAAAGCACTATGAAAGTGTAAAAATAGGTTTTAATACCAACAATACATTTTTGTAAAAGTTTTTTACTAGCAATGAATTTTGATGAAAAAACTATTAGAAGCAATACATTATTACCAGCAATACATTTTTGGAAAAAATATTGCCAGCATTAAATATCCCATTGAGGTTGATTTTTTGAAGGAAAAAATATTACCAGAAATAGATTTTTGAAGGAAAAAATAATACCACCAATAAAAATTGTCGGCATTAAATAACCCATTGAGGTGTTGATATGCCGTGAAACAAACCAAACCAACTCACTATAATATTGCATATGGCTGGCAGATCATATTGAATCTAATTTTATTCTGAAATAATTTTTACATCATTTTTCCCTAAATACTGTTGTAATGGAAGAGGTTGAATTTGAGAACTTTCAAAGAATATGAATAAATTCAACACATGGAGGAATCTGAAAGAAAAACATTTATAGGCTTTGTTGTCAAAAATGTTTGTGCGTGATATGCCACATGGTTACCTTAAATTAAGAAGTGGGCTTGCCAAGGGAAGAAGACACCCCCTAGCAGAGAGTAGTCCTTTTGTTTTTGCAATTACATTCTGGAGTAAAAGGAAGATGGATTATTGTCTCATCCTTTTACAGTCCAGTAGGTGTCTTGGCAGACAAGGTGAATGTATCTGTCTATATTTCTGAGATGAGGTATTGTAAATATTTACATTATTCAGACTTGTCCTCATCTTTATTGTCATGTTCACAGTTGTGTGAACATGACAATAAAGATGAGGACAATAGTGTAAATAATGTAAAAGTGCAAGTAATCCCCACAATGTATAAAATTTTAAGAAATGAATTTTGTTTATGTATAATTGTGAAGCTTGCATCAGAACCACAATTAGATGTGATCAACCTGCAATCCAATAACATGTTGATAAATACAATGCTAATACCTTTCAAATGAAGAATATTATATTTTAAAATTCTATGCTCAACAATTTCAATATTTGGCACAACTTTTGAGAAGGAGTAGATAGGTTTGCCTATCACCCAGCTCATATTTCCTTCCTGGTCTTTTGAACAGGAGTAGAGGTATATCTTTTGTTTCCTGTTTAGGATTGAGTTTCTGTCTCCATCTGAAGTTTACTTCAGCTCTATGCTCTTAACACTTATCCTTTACTATACTAATATAACTCCATACAGTAACCCTCTAAGTTGAGTGGCTCTTGTGTTTTGGTAAAAAAAAAAAAAAATACATTGGGCTCAATTGAGGCACATTTAAAGTCAGGAAGCACAAAATTTTAACCTGCAGTTTGATTTTGCTTTATATCAGAACAAAGCGTTTCCACATTCTCATAGATTCTTCATATTTGATGCAACCGCAAAAAATATTCCTTCAAATTTTATGCTTATTTATAATAAAAAATATTATCTAATATATTTTAAATTTATTTTAAAAGTTTATTGATTAAAAAAAATGTTATCTTAGGTTTTGATTTTGTCTTGGCCCTTCTTTTTCTCTATCAATTCAGGACGTGGGCGATCATGGCTCTCTACAACTTCCTATAGTTTTTAACTCTGAGTAAGTTTTGTTTTTTTGTTTTAACTCCTTCTCCCTGTTCTGTTATCCATTTACACAAGCTCCTTAGTAAGTTACTTGATGCTTTCCCCTGTTCCTCTTATTTTCAATGTCCTTTGAGTGTCAGATTCTCCGTTTTTCTTCATTATGAATCCTAGAATTTTTAATTGTCTTTATCTGATTCTAAGTATAACCACCATTTTTGTTTTCATTTTTCCTTAAAAATGTTCCGGCCATGGGATTCTCAGCATCCTTCTGTAGAACCACATTTCTATTGCTTAAAAAGTCTCTTCATCTGTGAGGAGATTATCCAGCATTCACTGCCATACTGGAGTACTGAAATTATATAGGTTTTACTCTTTTCTTTGTTTCTCATGAAATTTTCCTGTTTCTTAATACTTTGCTTAGCTTTTGGAAGTCACTTTGGATTTTGGTGTCACATTTTCCATCCTCTTTTACAACACTTTCCAGATATTTAAATTTCTGTACTTGTTTTTCTTGGCTCACAAACCCAAAGAACATAAATAGGATAAATAGAGAGACAGGGGAAGGCAGCGAGTCGCCTACCTGATGAACTTATATGAATGGGGATGTAGTGGTATAGGAAGCTTTGGGGAGACATGATTGCCATGTCCTGAAGGGACATGACACATAAAAGAAGCTAAAAAAGAATATGGGTTGAGGGAGTCTGTGCCAGGTGCATTTAGGTACTGAAATTGTTTAAAACACTGCCAACTGGGTTTATGGGATTACCCCACTTTGTCTACCAGGGAATTTCTCCTAACGTCACTAGGTGGCATTGTATAAAAGAAAAGGCATAAACTTTTTCTCATTTTACCCACAAAATGCCGTTGGGACATATACCTCTTTTCCTCTCTGGAGGGATTCCTAGTCACCAGTGATCCACGAGTTGTATACACCACAATCACTACAGTCTCCTGTTAAAAACAAAACAAAACAAAACACCCCTCATATGACGATAATATCTCCATTACATCCTAAATATCTCCTCTCAACACAAGAAAATCCCTCTCCCACCAGGACAAACTGGGAACCTAATGTCATTACAAGTTGTTCAAAGAAACATTTTTTTAGTCATCTCCTCGCTCATAATGGAAGGTTGGTAGTTGAAGAATGGATTTTTCTTTCTTTTCTTGAGCGATGTTACATTCTGCATCCTGAGCGATGTTGCAATAATTCTGGATATAAATAAATGAATTGAATTATTGTGCGATTGTTGATTTTTTTCTACAAAATTTTGTTAAGTGATTCATGGTTGTTAACCTAAAAAACGGCGGCCCGTTTGTGTCCCTTTCAGCCAACTTTAAAAAAAAATTGTGGATCCTGGAGTAGAGAAACAGACATATTGATCGACGAAGAAACGAAGAGTGTATGTTATTAAAAATATTCTTTTTGAGAAATAACACTGTTTCTTTGAGTTGTATAATTCATTTCATTTCTTAAACACCAAAGAAAATGAAGTTGGTTGATTCAATCAATGATAGATAGCACTACTAAACACTAATTTAATTTTTTTTTTTTTAACTTATTGCGAAAAATTAAAATTATAACTGTGTTGAGCTTGGTTAAAAGAAAGCAATAAAAATCATTTGGGTCCTAAGTGATGACGATATTCTTTAAGGACAATCCAACCAAACCGTATAATTTTTCTCTAAACCATTTTTTATCGATTGATCAACTTAAAAATCCTTGATATTTTGAAACGCAGTTAGTTAATCGAAAAGGGAAATAACTCTTATAATCTTAAATCAAAGTTACTGCCCTTAATTATGCTTACTTTATATTTTAATGGATTATTTCATTTTTTTTATGCTCATAAAACTATCAAAGATACTTACAAATTAAGAAGTAAATTGATTGAAAGTAACTGATAACATCAGACGAAATAAAAACTAATTCTTGTATCATGAATTCAAATGTCTTTTTAAATTGTAGACATTTGCTGTTTGGTTGTTTCAATGCATCAGGATGAGCAAATACTAGAAAAATGAAACAACATTGAAATTGTAAAATACATAGATCAAGATGTATGGTCTCGTTGGCTATGGAGTGTGATAAAGTTCCCAAATTTAATATCTAAAATAATTATTTTAAAAAAAAAAATCATTTCAAGTAATGATTTGATTAAAATTCATAATTCAACAAAAATGTTTTATTGTTCATCAGCATCTCCAGAAAGAGTGTAAAACATGCAAATAATATTATTTAATAATGTATTGTACAATGTTAGTGAAATACTGCTACTTATAATGTATTTAACAAAAGCCACATCACTGAAAAAGTTTTAACAGGACTAACAACTAAAATAGATAGCACATATCACTAGAAGGCAAAATAAGGATATAATCAAAATGTTTACTTTCCCCATTACCTTAAGCAAAAGGTTAGGGAGGATCCCTACTCCCAACAATAATAGAAAGTGTGATTACAGTGGAATTGAGAAGGTTATTTTCCTGAGAAACTGTTTTAAGAGAAAGATTTTATAAATTTCAAATTATATTTTTGCTGTTTGATCAATGGGTGCTAAATGAAAAAGGCTAATCTCGCCATTATCATTAATGCTGTAAAAACTTTTTTTTATTTTGTTAGTAGCAGGCTTCACCTAGTAAGATATATTCACTACTTGAAATCTTTAAAGCAAAAATTTTAAATGAACATTTCATTCATAAATTGGCTTATTATAGTTAAGGAAAATTTTACAAATAATACCAACTTGTTGAAGGCCAAGTAAAATGCAAATTGCAAACACTTTTCTGCACTATACAAGACGATATTCCTAAACAGAACTATTTTTGAAATGAAAATCAAAACAATCCTCAAATAAAAGAATATTAATGAAGGACAATTAATTAATGAAAAAAACTTTTTTTAAAATTAACACGCTAATTAGTTAAACCTGAAGAATGATATTGCCTAGACATAGATAATATATAATACAGGTATTGAACTTTTAGTGTGCAAATTACTATAAAATAGAACTGGGGCTTTTTAATCTCAGAATTCGTGTGAGAATTGAGCTCTGATTTTGCATTTATTCATATAGATTCCATAATTTAGGTTTTACTTGTTTTTCTAACTCTTCAATTTCTATTTTCCCATCTTTACACTATATTAATTTCATTTTATAAATTGTCCCCTGGTCTGTCACCCATGAAATAAAAATAATTGTTTGTTCAGAAAATAAGGGTCTTCATGCATCAAATCATCTTTAAATTAAGTGCCAGCAGAAGAATTATTGTTGAACTTTTAAAAGGTAAGCTTAAACATTAATTCAATACTTAAATGCAGCAATAAATTTTGAGTTCTTCTGTAGTTTATTGATGCCTATCACATCTACTCCTTCCTAGCTGTTGTGATGATGGTCAGACCAAGATTCCTCCACAGGAGCTAGCTTAAATGCTGCCCAATAGGGTGGTTTTTAAGCTGGCTGCAATTTGGGATCCAAAAGGAAAATGAGAGTTACTCCCCTTGAGCCATGAAAGCAATGCTAATGGTTAGTATAATATATTAATATATATTTTTTAACCTTGCATAATCTGGCAACCCTGAATCTGAGCTCAATGAAAATTGATGCCTGCACCTAACTTTTCTAGGGCTTTTGAATGAGCTATGAATCATTGAAATTGGACCATTGGGAGTGGAGGTGTTGCTTGGAAACACAAACACGCTCTACTTCATATATAAGATAAAAATATTGATAAAGATTTTATATATTTGATTATTATAAAGCATATGTACACATTGTTCAGTTTTATCAACATTATCATGTCATTCTCTTATTGAACAGTTAATCTTTTTTTAATCATGAGCTGGTGATTTTGTTTTTTTCATTACTCATCTTACAGAAATGTTAGACTTTTATTAGAACTTTAAGTTAGTAAGTTTCATTCATTTTATTTACTTATTTTAAAATTTTTTTTATTAAGGTTTCTTCCATTTTATTTTTGCTACTGTTTCTCATAAAAATTCTCAGATTTTCATTCTACAACTGTTAAGTATGCAAATGCCTCTTGTAGGATTTGAATCCTTTTAATCCCTTATCCTTGGGAGCTTGCGTTACTATGATAACACCTTGCTGATTAGTTCACAAAGGTTTCACTAGCTGTTTAATTAAACTGTGTGGCTATATTTTTTTTCTTTCATTCATGATAAAAAGCAATAGAAAATGAATGAAGTAAATAGTATTTAAAAAAAATAAAAAACAGAAAGAAATAACTAACAATCTAATCATATAGAAAATTTAACAAATATTAAATAAATGTTATACTTTTTATTATAATGGGAAAATATGTGAGATTAAAATTTCTTTTTTAAGTAGATTAGTACCTTTTCATAGTCTGTGCAGGTAGTTTAATGGATATTGGTACGGATAATGAAACCAGTGAGATGAGTTCATTCATATTCTTGAATAGTCTGTTGTGTTCTTCATGCTAATGCTCTTGGGAAAATCATGGATCTGTCTCTTCTTCCCACCATCTATGGATTAAATAAAGTAAAATGGTCTCTCTAGCCCTGGATAGCAATCAGTCTAGAAGGAGGAAAACTCTGAATTCTAAACTGTTCAAATAACTATAAGAAATCACTCTACTATCTTTCCAAAGAAAGTAGGATAATTCACAGAAAATTTTAAAAAAAAAGGGGCATAATCTGTGAAGATTCATGATTGCCTATTTCCTGAAAAAACATGGCGTTAACAAAATACATTTTCTTTTTTACATTTGGATGATTGTCCTCCTCTTTGTTGTTATTATTATGACTTCTTTTCACCTGTTGTACCATTTGGCTTACTTCAGGTATTTGTCAATTCTGGTAGTCTTAAGGGAATTTCAAACTGAATCTTTTATTTAATCTACAGGGTTAGATTGTTCTCATTATGCTGTCAATAGAAAAACCTTAGGTTTAAGACTCCAAGTTCTAGCTTCAGGATTGTCCCATGAAACAATAGCCTAGTGGATTAAAGTGTTGGTTCATGAATTCATTGACATAAGAACTGTAAGTTCAATCCCTGGGCTGGTCAGTACAAACATGCTAAACAATAACAATTAAAACAATGTATGGTTATATATGAAATATCTTTAGACATGGACAGCATATCAAGAGCAATATATCAATGTAGATAAAAGTGTTTAGTACATTTTCTTATTAAAAAAAAAGTTCAAGGATTCATTTAATTTCATAAAATCTATTTTGAAGCAGAAAGAACACATTTAAATGCAGAAGACGAATTTCTGGTATTGGCTGACTGTTCAGAGGAGGAGCTCATAGTTACAAATCAATCTTCATTAATATTTTGTAGAATTTACTTTATAACTGGAAATTGCTTTAATATCTCCAAGAATTAGGTGGTTGTTGACAGTTGCTAAGAGTTGTTGCCTGAGCTTTTTACATGAAGTATTGGTTATTATTCAATGAATTATTTTTATTAGAATTTTTCATCAATGTTTTTCTATCAAAATGTTTTTATTAATGATTTTTTTTAGCCTTCTTCAAGTGAAAGACAAAAGGACAACAAGATTTACTGGATAATGCTTAGATCTGGGAAGAGTTGAAAAACATTGGTTGAAATATTGGGGATTATTTAAAAAAAACAAAAAAAACATTTAATATGTTGAAAGATGCTAAAGTGTGAAATAACTTGAAATGAATTTATATTATAGAGCCTACTTAGATAATTTATTTATATCAGCCTTTTTCTCACTCTATTGATGGACACAGGCCTTCTGTTAGGCATGCGGCATAATGGGCTGTAAACTGCCTCTAGCCACTGACATGTTGGCAGGGGTAGTTGTCTTCATAGACTAGTTGCCCTACCAAGGTTAAAGAATCTACTATATATACTTGAGTATAGTGTGAGTTTAATCAATTTTTATGCAAAAAATAGAGGGTTGCACTATACACAGGTATTTATTTTTAAACAGTTAAAAAAAATGACTCATTTTCAATGACCAGTTGCACTATAAAAAGGTAAATCTTTTCTGGAGGGGTTAAAATTCATGCAAAAAATTCAGGCATTGCATAACATATGAAATCAGCTTATACATGAGTATATACAGTATTCAGCCTTATTATTTAACCTATAGCTGAGGGAAGGGAAGAAATGGATTCATGCCTTTTATAAGAGTATTGGTGCAAAGTGAAGACAACAATCTCAGCTGGAATTTGAGCTCAACCAAGTGATTCCATTTCCTGCACCAGTAACCATTATGACAGCTGGTCATCCAGTGAAATATTGCAGAAGTGGAAATGTTTTATCAAAGAATCTGATCTGAATTTTTGCTTTTGGCCACTCGTATTCAAAGATACCCATCTACTAGAGAAGCTAGCCAATCCCTGTTGCAGACACTTGCACAAGCGCATTTATATTTATTAAATACCCACAGAGCCCACCTGTAGTTTATACCGTAACTATGCTGAGCAGACCTTAGTTACAGTTTCTAGGAAAGAGCTTCTCGACTTGACGGTCGAACTTTCTGCCTCTGAGCAGAAAGGAACCCGGACGAGGCTCCGCTGAAGGGCAGAATCCCGTTCGGGGAAAATGACCAACCCGATCTTGTTTATATGGGCTATACAGGCATTTTTTGGCCGAGCCTACGGGCTCGGGAAACCCACATAAAAACTCGGCCTTGTGCCACATGCAACCCTCGTGGAGGGGGGGTGACTAGATACCGTTTCTAGGAAAGAGCGTGTTATCTTGCGTGATCAACAATTTGAACAAGACCAGTATGCTTAAGCCCTCAGCCATGATGACTTGTGACTTTGTGCAAGCACAGCTATCAATGGCCCCCAAGGGATCTGTCTATCCAATATATATATATATATATATATATATACACACACACACACACACACATACGAGTGTGCCTGTGCTGTTGAAAGAATGTATTATGTTTTGACAAATTTTATTTAATCCATGTACAATTTCGTAATTTAAAATAGTTTGCTGTTAACATTCCACAGAAAGGATATCTGTATTTTATCCTCATAAATGTTACATATTTACAACCAAAATTTCTTTTACTGCAAATGTTCCCAAAGCACAATAACACAAAGCTGTCCATCCTTCTACTCAGATTTTTGTTAAATGTCAAAATTCTGAGTGTCAAGATTTGATACAATTTAGTTCTTTAGTAAACTGTGTCACCCTAGGGAGTGGTTCTCTTTGTAGTTCACCCCTCCCCCCTTCACCAACTCATGCGAAGAGAGAGGGAAAGAAGTGGTTTGATTTGTAGTTTGTCAGCATGTTAGCTTTTTATGTGTTGACGTGAATGGGGTCTTTTGTATCCTGCCTCTCAATTGTTACATGAGTTTAGATCCTTACCCGCTCCTTCCTCAATATTAAGTATTATAATAAAAATAAATATAAAAATAAATTTTAAAACTCTCCCTTCCCTCTCTAAACTCAACCATGTCTCTCACACTATTCCTCACCACCCTCTATGTCAACTTATATAAATTTAATACTGCCCATCAAAATTGTAAATTTTAAATTTATTTCTTGTTTCACCTTTTGAAAGTGAAGTCTGAAGATTTAGAGAAAAATAAAATTCACTGGTGAAATAAATTATCACAAATAGAGCCTTAAAATGGTCTGTTTTTCTTTAAATTATTCACTCTGACTTAATATTGAGCTCCCAGGATTTCATCCTCCTTGGGATTATCCATATAGATTATGAAAATTTTTGTTACTTAACTATATATATATATATATATATATGACATATATATGACTATATTTTGCTAATAATATGAATGACTGTGGCAACTTAGGAAAAGAAGGTATTCAAGGTAATCAGTCCTTGCAAATACAGAACTCAACATTGAGTGATAGAGTAATAATAATTATTAGTAATAAAATAGTTCATTTACTTAAATCTATACACAGAGTTGCATGTATTTTTTTCATTTTTAATCCTCAGCAGATTTTTGAGTGAAGTTATTTACAGATAGTATTTTCTTTTCCCAATAAATAATAAAAATAAGTTATATTTATGATAGCATAAATTGTTTAAAATAGTTCTGTTAATGACATAGAATTGATGTGTTAGATAAAATTTTGAATATGTTCTGTTATGATTAAATCATGTATTACATAAAATTTAAATGTTAATAGAATATAGATTTTTTTCTGTTTGAATTTTGCAAATATCTGAAAATAAACTTAGTTTACCCCTATCCCCCCAAAAAAAATCTAGTGAGGATCGGATGTTAAAAAAAAATATATGTAACTCTGTGTACAGATTTAAGTAAGATAAGTGAAATATTTTATTATATTACGAATAATTATATATTTATGTTGTTATTTACTCATGGTTTTCACACAGCATTCAATTTATTCTTACAGTTACACCAATCAGTTACCCTATAGTAGATATTTACCCTTCTTCAATTATTCTGGTACAGGATCACACTCTCAGAGCACTTCAGGCTGTTCATCATTATTCTTCAGCAGTAATTTTGTATCATTTTCATTCTGAAATTTTTTTGTGTGTCCTTTTTATTTGGAATCTGACAGCTGTGTGTTTATTTATGACCTTATCGAAAAGATTTAAAAAAAAAAAAAAAAAAAAACTTTGTTATTTAATTTAAAATTTCACTCTGGGTTTCATTTTCTTACATTTTGACCCTGGGGCTATCTCATGCTCTTAATATTGATTGTGAAATTTGTTGCCTTGTTATTTAAGTTCATTATTCTTGTTTCTTTTCTTTAATCTGGGTTATTTTGGTAAGTGCAGAAATTTAAAATCTCTGTATTATGAAAAGCTCAACACAACTGTTTTTTTTTTTTATTCAAATTTTTATCTTTAAACAATGTGTTTTATGTTAAGTTAGCAGAGAAAATCAAATAGAATCCCAGATTTGAGAAACAAGAAAATAAAGCAGTTTTCATTTTTCCAAGATTATTTTATTGCAGACTTTAAATCAATATAATGGATATTTATAAAACTTGATGCAACTGCTGTGATATCTGAATGCATTCAGTTCAAATACATAGGATGTCATTTATAATGAATAATTTTATCAGTTATTATTGTCAGCAAAATCAGTTCATCCTAAACACTTTATTAGATAAATTCTAATAAGTCATTTTCAAGTAAATAAATTTTGTATTAATTTTTGTAATATATCCTAATAAAATTGAATATAAAGGGGAGAATGTAAATTTCTATGTCGTTGGTTCAAAACAGCTGTAGACTTTCCTAGCACATTCTAAATAATAGTTAATATCATTAACCTCATGGCTAGTTGCATATCTCGTTACATAGATCCTTGTATGACTCTTATTTTTGGTTTAGTGCTTTGGTTGAAATCTAATAGAGATCTTGCTTAAGGTATCTCTATTGCATTGTGCAATCTGATTGTAAAATAATATATTTATGGTTTTTTAGTTGTCCTTCTAGACTGGTTGCCAATCATAGTTAGAGAGACCAGTTTACCCTACTATTTAATCCATAGCTAGGAAGAGAAGAGATGGATTCGTATCTTCCCCAAAGGTATTTGCATATAAATGAATGTAATAAACTCGAATTTGAACTGAGCTCCCCAATTTCTCATTATGAGCTATCTATTTCACGACTTGCTCATCCTAAATTGTTAGCATTGTTAGCAAAATGTTAGTGTATATCAGCTAACTGTTGTCATTGAATTAGCAACCGTAATGCTGTAAACTAAGAAATATTCTATAAAACACAAAGGTATTGTTAGTCTTCATTATACAGCCATCAATAAAGTGTTACTTCATCCATACACAATTGATTTGATGGTTTGCAGATAGAAGAATCATGGCTTGACAGTGAATTTTACTTTATTTAATGCCTCTCAAAAGATTCCCAACCATACTGCAAGCAGGGTTGTAGGAATAATAATTAAGAAAACATTTGATAGATCTCAGAAGAAACAATAGCTGTACCTCAAGCTGTCAGTAACACACTCCACCAGCATAGTCTCCAGTATTGCAGGACATGAAGAATGCTGTTTCTAAAGAAATCATATGTCATAGTGCATCTGTAAGTTTGCTAAGGAGCATTTTTGTAAGCCAGATATCAACTGGAATAAGATTGTTTCATCTGAGATCGAATTAGTCAATGTTAAATTGGTTTCAACGTCATCAAGTTTACATGAAGAAGAGCAAATTATTCAAACCAGAGAAATCTGCCTCCAACTATGAAGCATGAAGGCAGCAATGTAATCCTATGGAACGTTTTTTTTGTATCACAGAATCATATTGAACAAGAACCACCTTACATAAATCAAGGTTCTAGGGTTTTATAAATGAAGAGCAATTGGTTGTTTCTGCAGAACAACAATACTAAGTATCCACTAATGCAGCAAATCTCTTTTGAAAATCAGAAAATCTAATTACCCAGTTGAATTTCATGACACACATAATTCCAGGTATTTTCTGGTGGAATGTCTTGCAATATATCTTTCATGGTTAAGCATAGAACTAATTATTACAAAAACTGTTCCCCCCTTTTTCTTTTTAATTACAATTTTTAAAGTTTAAAATGAATAAAACATTTTTGAGGATATATGTGGTGTATTACATGTGTGTGTGTGTGTGTGTGTGTGTACAAACCCTATCCAATAGTGATATCAGCATGCATAAACAGGACCAAGTTTGCATGATACCAGATAGATCATTGTTATTTTGCATACTACACCTCAATTGTTACACACACAAAATATATATATATATTTATATATACATACATACATACAAGTGTATGATTGGTGTATACGGAATAAATTCCAACAATTACTATTCTTAAAAGAGTGCTCAATACAGAGTAGAGTGAATATAATTATTTATTTAAAAATTATAACATAAATATGTTAAAAAATCACTACAAAAATAGCCATTTTGTTTCAACACCTTTGGTGTCTTATCATGTGATGATGTTGAATGCAGATTGTAGAATGAAAGTTTTAAAAGGTTCAAATCAACTACCCCCCCCTCGTCAGCTCATGTAACAGCGTTTCCTCTTATAAGAGGGGGTTAGTTGATTTGAACCTTTTAAAACCTTCATTCTACAATCTATATTCATCACAATCACCAAAGGTGTTTAAACAAAATGGCTATTTTTGTAGTGATTTTTAGAACATATTTATGTTATAATTTTTAAATAAATAATTATATATATATATATATATATATATATATATTATAATAATAATAATCTGTTGGTATATAATCCAAGTCAATCCTAATAATATAAAATATTAAAACTGATTCACAAAGAGAGCTAGGTATATATTTATTATAACAGAGCATATATATATTTTTTTTATTTCTTCACTCCTTGGTGTTGACAAATCCTGCAAGGAAGCTCTTGTAGTGTGAAATAGCTATTCAAATGGGGTAATTTTGAATTTCTATTCTATGTAATTTATATATATATATATATATACATATATATATATATATATATATATATATATATGAAAAGTGTGTGTATATAAATATAAGTATATATATTATATGCGTGGTACTTATTAGAAAGTGCTCAATATCAGAGATAGAGCTAACATATTTGGTTGGATTGATGTGAATTTGTGACCCTGGGTTTCACACTTTTGTGATTATCACAAAAGCATGAAACCCAGGGTCACGAACTCACATAAATCCAACCATATATATATATATATATATATATATATATATCACTTATTATAAAACACAGATTGTGTGTGTGTGTGTGTCTGTAACGTTTATATATTGGATCAGATTTCCTACATTTTTTAGCCAATTTCAACAAAACTTCACAGGACTACATAAAATTACGTTGTGGTGGTTCTAACGGCGCCGAAAATGGTAAAAACACAATTGTTTTTTAACAAAATCAATTTGAAAACACGATTAAGTAAGACACATCGTGAGAATGAAAGGGGGACAACTCACATTGGGTTAAAAAAACCCAGGTTGTTTGTGTGTGTGTGTTCCTTTATATATGGGATCGGATTTCTTACATTTTTCAGCTGATAAAACAAACATCCACTTTTTTTTTTGGCAGGTAGTGTTTCTTATTGTCTTGCACACTTTTTTCTTTATTTTTAACATTCAGAATGCTTTAAAAATTCCATTTACAAGACAATTGTTTATAATAAAATTCTATTCATCAATCGATAGACTCATAACGATTGTAAACAATGTTTTTGTTTGAGTTTGGGTTTGACCAATTCGTAAAAAAAACAAAACAAAAAAAACTAATTAAGACATGCGTGTCCATCAACCTTAAACAATAATCTTTGTCAATTTTATTTTTCAGTCTTTATGATGGTCGATACTTGATCTATCTCTTACTGTTACATCCCCGGGCAACGCCGGGCTCTACAGCTAGTATATATATATATATATATATATTGTTCATACAACCTGGTCTTACTTAGGAATTCTTTCTTTAATGGTCATCACTTTACAACAAGAAATTGTAATAACATGTAACTTGTTTAATGTTAAATGGAACCTAATGGGAAATAACATGTGACAGTAATTTACAAATTATAAATTTTTATCAGTATTCTTCTCGTGACATAGACGGTTTAGATGCAGTCATCATAAAGTTTATCAGTTGCATTCCAAGTGACTTAGTGCAATTAGTGGTTATAACTCTGATTAAAGGTTTCAATGTCTCATAATTAGAGATGGTATCTCCTTGTCATAGACAGCAATGTCTCTCTGTTAAACAGCTGTAAGATGTGATTCAAAACAATAATTTTTAATTATATTCATGATCAACTTTTACCACTTTCCCATATTCCAAATGTGGGATGTTTTTGTCGGAGTTTACTACCCAATATTACCAAGCAGCAACCATTCTAAGAAGATGCATTTATTTCACACATCATACATAAATAAATATGAAAAGAATACATAATAATATAAATCAGTCAAAAGATAATTTGAAATATTTATTATACATGAACACAAACGTACACACACACACACACACACACATATATGTATATGTGTGGGTGTGTGTATATATATATATATATATATATATATATATATATATATATATATGTTAATTTAAAAAAAAATGATTCCATTGCTACATAAGAGTTCTCATGTTTCAAAAACAGAAGCTAAAAACTTCAATATAGGCTTTACTTGTGTATCAAGCACTGTGTTTTAAAAATAAAAACAAAAATACTTAAGAACTTGGGATTATTAACATAATGGTTTTTTCCTATTTTTCTATATATTTACACACACACACACACACACACACATATATATATTGAAAACTGTACCATTTTATATTGGTGTTAGTAGTTTCCAAGATAAATAATGTGTTTGGTATAATTTTTATGATAGCAAGAAGACATTGTAAGGAAAAGTTTACATTGTATTTTATGACAATATTGTGGATAATAACTAAGTAGACAAGCCTTTCCTCATAGTGATCACCTTGGCTCAACTGAAGATTTTGGTTGAATTGAGGTTTTGTAGGTGAAACAATAGCTTTTAAGAGAAATTCTGTTTAAAAACAAGCAAACAAATAAAAAAAAGAGAGAAGTATAGAACAACAAGTCAAAAAGATTAGAGAGAGAGAAAGTAAAAGAAAAGTAAAGACTATGAAGAGAGAGTGAGAGAGAGAGAGAGAGAGTGAGTGAGTAACCTTATAAACATAATGAAGTTTAAAACTTGTGTGATCCCAAGTACTATTTATGACCAGGCTCGGTGCTGCTTAACTTTTCTGATTGAACAAGAACTCGTGCTTTTAGCATCATTAAATTGTATACAGTGGGTAAATGTGTATAGTTTATTCATCTAAAAGTGGTATAAAGTTAGTATCAAGAACATTTGTTGTTGAACAGTATTTTTTTGGTTGTAGTAGTTTTGTAAGCTGTTAAGTGAACTTTTGTTTTGCTGAATGATTGAAATATTTGGCTTTGTGCCAAAGTCACTAATATCCAATAAATATCTATATAACTAGTAACTAGATTGAGCTCTAAACAAAAAAAAGAGAGAGAAAACAGTAATTTAATAAGTCTGCTACTTCAAGAGTTGTTTGGACTATTGATTTCATTGTTTTTGTTTTTATTGTTAGCAATCTGTATTTATATGCATGACAGCATTGGGGGTGGTTTTCAGTTGTGTAACTCTTCATTGCAATCACCCCAACTCTTTTAACACAGGAACTGTAAGCTACTTCCTACAATCTGAAATATGTTTTGGTCTTAACCCTCAATGGGTTGATAAGCCATAAAAATCAAATCAATAAATCAAAAGAAATAAAACCTCACCTCATTCAGAGAAGAAAACCTAAAATGGCATTCTGGTGTTCTGCTATTCATGTTATTCAAACATTCCAGTATTTGTGAGAGATTTGGCCAAAGTAAAGAAAACCTGCCAAAACTGTAATTGCACATTTTTTTTTAAGTTTTTTTTTTTGTAACAAATTATAAGCAACTGTACTCAGATTTGATTACATTTTAAGCAACTCCACCACTGACATCTGTGTGACTTAAGTAACTAAAAAAAAAAAAAAAAGATGTGTAATTAAACTTGATCAATAGTGAAAATCCTAAGTTGCTTATAAGTAAAATTGTTAATTTGAAAAAAACAAATACAATGATGTATGTACCAAAGTAAAACAGAATTTTATGGACTATATATATATATATATATAGGGTTGCCTTTCGGTTGGTTCATATGCTCTCTGGTCTTTTGAACAGGAATAGAGGATTATCTTGTGTTTCAGTTTCATATTGGGTTTCTCATTCCTTTTAAAGCCTTTTACTTCCAGTAGCCCCTTGCATCTTAGTGGCATTATTGCCTTGCTTGGCATAAATTGATTATTTTATATATATATATATATATATATATATATATATATATATGGCTAAGTGCTTAAAAACATTTGCTTTCTGACCATGAGTCCTAAGTTTGAATCTTATCATGATCAATTTGTGAAGCTGACTTCTTGATGTTATCAGACTGGGGAAGTGATTCCAGTGTGGAAAGTGTCTGAAAACTTCATGGCAGGTTGACCAAGCTTTGTGAGTGAAATTGGGTAGATTGAACTGTTCAGAAGCCATTGATTGTTGTGCTAGCATAAAGTCACAAGTCATCGTGACTGAGGGTTTGAACATACTGACATTGTTCAAAGTGATGGTCATGTCAGATTATGTGCTCTCTCCCAGAAACTGTAATTAAGATCTGCTCAGCATAGCTTCAGTGGCAAACCACAGTTGGACTCTGTGAGTGTTGAACAAATACAAATGCAACTAGCAGCTTTAGCAGACAGAAAATGAGTAGCTATATATATATATATATATATATATATATATATAATGTCAATTCGCCGAAGTGTAAACAACTTTGTTTTTCATAGCATTAAACATGTCAGATTTTGTGCCAAATAAAGTGGATTTGTGGGGAATTTTATTGCACCGCTTTATTAAAAAAAACCTGCTGCTGAAGCACACAAAATTCTTGTTGAGCCTTACGTTGACCATGCTCTGTCAGAAACAACAAGCAAATATTGGTTTAGACACTTCAAAAATAATGATTTTGATATTGAAGATAAAGAATGCTCTGACACACCGAAAAAGTTTGAAGACAAAGACTTTGAGGCATTACTTCATGAAGACTCATGTCAGGCTCAAGCTGAACTTGCAGAATCATTAGGAGTTGATTACACAACAATTTTGAAACATTTGAAAGCATTAGGAATGATTCAAAAGGAAGGACATTGGGTGTCATACAAGTTGAAGTCAAGGGATGTTGACATGTGAGCAGCTGCTTCAACGGTAGAAAACAGAAAGGTTTTTTTGTATCATATCATGACCGGCGATGAAATGTGGATACACTATCATAATGATAAGTGTAGAAGATTGTGGGGTAAGCCCAGCCATGCATCAACATCGGATACAAAGCCAAATATCCATGGTTCGAAGCTTCTGCTCTGCATTTGGTGTGATCAGCTGGGTGTAGTTGATTATGATCTTCTCAAACTGACTGAAACCATCACAGGAGATTGCTATTGACTACAATTGATGCGTTTGAGCTGAGCATTGAAGAAAAAATGGCAGCTATATGAAAAAGATATAACAAAGTGATTTTGCAATATTACAATGCTAGGCCACATGTTGCAAAATGGGTGAAAGCATACTTGGAAACGCTTAAATGGGAAGTCCTACCCCACCTACCATATTCACCAGACATTGCTTGCCCCATCTGATTATCATTTGTTCCAATCAATGGCACATGGCCTGGCTGAGCAGCACTTTCATTCTTATGAAGATGCCAAAAAATGGGTTTGACTTGTGGTTAACCTCAAAAGATGTGTTGTTTTTCTGATGTGGAATTCAAATGCTGCCAGAAAGATGGAAAAAAGTAATGACTAGTTATGAGCAATACTTTCAGTGACATGTTTCTTACTAATTTTTGTAAATAAAACATAACTTTTCATGAAAAATCAGCAAGAACTTATTCAAGGTCCTAATATAAATAAAATAACAAAAGATAGTCTGTGTATATTTCTCATAATATGTAGATTTCATGAGCCAGTTAATGAAATTTGAGAAATAAAGAGACAACAAAATGATAAAAATATTGGTAATAAGACTAATAATATTTATTCTATATTAGTTGACCTTTTGACTAAACCGAAGTACGAGAAATATTTTAAAGTTCAAATTTTTAGACACACTTGTGTCCTTAACCAATGAGACAAGAAATAAACAATCAGATGGGATTCTCTTTTCCTGGGAATTTGTTTTGTTTTTCCAATGTGTTGTCAAAAGTTCTACTAATATAAAATAAATATTATTACTCTTATTGACAATATTTTTATCATTTTATTGTCTTTTACTTCCTTGAATTTCATTAACTGACCTATTAAATCTCTCTCTCTCTCTCTCTCTCTCTCTATATATATATATATATATATATATATATATATATATAATGTGTGTATATATGCAAAACTGAGTTTAACCTCACTGAAGAAAGGTGAGAAAATTCCATTTTTAAAACTTTAAATAAAAGTATCTCTCTTTATCTGTTGGTAAGAAGGGGAACAAAATCCATGAATCTTGCATTGTAAAACTAAAAGTTCTTCAAACTGCTGACTTTCTATCCTACTGATGAGCTCTTATTCTGTATTCCAGTCATATTGTCTTTTGATTGGACCATTGTTTTTATCATTGAGCATCACAATTGACCAATTGGAATATGACACACATACATAATCCCAAGGAGTTATCAAAATTAGACTGTCAACTAAATTCTACTTTTTACTTCTGGGAAGAATATTGACTTAAACTGCAATATGCAAATATAGGAAAGAATATAAAACAAGCCAAAATTTAAAAGCCAGATTCAAGGGATATAGAAAAGCCTTATCCAAAGGAAAAGTAAAAACAAATCTAGCATGGTAGCTTCTATATATATATAAAACAGATTTTACTGTTCCTTCTGGGATAAGATCCGAGTAATGAATTGTGGGTATCCATGCTTTGTAAGAAAACTAAAAGAAGTGACATACAAATGTTGCTTAGTCAATAAGTTTGAAGTCTGATGATAAGAAAAGGGATTGATTTTCACAACAAACTTGGATTTATCAGCATAATCTTCTTTATCAATACACTGAAGTCAATTCTTCTCTATTCATTTTGTAGATTGAATATTATACAGTTTAAATTTTAAATCAAAATTCAGCTAATAAATGTGTCAGGCTGCAGATTTATTGATCTCTGCTCATAAGTCTGACAAAATTGTGTAAATCTGCCATGTGTTATGCAAGATACTGTGAGGACTGGCAAATAAATGTGTAAAACAGGCTCGTGTGGATTTCTTGGTTTAATAGGAAAAGGATTTAAGAGCAACATGATGTTTAAAAAATATGAAATTACCTGACACAAGATATTTTGAAGATTGACTTTAGTTGGTCTGATCATTTGCCCTACTTTTCATTCTTCTTTTTTTTTTTGCTTGTTTTCAACACATGAAACAAAAGGTCTGTTCACAATGACTAGAAGACCACTACCTATTCTCTCTTCATATCTAAACTTTAGGAAGGCTGATAATCAAATTTCAAATCTAAATTGTTTATCCATTTAAAATAGCATATTTATTAGAAAATATGTTCAGTTTAAATACATTAATAAAAAAATGATTTCAAAAGGCTGTATATCTTGGCTTGTTCTTTTTTTCCTGTTACCAGAGTTGTGCCAGACACAAAGGGAAATTAGCTGTCATGTTACAGATTTCTATTTCAATTTCATTCAAATTATGTGTTTATGTATGTTTACATGTGCTATGCATATTTTAGTACAATGATAGGCTTAAAAATATTTCTACAAAAGTTTTGAAAAAAAAAAAAAAAATTCTATTTGTTATCAAATAATTTTTGCAAAAATTTAATAAAATCTTACGTGATTATTTTAGAGTTTAAATTTTTTTTCTTGTTTCCAAATTAATTATATTATTGTTCAGCGCTTTGTAGGGGCTATCCAGCCTGAGTGGGAAAGAAAAGTATTTTACCAATGTTTTATTTAAAACTTAGTCATCATTACATACATCCATGCAAAGTTACATGCAAATAGTAGGTGATAGAGAATTAGTTCTTTTATGGTATAGATTTTTTTTATTTCTTCACAAATCTCAATCATTCTAGCCAGTATGGATCAATATGCCTCCATCAAGATTCAAACTTATGTCCCTTTTTCTTAAGAAATTTGCCTTTCCAGTACCTTGCTGATAAAATGAAATATTATGGTTTCAACAATAAGAAGAATAAAATCACTAGCCCAAACAAATTTTGGAATAATAATGACTCTTTTTAAATTTATAAAATGTATTTTTGTAGGGCTACCATTATATATAGTAGAATATATTTAAATGCTTTCTTTAGTAGGCTCCACACAATGTTAAGTCACTTGTCAATTATAGTGTTTATATTAGTAAATGCTCATCATCATTAAATTGACTTATTATTAAAATATCATGTACCAATATGGCTGATGAGAGAGGGCAGACAAGTCTCTGGTTCTTCACTCCTTACGCCTATTTATTTTCTTATTAAGATTAGGTCATGATAATGTTTTTATTCAGGAATAAGGTTTTTAATGCCAGTATATATCTCCTGGATAAGTAGTTTCTTCAGTATTTTTTAAGGGTGGCTGTTAAGATAATTTGTATGAATCCTTTTTTCAAATTTGGTGTGGTCAAATTTATGATTTTTAGTTAAAGTTGTGATAGTGTCATCTTTAATCTCGTGGTGAATTTTAAGCCAAAACTTGTAGCATTCACTCCAGTGATAGAAAGTTTGATGTTGGAAATATTGTAGATAAGATTCAGATTACTGATCTCTTTCCATCTACCGTGGGTGCATAAGTTGTGAAGCCTGTGTTTTAAACAATTAACTCAACTGCATTACTGAAAAAGTGAAAAACTATTCACAAAACCACTTATAAAGTATCAAAGAACACAAGTGATATCTTCCACAAATACATCCATCATTACCTCCTTGTATGCGCATAAAAACTCAAATACCATGAAAATCTCACGAATTGCAAGGCTACATCAAGTGACAAATACGACATTGTGTAAACATCCTTTCTTAAGAAAACTCACAAATGATTCTCCATTTAGAAGTTAATAAAACTTGAGTTATCTCCCTTAATCAGATAATATTTTGTTAATTTATATTTAATGAAAAATTAATGAGAAATCAGAGGTCTGATTGAATTGGAAATTACTTTATTCTCAGTAAGAGCTTTTTAACAATATTGGACAAAAAATGCACTGTAATATGCTATTTTTTATTGTTACAGTAAAAAAACATATCAGTATAAAGGAATCATATAATAATATACATTACTTACTAAAATAAGATACTAATATATTTTGCAATGTATTACATACTGACACAAGGGGATGTTAAAGTTTTTGATCTAACCAAGAACAGATTCTAATATAAATTCTGTTTGCTCATATGTGTATCCAGCTGAGAACTTTTCAGTGCTACCTTGTATATTGTTATATTATATCACTGCAGTATATATTGCAGTATATTAGGTTGAGTCATAACTAATTTCTGTTTTTGGGAACTAATTGTAATGATGAATGTATCATCCTGACTACTAATCATACATGGCATTTTTTAACATCAAAACTTGTGAGATTTTACTTAAAAGTTATCAAAGACTTGCCAATAAATGGAAACAAGTTATTTCAAATGATGGGAAATATATAGTTGATTAAAATGTGACTGTACTTCTTTTTTTTTTTTTAAGAATAAAATTGAGAAACACCAATAGAAATTGTTTATGACTCAACCTAATATATTATATATTAGTATCGCATAATTGCAAATTGTGAGTCTGAAGTTCAACTTGTACTCACAAAATCATTGATATTCAATTGGTAAAGATATAGTATGAGCTATTTGCAAACAGCTGCCAAGATATCTCCAAATAAAATTTATCTCTGGTCTTTTTACTCTGGCTTGGACTCAGATAGTGATTCTAGAAAATTTGTAGATGTTAATGAAAGCTGTGATTGTCCGAGAACTTTCTGATTAGATATCTCACAGTATTTTGGTTCCAAATAGTAAATAAATTATTTAAACAATAAAGATGTCACAAAACCATTGCATAATGAGAATTGTTTGATTATTTGAATTAAATGAAGTGTTGTTAATTGTTATTATTGTATATAATCAAGTATAGTTTGAGATTTTATGATCAGTATCTGTCTATATTTCTGAGATGAGGTATTATGTACACTAACTGAACCCTTTATTTTGCTCACTGGTGTAGACTGTTCTAGTTGCATGTACCATGTTTTTTTTTTTTTTTGGATGTCAGTTATCAGTTATCTCCTGTCAAAGGGTTCAGTTCGACATTCCAACTACCTGAAGAAGGCTGGAGTGTACAACTGCTGAAATGTTGTAATGAATATGGCGACAAAGATGAGGACAATAGTCTGAATAATGTAAATAGTGTTTTTATGATCAGTTTTTTTTTGTTTTTTTTTACACACAAAAAAATAGGGGATCTTGCTATACACAGGTATTTTTTTTTTTTTGAAGAGATTAAAAATCATACATTTTTGGTGACCAGTTGCACTATACACAGGAGAATTTTTCTGGAGAAGTTAAGATTCATGCAAAAAAATAAACTAGGTTGCACTATACATGAAGTTTGCTTATGCATGAATATATATATGGTAATTTTTTTTTATTAGTACTAGTACAGGTGCGTGTCACTTTTATTAGTACAGTACATGTCACTTTCTTGATGGCAAGATGATCAAATTTCAAATCTAAAATGTTTATCCATTTTAAAAAGCAGCATTCATTATAAAATATATTCAGTTTAAATACAGGAATAAAAAAAAATAAGACCTCAAAGAGCTATATATTTTGGCTTATACTATTTTACTTTTCCCCAGGTGTGTTGCCAGACAGGGAAATTAGCTCTCAGGACACAGATTTCTATTTCAGTTTAATTTAAATTGTGTGTGTATGTACTTTTGCATATGACCTGCATATTTTCATTCAATAATTGGCTTAAAAATATTTCTACAAAACTTTTTAAGAAAACTTTAAAAAATAATTCTGTTCATTATCAAATAATTTTCAGAAAAGTTTAAATACATCTTATAAATTATTTGATTATTTTAGGGTCTAAAATTTTTTTTTTTCTTGTCTCTAACTAATGATATTATTGCTCAGTCCTGGATAGGGGCTATCTAGCCTGAGTGAGAGAGAAAAGTATTTTTTCAAATTTAGTCAAATTGAAGTGTGTGTGTGCTTGCTAAATATTAAATGGCATAAGCACATATATGTCACTCATGCACAACACTGGCATGTGCATATACATTATATGTATGCATGCAAAGTTATATACAGATGGTGTGATAAGAGAGAAAATCAGCTCTTCTTTCATGATATAAATATTTTTATTTCTTTCAGACCAACATTCTAGCTAATGTATAGATCACTAATCCAACATTCTAGCCAGTGTAGATAATTAATCCAACATTGTAGCTGGTATAGATCACTAACCCAACATTGTAGCCGGTATAGATCTCTATTCCAACATTGTAGCCAGTATAGATCACTAATCCAACATTCCAGCCAGTATAGATCCCTAATCTAAAATTATGTCCCTTTTTTTGATAAATTTGCCTCTCCAGGGTTAGTAGTTTGCTGATAAAATGAAATAATATGGTTGAACAATAAAAACAAAGAGTGATATCTCTAGCATAAACAAGCTTTACTCTTTTCGAATTTATAAAATGTATTTTTTCAGTGTACTAATGACTACCAAAGACTGCATTTAAATATATTCTACTATAAATAAATATATATATATATATATAGTCTCCACTTGATATCAAGTCATTTGCCAATTATATCATTTATATTTGTAAATGCCCATTACCATTATTTTGACTTATTATTAAAATATCATGACTGGTATGCAGACATGTCTGTTGTTCTTCTCTTGAAAAATTTGTCTGTCCAGTGTAAGTATCTTGCTGATAGGTCATAAAGAATATTATTTACTGAAGCTCAAGTATAACTGTATCACTTTCATTCATTATTTTTCCTGTTTACTTTATATGCCATCATCTGTATTGACATTGATTAGTCATATTAGTAATAATAATATCTGAATTCATTAAATGAAACCTTGTTAATTATTATTATTGTTTTACTTATATTTCTTTCACCTTAGATATTTTCTTTTCTCTTATTACTGTTGTCTTTTATTGAAACTCTGTCATTCTGCAGTCATTTGTAAGCCATGTAGATCAGAAATAAAGATTGGTTAGAATGTTCACTTTCTGACCATGAAAAATTTGAACTTCAATTTCTTTTCCTTGGGAAACTGATGAAGACTATTGATTACAGAAGTTCAAGCCTAATCCTTAGGATAATAGTGTACTGATCTTGCAGTAAATAAACTTTTACTGTATATAAAATACATTAAGAAAATAAATTTGAAACTATAGAGTGTATTTACCCATGCACGCATGGACTCTCCCACCTATAAATAGGAGCAGGTACTGCCTTTTGGAGAGGGAAGTTTCCAGCAGTCAGCTCTGACAGTCAGACCAAACATTCTTGCTGTAACACTCACGTTTGTATATGTTTGTATTACTGTTTCTGTTAATATATTTGTTTAACTCAATTCCTCTCTTTGTGTCTTTATTTCTGGCCCTAACAAAGCCACAAAAACTATACAACATATTGCATAAATAAATATAGATATTTAATCCTAGATTAGTACTGGTGGCCAATGTCACGACATTACTACCATGATGTTTTAAAACATTCCATTTAAAATATTATAAATATATCATTTAATTCTTAAATTTTTTGTGGTATATTGTTTAGAGTAGTTCCCAAATAGTGTGGCACACCTCATAGGTGAGGCGGAAAAGGATAGGATGAGTGGGGTGGAATGATTGAAAGACAATCAAAGATTTTAAAAAAAAAGTTTCAAAAAATTCATATGCCAAAAATAAATGTGATTTCAAAATTTCAAATATTATGTATTACTTGTAATTGCATGCATGAATCCCAATATAAATAGTTATCAATAATTATTGACAGATTTTGCCATTGTGATATTTTTGCATTATATCAAATATTAAGAATATAGTAAGTAGGGTTTGCAAATTGAAGGAGAGTGTTATCAATGATGTTCTGATTTCGAATCCGTGATTATCTCTCTTTAACCCTCTTTTTCTATTTTTGAATGTCAGCAACAAAGATAGACAATAATCCAAGGGTGCCTGTCTACTCAGGCAGGTAGCCAATCCCAGTTGCAGAGGTTTGTTCTGGCACATTTGCTCAACAAATGTTCAACACCCACATAGCCCACCTGTGGTTTAAAATGCATCTATGCTGAGCAGACCTTAGTTGCAGTTTTTGGGAGAGAGTGCATTATCTAGCATGGTCAACAATCTTTGTACTAGTGCAAGCATAAGCATTGATGACTCCCAAAGGGTTCCATCTACCCAATTTCACTCACATGGTTTGGGTCAACCGATGGCATGGTTTTCAGGCACTTTCCAAAGGTGCTGCACACTGAGATTGCCTCCTCCAGACCAATAACATCAAGAAGACACCTTCCTGACAAATCAACCATGGTGAGATTCAAACCTATGGTCAGAAAGTGAATGTTGTAACAACTTTTTCTGGTCTCTCACATCATAAGGACAATAATCCACATGTAAATAATATAAATATTAAAAAATGGATTTGTAAGTTTTTAAAATTTCAAGTAGGTGAAATTAGGTTTCATTTTATTTTCAGTAAACAAATAAAACTTTGTAATGAGCTCAAATATTATGACTAAAACTAGAAACTCCTTGTTATTTTATAGGTATTTTAAAAAAATTACTTGACTAATCAGGAAGATTTGACTTGCCATTTGCAAACTTTTTACACTACTAAAGGAGAAGGTTAATAATATGTTGAAGTATATTCACAGTACTAAAGGGGAGGGTTAATAATATGTTGAAGTATATTCACAGTACTAAAGGGGAGGGTTAATAATACGTTGAAGTATATTCACAGTACTAAAGGGGAGGGTTAATAATACGTTGAAGTATATTCACAGTACTAAAGGGGAGGGTTAATAATACGTTGAAGTATATACTCAGTACTAAAGGGGAGGGTTAATAATACGTTGAAGTATATTCACAGTACTAAAGGGGAGGGTTAATAATGCATTGAAATACATTCACAGTACTAAAGGGCATGGTTAATAATAGTCTTGACATGCAGTACTCAGTATGTCTTCTTGAATGCTTGATTTTGAACAATTTATAATATTGGAAGGAATAGAAAAAATATATTTTTACATGATGAGCTACAACTGTTATCTTAACTGCATGAAGGAAAGTAGGTCATGTATTGAGCGTGCATAGATATTTATGTAGACTTTTGGTAGATAAATTAGTTTTCTATTGCATGTGAGGGTGAGATTTTTTGCTGCTTTTTATTCTGAGGAGGAGGAGAGGGGAGGTGCTGGAAAGTTCTCAGCCGAATCAAAACGCTCTTCCTCCCAAAATCTGATGTTTGGTCATTTAGTAATATTTGAGTGTATGTTGGGTTTGGAAAATTTCTTCCAGCACAACTTTCTATACACATTTAGTGTGAATCCCTTTTATGCTACTACAATGATTTGATCTTGAATGCTCATCTTCGCAATTCCTCTTTCTATCTATCCATATCTACTCGCCCCCTCTCCCCAACCCCACAGTGGCGGAATATAACACTTGGTCTTTTTTAATGTATAGTGCCCATACATATAAATATGGGTCCAGGATCAAATATTGTGCAGTTCCCACAACCATGCTGGTGTTGGTATTTCACAAAGTTCTGCTTATAAACTCTGACTAATGAAATTTGATAACTATTTTGATACTATTCTATTAATATTATGTATGAGAGAGAATCCTAAATTTCAATTACTTTGTCACAAGACCACAGTGGTATACTACACAGTGATCAAGCTCATAACATAACCTTGATAATTACTGTTTAATACAGGGTGCGATGGATGAATTGTTGTATGAATTATGCAAAAATGAAAATAAGTGACCTCTCATTTTAACAGATATATTTACCAAAATTACACAAAAATATCTTCAAATACTCAAAGAGTAAATTTATTCAATAAAATTGCCATTGGTTTCAACCAAGGCCTCCAAACAACTTCAGTATCTCTTGCAACTCTTCTGGAGGGTCTCCTTATTTAAGTTGGTGAATGCTGCCATAATCCTTGCCTTCATTTCATCTTTGGTGTTATAAAGAGTTTTGCTGGTCTCTCACTCAACTGCACTCCATACATAATAATCAAGGGGTTGAAGTCTGGGGAGTTAGATGGCCAGATATAAGGTGTGATGTGTTTGCAGAAATTGTCTGACAGCCATGATTGGGTTCTCCTGCTTGTGTGGCATGGTGCAGAGTCCTGTTGCCAGACGTGCAGTCTCCAGCAACTGCCCTCTTGACCCAGGGCAGCATTCCTCCTCAGGGCACTTGATGTAGGCCTCTGTGTTGAGTCTGAGGCCCTCACCAACAAATTCATGTGGTATTTTCTTATTAGAATGATGAGTCAGTTTTCCGAGCTGCTGTACCTTTGTAATCATGATTAGACTCATCCAACTCTTTCCAAATCCTCTGCATTGTGCTCAGATTGATACCCAAACACTCTGAAATGTTTGTACTGGAGCTTCCAGTGCGAATATCAAGCAATACAGCATGCTGTTTCAAAATTTCTGGTGGAGTGAATTGTGCCATGGTGCTCTTTTTCTCACAGACACTGCCCAACTGACCTTACTAAACTGTGCCACTGACAAAATCAAAAACAAACAACACGCATATGTGAAATTAAAATATATCAACTGACGACAATTTACTCATCGCACCCTGTATTTCAGAAAGAATATTAAGTAAACTGATTTGCTTAGTACAAAGACATACTGATGCCACATTCAGTGAGTATTAAATTCACTATATTTGTTTAGTAACCCTCACTCAGAAGAAGACATCCTCATTATATATATGTAGTGGAATGAATAAGTTGTTAGCTGAATTTAAATCTAAAAATTTCACTGTATATTGTTTAATCTATATGGTTATGGTGAAGTATTGGGTTAAGTGTAGTGCAGTACACCATGGTGTGTAGTGACAATGAAAAATATTTTGTGTAAAATGGTTACTTTTTTTATCATCATGCTTATTGATGTACTGATGTTTGTGTGTGCATATATTAAATTTAATGTATATTAATTAGAGCATAATTCTCTATGAATAAAGACAAAAGGAAAAATAAAATTTACCAACACATTTCATCCTCTGATGAAAAATATCAAAATTTTAAATTTAAGATAACTCATATACTCCAGGCAAACTGCAAAAGTCAAAGTAAACAATGGATGCATTAATGTGTTAAGTGATGCAATTTAAATTCTAATAAACAAAAGTGAGTAAGTATGATTATTGTTGTTGATTTTTTTTTCTTTTCTTATTTATTTATATATATTTATTTATTCATTATTTACATTATTTGGACTATTGTCCTCATCTTTGTGGGCATATTTATTACATTTCGGCTGTTGTACGCTCTGGCCTTCTTCAGGTGTTTGGAATGTTGAACTGAACCCTTTATTTCGCTCATTGGGGTAGACAGTTCTAGTTTCATGTTTAATGTATGTCAGTTATCAGTTATCTCCTGTTAATTCCCCTCTCTCTAAATAGTGTACATAATACCTCATCTCAGAAATATAGACAGATATTTATTTATTTATTAATATAATTCTTATATATTATTTTAATTTTATAAATTATGTACTTATTTTAAATAATAGAATCTAACCATTTTCTTTCACTTGTTTATGGTCATTGTATGTTAGCTTGAAAAAGGTGTATATCTTTTAAGGCGAGAGACATTAGAAAAAATTTGGGATGCAGGTTAAAATTTTGGCAAGATTCATTAGCAGCCCTCTCAAGAACTTTCCATCTAAATAAGTTATTTTCTCTTTTAATAAGTGGCACTCTTTAGATTCTGTATGTAGTATGTATAACTACTTTTTAACCAATACTATCAAAATACATCTATCTATCTATCCTGTTGTGGTTATGTCTTGTCCTCTTTCATCTATTATTAAATACAGGATTTTTTAATTCATATTTGCAAATGATGATTTTGCAAAGCAAGTATAATATAAATTTTTACAGTTAGCTCATTAGTGTACTTGTAAAATCAGAAATAATTGCATAAACAAAATAAGAGATCCTAATAGCCAGCCATGATAGTTGAATATATTTCTTTAGAACTTGTAGTCAGTGAATTCAGGTAAAAGCCAGTATTCCAGTTGATTTTTCTAGGTAGGCAGGACTTTCCTACTTGAAAGAATGAGGGCATTTATAGCGCAATAGTAGCAGCCAACTAATATTGCGGTCATTACTTCTAGTGCAACTAAAAACAAAATTTTCACGTGTAAATAGCAAACAAAATTTTCACATGTAAATGAAAAACAAATAATAAAACATTTCATTGTTTAAAAAAAAAAAACAATGGATTTTCACAAAAATTACAATTTTTGGAAACCGACAGTAGGAAAATCTTCTGCCTATACAGATTTTCCCCACAGAAGGTTTGCCATTTATTTCTACAGTAGACTGGTTGCTAATCACGGCTATAGGACCCAATCTGTTATGCAATTCAACCCATAACTAGAAGAGATGGATACATACCTTTTTCATGGGTATGTGTGAGTAAGTGAATGTAGTAGGTTACAAACTGACTAAAATTAGAATTTGGTCTCTGATTTCTCAATCTGAGCTGTTTTCTATTACACCTCACTGTATTCTTTTTATAGGAAGATCAGGTAAAAAAAAATTAAAAGAAAATAGAGAATCAGGAAACTCCTGACCTCCAATTTTAAAAAAAATTTTTTTTATTTATTCTGTGACACCCTGCCTGGAAACCTAATACCAGAGCTGAGAGGTTTTAATAATGTGAGAGGTCAAAATTTTTCTCAATATGCAATAAACCAGGAGTGTCAGAAAATCATTTTTAAAGGGTCAAGAATTTAGAATTTAAGTAAAGAAACTTATTTTTTTAAGATTATCAAACAATGGAATTGGCTAATTGTTGGAAGTATAGCAAGAACACTGAAACACTGTTTTAGTTTAATTTCATAGTTGTATTGTTTAAAATTTTGCAAAATTTTCTCAAAAAAACAAAAGGAAAAAATGGAAAAATTCTGCACCCCTTATATTTAAGTAGTTAAGACTAATTGTAAAATGTGCAATAATTATTTTTTTTTATTTTCTTTTTTTTTTTTTTAATCCATTCCCCCAAAGCCATGTGATAATACCTCTAAGACACAAGGGGCTACTGGAAGTGAAAGACTTTTTTTTTTGAATGAATCAGAAACCCAATCCTAAACAGGAAACAAGGGATACATCTTGACTCATGTTCAAAAGATCAGGGAGGAGTGTGACCCGGACGACAAATGAACCTATCTACTCCTAAATCTAGCTAGAGAAACTAGTTTAGAGATCAAAAGTAGGTTTTTAAAGAAGCAACATTAAACAGACCGATTCTCAAATGTCAATTTTTCAAAGCAGACAGATACTCACAAATTTTGTAAATATTAAAAAATATCTAAAAATTTGTGAGTGTCTGTCTGAAAATGAATGAATGTTCCTCTTTGGAGACCTTAAAATTAAAAGTCAGTACACTAGTATACATTCATTAATATCGTATGCAATACTCATAAAATCAATACATTGGTATGCAATATAAAGCATAAAAGAATAAGTGTGTACACACACGTATAATTGGATGATTGACCATAAAGCAAATTCTTCTTTTCTTTTTTTTTTTGCTGATCATTACTAATTGTTACATTATGATTAGTTTCATGATCAGTGGGTGCCATTCAGGATCACTCTCCCAAAATTGACGTTTTCTCATAAAATACATACTCACACATGTGTACATACACAAAAATGCATGTATCTAATTATTTTTTATGTACTGTAACATGCATTTATAAACAAAAATAAATTTACAATTTTTTCATTATTTCCATACAGTAAGTACACAGTTTGAGATAGAATGTTATGTCAGTGCCCGGCAACGATTAGCCTTTCTTGATTGAATTTCTAATTAGTACAAAAAGTATTCTCCGTTCCAGTTAAGAAAAGGATTCTTTACTTTACAACACATACGAATGCAAATATGATTCGTGGTAAATGTCATTGCCAACAAGAGAAAGAACAATTTTAAAAACTGAAAAGCCCTTTTTAGAACATTTTTTATTATTATTTTAATAATTTCAATATTTTCTGTTAAGTTCCAGACGAAATAAAAACGGATCATCACTCATCACTTGCTTGAAGTTTGTTTGGTTGTTTTCAAAATCTCAGTATTTATGAATTCAAACTTAATGAAAAGTAGAAAACTCGTTAACTAATTTTAATTTTCTCTCTCTCATAGACACGCCAGAACAGAAATATATGCAAAATTCTTGTTATTAATTAACTGACTTCGTTTTCTTCTCTTACTTAGTCTTATATTTCTTACTTACTATTGAAGGCTAGCAATCAATAAAGTAGATTTTTATCGTAGGTTCAACTTCTATAACAAATCTTCCGTTTCACTCTTTTTTTTTCTTCTGTCTTTACATCCTTCGTGTCTTCTTTGAGATGAGAGAAGTAAATTACTCTTTTTGAAGAAAGTGGAGAAAGACAGCTAAAACTGAAGATGATAATAATAACTGGAATAAAAAGAAAAAGAACAAAACAACGCACACAGTAAATAAGATTTCGGCGCCAACTTTGATCCTTAATTGCATTTGTAGCAACGATATGCTGCTTATAATTTATAAATTTCTCGTGCTTTTTGGACTGTTAGATGTTTTTAAAGAAAGTGTATATAGAAAAGAGTCCCTTTTTTTTTCTTCTTTTAACTCAAACAAATCAATGCTTCCCGATAACTGTGTTCTGCTGGTTAGGAATAGGACTATTTCACCCTCTCGCATCCGTTTTCCCTTCTTTTCTTATCCTTTCAATTTCTATTTTGTCTCTTTTTCTTATGAACTTTCGACACATTTTTACTGTTGCTGCGACGATTGAAGTTGTTGGGGTGAGTGATATTGCTCATTTTATAAAGACGACGTGTTATATTTTTCACCTTCGTTTACTTAAAAAATGAGTTCCAGCCTGTGTTGTGTTGGTATATTTTTCGGCTCACTCCTAAAAACATTTTTTTTTTTTTTTTTTTGCAATAGAGACACCCACGGTTCTTTCTTATCTTAGGAAATCGTTTATTTATTTTTCAATTTGTACGCTAATTCTTTCTTTTTTGGTGGGGGAGTCAGTCGGACTGAAATCGATAATTATTTAATAATGTTATTTGAATTAGAATTGTAAATTGCTGATTTTTTTTCTTCCCTGACATTTTTTTTAATCGGCACAATTAATTACGTGATCAATTTTCTTAATGATTGCTAAATGAAATAATTAAAAAAAAAAAAAAAAACGGTCATTTTTTTTTTCTTTTAATTTCTCCCACTAAAAATGTTAGTTATGTTTTCAGCAACTGATTTTTCAGCTGCACGCACACACGACCCCCACCCGAAAAATAATCGTTTAGCAACTACAGACCCCGCATCTCAGTACATATTCCAAAATCTATTCTAAAACAATAGAAAACATTAATTACTGGCTCATATAAACACACCTGTAGGTTTCCCATCGTGTCCTCTTGATAATGAAAGAAAAATAACAAAAATAAACATTTTTTCTCTTTTTTTTTTTTTTTTTTTTACACCAGTAAATTTGGAGAAAATATTTTTTTTTTACTATAAAAAAAAAAATCATTTTATTTTTCACCAAATTTACTGGTGTATGAAATGAATAAATGTTTATTTTTGAATTTTGGACCGAGGGATTTGTAAACTTTGGAATGAAAAATAGGCACTTTGTCTTTTAAGGAAGAGTAAAGAGTAAAAAGACTCTTTCTTTACTCTTCTTTAGTTTAGTTTATTAATTTTTTTTTTTTTTTTTGTAAAATCATTATACAAGTTTTTATGAATGAAGGAAAGCGAAGACAGTGTACACCTGTGGAATTCGTTTATTTATAAAAGCGTAGAATTTTTTTCTATATTTTAAAAAAAAATTCCTGGCTACAGTTATTAATTTAATTAATAAAAATTGATAACTTCAATGCCTAGCTTAGTACACTATTTATTCGGACTATTGTCCTCATCTTTGTCTCCATATTTATTACAACGTTTCGGCCCTTGTACGCTCCGGCCTTCTTCAGGTGGTTGGAATGTCGAACTAAAGCCTTTATTTCGCTCACTGGGGTAGACTGTTCTAGTTCCACGTGCCATGTCTAGTGGATGTCAGTTATCAGTTATCTCCTGTTAATTCCCCTCTTCAAGTTCTCCACTGCCTTAACTGGGTATTGAATTCACACCGAATAATGTAAATAGTGTGTGTACATAATACCTCATCTCAGAAGTATAGACAGATGCCTGGCTTAGTATTATTAAATTTAAAATTATTATGTCAACTTTTTATCACAACCTTAAAAAAAACATGGAGTTGATTAATTTTGTAACTTTTTATTTAGTTAAAAAAATGGTTGGGTATTTTTCTTGATCAGTCAGTTATATGTCTTTTATGTGCTGTATCTTTTCAGGACATAAGGGATAATGGCTCTCCACAACATTCTTATCCTTTGTAGTTCTAAACATTTTGTTTCCTTACTATCTCTCCCAGTTCCTGTCATGCCATCCATTTGTACAAGCTCGATAGTTAGGTTACTTGATGTTCCATTTTGATCCACTTGTCTTATGTCTTGTGAGTTAAATTCTCCAAGCTTTCTTTCCTTGTTATGCGTTCCAGAAATTTCAGCTGTCTATTTCTGATTCTAGGTACAAGTGTTCTTTTTTGTTACCATTTTCCTTAAAACTTTGTAATTGCTCACATTATCTGTCCATCTTGGCAGCCTTCTTTAGAACTATATTTGTAGCCACAATTTTCCTCTTCATCTATCAGGAAATTGTCAAGCATTCATTGCCAAGTATAGGAGAATTGATACTGCATAAAATTGGATCACTCTTGTTTTTAACAAAATTTTCCATTTTCTTAATACATTGTTTAGGTTTTGGAAAGCATCTTTCTTTATTTCAATGAGCCTTCGGATTTCTGTATCACATTTTCTGGTGTCTGTTAAAAAAACAACTTTCCAGTTAATAAATTTCTGTGCTTGTTTTTGACATCTCCAATTTGTAACTTGCATCTTTGGTGCTGAACAAGATCTTTCCTTTGAAAAATCAATGACTTTTAAATCTCAGTCTAATTTTTAAATTAAACTTTACAATTTGAACATAATTAGATTGAATCTTAACTTCAGAGTGATTATTTAAATTTTGGACAAGTTTTATTTACTTCATAATGATATATATTTTTATAATTGTAGATAGATTCACCTAGTGTTTGGTTTACATTCCTCCCTGGTGTTTTGAACAGGAGTAGAGGTTTATCCCTTGTTTCCTTTTAAGGATTGAATTTGTAGTTCCTTCTAAAGTCTTTTTATTCTCTTTCACTCCCAGTCGCTCCTTGTGTCTTAGTGGCCTTGTGCCTTGCTTGAAGTGAATTGATTAAACAAAAATCTATTTTTTTAAAGATGTTTTATCCAACATTATTTCTTATTACTGTAATTCTGTATTTTCAGTGGGTCATGTGTTTGAATTGTTATCCTTGTTTATAATTTTTATTAAATATTGAAATTAATAACAGCCGGCCTAAATTGAGAAGACCTACAAAAGAAAAATTGTACCTCCAACAGAAATCAAACCTGTATCCCATTTTTCTCATCATGGAAAACACTTTTTGAGTGTGCCACTACTAGTTTTGCTACAGAGGCCAGCCTGACAGGGAAAAGTTTGAATTACTTATTTAACAAAAACACATTTTTTGTTGGGACTTTTATGAATCTATATCTGCTCGCTTCAGTTTCGTACCTGAAACATAAATAATAATTTTTTTGAAAGTATTTTTTTTTATTACATTATTTCTTTTTACTATAAATGTTATTTTTAGTGGGGACATGTGTTCAAGTTGCGATCACTTTTTAAAATTTTCTTAAACAGCAAAATTAATAACAAGTCTAAATTAAAAGTCCTACTGAAGAAAAATTATGCCTTTTTTTCTATTGAGAAAAACACTATGTATATATGTATGCTAGTCCTGTAGACTCTCCTGTGGAGTATAGGGCCACAGTTTTACTATACAAGGTGTTGCTTTTGCAATTTCTATAGCAATTAGATTTTTACAGGGTGGAGCTACAGGCCCCTCAACCAACTGGTCTTGAATTCAGAGTTGTTCTCTTCCTCAACTGGTTGTCAACCAAGGCTAGAAAGCTTAGTCTATCCGGCTATTAACCCCTAGCTTAGGGAAGTAGAAATGGATTGATACCTTTCCTAGAATCTTTAAGAATGCAAATATAATAGCCTCGGTTCGAATTTGAACTCAGCATGCCAATCTCATTAGGAGGTACAGTGGAGTAAGCTCGGATTGAGGAACCGGAGAGCCGAGTTTGAATTCCAGTTGGAGCCATTACATTCACTTTCATGCTAATACTCTTGGGAAAGGTATGAATCCTCCTCTTCTTCCTCTCCCCAGCTATAGGTAAATAGCAGGACAGACTGGGTTCTATAGTCTTAGGTGGCAACTGATCTCGGAGAAGGAAAACTGAATTCAAACTGGCCTGGTTGGACTCCATCAAGCTATCTTATCCAAGAAACACCACTTCTGCTGCTCTTGCAGCACATGTGGTGCTCCTATGATCCTGATGTGTCACTGTTGTAGCATACCTATGGATGATAATGGGTATGTCCCCATTCTCATAAAAACAGTAGTAAATACTGTATGCTGGTTTGCAGTTGGAGAATCATTGTGGAATTCACTTGACTCACTTCTAGCAGTTGACTACTTCTTCTATGCACCGCTGGTGAATCTTATATGTGTTGTTCTTGTACTAAGTATTATTGTTCGTTACCCACCTTCGTTTGACTATTCTATTCAGTATCCTTCCATAGGTTAAACAGTCACATGATTCACGATTTGATGACAATCTCACCTTTTGCACTATGCTTTGCACTTATTGGATTTTTAGCTTATAATAACCAAGGATTTAAATAAAATAGAAAATAAACTTGTGATATTGTTTAAAGTATTTTAAGTTCAGGAAACAAATACAAAAATTTGATAATTTTAAGTGAGATTCATGAAACACCTTACTGGTTATGGTGAAAAAGTCTTTGAGCAAGTAAAGGCTGATGGTCTTGGCAAAGATCATACTTCTTTGAATATTGAAGACTGGTACTACAGAATCACAAACAAAGAACTGTACCAAATAACAGAAACCACATCACTTGCAACTTGAACCAATAGCAGCAGCAACTGAAATGGATAGTATATGTAACTCAAAGAGAAAATAATGACATAATCAAGATGTTCATATTTCATATCACTTCAGATAGATGGTTTGGATGGAAATCCCCATAAAAGTTACTGGTGTTGAGGAACCTTTTTTTCCTAAAAAAACTGTTTTAAGAGAAACCTGTGTGCATGTATACACCTACTGGGAGTCACTCTGAAAGTAATACCTTTTATTTTATTGTGTTCAACTCTAATATCCGATGCAGGTGTTGGTGGTATGATAGAAGTTGAAATGTTCTACTAATAACCCCAATTCTCTTTTGCCTTGTTGCAAATAGCAGCTGAGTAACAATCTGGTGAAATGGTGTCTGATATGAAAGTATGTGCGTGTATAGTAAAGGTGTGTCACTGTGAAAAAAGTTGCATCCATTGACATTCAGTGATGTTTGCTGAACATTTATGGAGACCAAACATTGGAGGTAAGCACAGCTAGCTGGTTGACAGTCTCTCTCTGAAGTGTAGATTGAACTTATTAAATATTCATTTTGTGTACACCAGTAAACTACATTCATTGTCACTAATACTATTTTGTTTTCAATGTGAACTACCAAGTAAATTTTAACATAATTGGCTTAAGTCTGTTCTAAATTAATTTTGCCATGTTTCTTCAGGACACATATGATCATGGCTCCCCACAGATTACTTTTTCTTTATTATCTGTGAATTGCCATGCCTTCTTGGGAAAGATAGTAGAGGGATTTCCCACTCTGAGTGCAGTTTGGAATTTGGAGTTTTCCTACTCTGAGATTGGTTAGCACCAGGCTAAAGAGTCTCTACCAAGTCTGTCACCATTGGCAGTGGGGTGCCTCTTGTACTCACCATAAAAACAATCCCCAACTTAGAAAAATGATGTGAAAAAATTTTACTGTGCAAACTTTACCTGTGGTCTCTGACTTTAAGGCTGCCCCACCCCATACTTAAAACATTCAGGTAATGGGCCTGGTTTACTTTGCTATTTAACCTAGAGGAGAAGAGATGGTTTGATGTCTTTCCTAAGTGCATTTGCGTGAAAGTGAATGCATCGGGCTAGCCTGGAATTTGAACTTGATTTGCCGGTTCAAATGATACAGATATGAATTAGTTTTATTGTAATGTACCGGTCACTATTAAGTATCATTGGTCACTACTATTATAACTGCTAATCATAAGCTGCAGATGATAGAACTTCTATAACACTGTCATTGTCGATATTTGATCATCATTATCATCAGAAGTGTCCCACTTTGCTTTGAATATTTTTATCTGAATGTTTGTATGCAGCCAAGGTAGAGTTTATCATTAGTGATGTTATTGTTACTCACATAACCACATGTTTCCAGTTCCCTTCTCAAGCATCTACTCCTTTGAAACAATCTTCTGTCCTTGGCTGTGACTGTAATGTATTACCCTATCCTTTCATCTTTCTCTCCCTCCACATGTCCTCTGTCTGACACTGGCCAGCTGCTGCTGCTGCTGAAGTAAGAAGCTTCATCACTGTAGCATCTCTTTCTACTTACTTTTATATAATTTTCTCTTTTCTGATACTTTTTTTTAATAGTCTGTTTCTTAAAAAACCTTTACTTCCACTCTTTTCATCTATGCTCTCCTTTTTAAACCCCCCAAAAAAAACTCCTTATTCTTTGTCTACTACTACCCATTTTTTTAATTATTCTTTTATTTTTGTTTCCTGTCATTAAATAAATCTCTCTTTTTGTCTCTCTCTTTTTCTTTTATTTCTTTACTCCATCACTCCTTCTTTTTTTCTCTTTGGGTTTATCTTCATTGGACTTTCTTTTACTTTCCTTCTTTTTCATCTTTATGATCACTCTTTCTCACTTTTTCCATACTTAAGTTTTCATTTATGTCCTTTTCTTCTTTTTCTTCCTTTTCTTTTTTCACCATTTCTTTGAATCTTTCCCCCTCTTTATTTGTCCATTAAAAAAAAAAAAGAAGACTTTTTTGTTCTATCCTTCATTATTTGTCTTTATTTGGCTTCCCTCTTTTATACCCATATTTTGTAAAAAAACGTTTTCTATAATTTCTTTTGCTATAACCACATTCTGAATCTGTTTTCTGTATGTTCCAATTACACTTATTTGCTTTTATTTAAGTTCTTGAAATGTTTTTATTTATCTTTTATCATTTTTTAAAAATATTTTCAATATTTTAACCTTTGCCCTCTTTTTGTAAGAATATGTGATTGAGTTTTACTTTTTCTTTGCATAATTTTTTCTTCTTTCTCTCCTGTTTAATACTTTGTGTAATTCAACTCCTCTTGTCATTTTTTGTCTTTTCTTATTTTTTATCCTATTTTATATTCTCCTTTTACCCTCTTCCTAACTTTTTATATTTTTCTTTTTTAACTTTTTCTTTTTTTTACTTTTTACTTTTTTTATTTACATTTTCTTTTTTGTTCCCTCTTTACTTTTTTTTCATTTTCTTTTTTACTTTCCTTTACTTTTTCTTTTTCACTTTTTTCTTCTTTTTCATTTTTTCTTCGTTTTTGCTTTTTCTTTTTACTTACTTCTTGTTTTACTTTATCTTTTTTCTTTGATTTTTATTTTTTATTTCCTTATTCTTGCTCCCTTTTTCATTATTTCTCCTATTTGCTTTTTTAATTTTTTGGTTACTATTTCTCTTTAATATTTTCCTCCTTATTCTCCTTTTGCATCCTTACTCTCCCTAACACACTTACTCTCCTTTATGTCTCCTTACTCTTCTTTTTTCAACTTCAATATTCATTTTCTTTTTCTCACTTTTACTTAACTTTTACCACACTGATAATTTTCTTAATTTTTTTGTTCAATGTTTCTACAGCTCTTATTGTCAGATTTTTATTGTATTCATTCATTCGTTTTTTCCACAACACCCTCTCCTCTCTCTAACTCTTTCCTCTTCTCTCATTCTTATAGACCAGCTACTACTACTAGTGGCCAATTTTCCCCCTCTCTCCCCTGCTCTGCTGGTCCGAACAAATCTTACCAACTTTATTAGCACTCATCTATTGTATGTTCGTTGGTGCTTGTGTGTGCAGCAGATGGAGATATAGCGCGTGGGATGGATTCCATTAACTGCTGCTTTTCTTAATCATCATCTTCATCACTGTTGTGTTTAGTGCCTTGTGTGTGAGGTCCTCTCAGAGTCGCACTACCAAGGGTGCTGACAGTGTCCACAGCTGATGACGGACAGTGGTTGCCAACAGGAGAGCCCAGTCAGCCTGACTGTGTTGCCACTGTGGTCAAAGCCCACTGTGGACAGTGACTGGCCATGACACCTCAGCTGCACAACAGCACAAACTCGGATGTAGCAGCCGACACAGCAACTGAGAACTGGCCCGGTAACTGACTCTTTGGATGCTTATAAATATGACTAAACTCTGTTTAGAAAGTGTTCTGAATCTGGTGTCTCTCCTTTGATAACAGAATACTTTCTCATTATAATCATGATATCAACAAACATTTATTTGTTACAAAAGAATATGACCCTAAACTGATTCAGCTTCTGTCTCATCAGGATTGTTATAGTGTTGTCGTAATCTATATAAATAGTTCTCTACTGGATCTCTTATTTTCACTTTCACTTTCTTATTCTTCCTCTTGCAAACAAGTGCATACATTCAACAGAAATATAGAATAGATATTTAATGACAACAGGACTATAGAGTATCATCACTTCTGGGCTACCTTACATAACATGCAATTATCAGCAACAGTTTATTATACAATTCTACATGGTAACAACAATACTCTTATATTGCCGGCCCCGACAATCCATGTACCTATATTACTGGCCCTACGGCAAGATCATCAATAACAACTGGCATTGAAGCATATATTTTAGATGATGCAGGATACAAGTATTTATGATACTGGATGGTTTAAATTTTTATTATTAACTAGTGAAAAAGATTGATCAAGTATTACTATCTATGGATTTTAGGATTACTCTCAATGTCTTTGGATATTTGGACTATTAAAATCTCTATTTTTTTTATTAAATCTCTTTAATGAAAGAAAAAGGTTAATAACAAAAAATAAAAAACATACGAAAAAAAAAAAAAAAGAAAAGAAATGGAGTAAAATTAAAAATAAGAAAATGATAATAAGTTGTGGTCTACCTGTTAGGGATATTATTATCTCAGAACATGTGTGCAGGATAATTCAGGTATCAGGGAATCACCTTGAAAAGTATCTGGGAACTTTTCCTGCCCTGTTGCATGTAATCAGTGGTCCCAATGTAACACGATCTGAAAATGATTTACAAGAACCTGTTAAATTTGTGTGCCACTATATGCTTCCACAAATGTTTGCAACTTCTTCACCATCCCCATGACCAACTCTGTGACTGACCCTGCTTGATGAAGGATACTGTCCCATCCAAACCTTTACTGTGGATATCCCCAGTACAACATTACCAGCACCACAATATCTTTTCACTCTTTCTTATTTTCCAAGCTGTTTTTTTCTCTTTTTAGTTTTTCTCTCTGTTTTTTCTTTTCTTCTTTCCAGTTTTATTTTCTTCCTTTTCTTCTTCTTATTTGTTCTTTGTTTTTCCTTTTCTTTTTTTCTCTTCTTCCTTTCCCTCTTTTTCATTCACTCTTCTTCCTTTTTCTCTTTATCATTCACTGTTCTTCCTTTCCCATTTTTTTTATTCACTCTTCTTCCTTTTCTTCATTCACTCTTTTTACTTGTTCTAGTTCTCCTCTATTTCTTTTTTCATTTTTGCTTATTACCTGTTCCTGAGTATGGCGACTTCAGGATTTACCACTTCTTTTTCCAAAAGTGTCAAAGAGATGGCTGGCTATGTCTTTGCTCCCTTACAGTGTTGCCAAAATAAGGTAAGGGAAAAGGGATTATTATTCTCTTGTAATTATTTTGTTGTTATCAAATATTGTTCTATTCATGTACATTAATGAAAAGGATATCTCACTGTGTGAATAAATGGAAATATTCTATCCCTGTTCCCAACACTTGGAGAACATACTTCAATAGCCTTTCACAGTTATATGTTTGCTTTTTGGAATTTGTTACCGTTGGATTTCCAATAGTGAAAACTTTGTGAAAGGAGTTGATAAAAATTTTGCAGCTTCAGTTTTACACATTCTGACTTCTTTTGTAATTGTTTTGTTTTTTTTTATTAAAAAAAAAAGTTTTAAAAAGTTCATATCATATTTTAGGACAAAAGGAGATTTAATTGAGTAAAATGTAAACAAATAAGAGAGAAAAATTTTTTTAATTAAAAACTCAACAAAACTGATTAGTGAATACAGAACATTACAAACTGGTATATTACAACATTTTAGTAACTTATTCTTTTTTAACTAAATTTTCTGTTGAATTACCTCTTATAGATTTGGCTTGACTTGGTAAAACTTAACTAATGTATTATAAAATAAATTATTTTTTAAAATTATGTCACCAGCACAAAATGTTAGGAATGCACCAAAAAAAAAAACTTTTAAAATTATTAAATAATTTTTTTTTTAAACAATGTTTCATATATTTCATGTTTTGAATAAATTTTTATGCATTTTTAAATATAACTGCTGAGCATTACAAGAGTATTTGAATCAACAAAGGATTTCAGTTCAATTTCCAATTTTAGTTTCAATTTCTTTTTGTTGAAAATATTTTTCCATTTGTGAATGTGACTAGTTGTTAATAAGTCTTGACTGTTAAAAAATAACTTTTCCTGTCCCTTCACAACTATTTTCTGTAATATTCATTATATTTTAAAAGTACTTATTGAATGAGAAACATTTCAGTAAAAACATAGATATGCTAAAGATAGAAGCATGAAAGGAATACTTCTGATTAGGAGATTTCCATAAGGATTAAGGATATTTTTGATCATGTAAGAAAGTAAAAGAGGATTCTGTCAGACACTGATTGGCATAAGATAATTCACTGCAGTTACATCTTACTTCTTTATGTGCATTGTCTCCTCAGTATGTAGGCAATCATGGCTCTCCACAATTTCTTGTCCTTTGTAGCACTTAATAAATTTTGTCTTTTCATGATTTCTCCTAAACCCTGTTCCACCATCCATTTATTTAAGCTCACCAAGTATGTTATGTGCTGTTTTCATCTGCCTTCTATCTGTCCTGTGAGAATCAGATTTTCCAAGTCCTACTTCCTCGTTAATTAGTCTTTCATAAAAAATATTCACACAAGCATTTTAATGTGAGGTTAATATTCATTGAATCTTCTATGTGGCATGTTCCTCAGGATGTGGCCAATCATGTCCCTTCACAACTTCCTATCCATTGTAACTCTTAGCAATGTTTATCTTTTTACTATGCCTCCCACTCTCTGTTCTGATAATCCTTAACTCAAGCCTTTTAAGTAGGTTACTTGCTGTTTCTCTCTGTCTTTCATGCCTTCAATATACTCTGTGAGTGTCAAATTTTCCAAGTCCTCTTTCCTCATATGTTCAGAAATTTCAACTTTGATTCTAAGCGTTGTTTTTGTTCCCATTTTCCGTAAAACTTCCTTGTTGCTCAAATGCTCTGTCCATGATATTCTCTGCATCCTTCTTTAGAACAATATCTCTGTTGTCTCAAGTCTCTTCATTTGTGAGGAAATTGTCCAGCATTTGCTGTCATAGAGGAAGATTGATATTACGTAGTAGTTCAGTACTCTTCTTTTGTTTTTTGTTTCTGTTTTGAAAATTTATTGAATAGTCACTGAATATTATTTGGAATTAAAATCTGTGCAAGAGCTCTTATTTTGTTATCAATTTTAGAAACTGAATATAGTTTTGTATTTAATATTTTAAGGTTTATTTAATATTTATTAATTTGTTTATTAATAAAAACTACAATGGGATCATTTACTTCAGCATTACTGAAAAACATAATACAAAAATGAAAAACATGAAAATATACAAAAACTTATTGAAGAATGAACAAATATTTAAAGTTAGGACCAAAATCAAAGAAATTCAGTGCTTGTTATGGAAACTCATTTAATCTTTATTATTTCATTTATTTTATAAAAAAGTAGATCAAAATAGCAAAAAGTATTTAATATATTACAATATTTCCTATCATATAATGCACACCTATAATTTGGTAAGGGATATTTAGAAAAAAGTTATTCATGCAGATTTATCTTGATGCGTTCGCTGTCTATCTCAGACAGTGAACACATTGAGATAGACTGTGAACGCAGTATCTCAAATCAAAATAGCAAAAAGTATTTAATGTGTTACAGTATTTCCTATCATATAATGCACACTTATAATTTGGTAAGCATTCGCTGTCTATCTCTCTGTAGTTGAAAAGTTCAAATGACTTATCTTCTGGCTTGAAACTTCACTGATTATCCACCATCCTACTTGTCAGGATAAGACAATTTCTACTAATAATAAACAAAATGTTTGTCCCTTGTTGGAGTTTGTCAGAATTTGAAATCCACTGGTTTTTATTTTCATATATCATAATACTCTATCCCAAGATATTGAGGTTTATAGACATATCATGTTGAAACTGAAGTTAAACAATTTTGAGCTTGGGTGATTGCTTGGGAATACCAGGTGCTGTAAGCTTGAATGTGCAGGTGGTATAATGGATAACAGCTCAGAACTGGAAATCAGAGAGCTCGGTTTCAATTCCAGTTGGGTTTGTTATATTCACTTGTATGCATATACCCTTGAGAAAAGTATGATTCCACCACATCCTCCCCTAACTATGGATTAATTAGTAGGACGTGTATCAGGCTAACTTTTTTTGCTGACATGAAGAGGAAAGATTATATTGAATCATTACTTATATTATTCGAATTATTGTCCTCATCTTTGTCATCATATTTATTATAACATTTTGGTGGCTGTTACATCTAGCTAATTCAACCATAAAATGATGGTGGTGGAATGTCAAACTGAACCCTTTATTTCGCTCACTGAGGTAGACGGTTCTAGTTTCACATGCCATGTTTAATGGATGTCAGTTATCAGTTATCTCCTATTAATTTTCCTCTGAAAGTTCTCCACTGCCTTAACCAGGTATTGAACTTACACTCTTTGGGTCCTGTCACTGAATCTAACTAACACCTTTATCCACTGTGCCATGTATCCTTGTGTATGAATTTCTGGATATTATAAACCTAATGTCTTCAGCAATCATTTTTTACCAGTACTCGTATTGCAATTTTTGCAGTGGATTATTTACTACACATCGCTGGCGAATCTTGTACGTTGTTAATGTTATAAAGATTACCGCTCCATTTCCAACTTTTGTTTTGGTTATTCTTATTCAGTAACCTTTTTCATATTTATAAATCTACCATTCATCCATACTTTGAATACTACTGTTACATCTGGTCTGCTATATATTTAGAGATTTTTGATAAAATACAAAGAATAATCTGCAATATTACTGGCCCTTACCTGGCATCCCAGCTTCAGTCACCTCCTCTCCGCCATAATGTAGCTCCCCTGTGCCTTTTCTATAAATACTTCCATGGTAATTGTTCTGATGAACTTTGCTCTATGGACAGTATTTACATTAGTCGGACTATTGTCCTCATCTTTGTCGCCATATTTGTCACAATAGTCCGACTAATGTAAATACTGTACATAATACCTCATCTCAGAAATATAGACAAACTTTGCTCTATGGTATCTAGACTTTATGAATTTAAGCACAGTATGAGATTGTTGGTAAAGCCTCATCATTTTATGGTTGAATTAGCTAGATGTAACAAAAACAAATTAAATGCAATTTCAATCATTATCTTGTCTTATTAATTCCCATTCTTTGTTGTTCTTAATAGTGGTTTTTTTCCCATATTCTCTCACACTCATTAATCTCTTGCATCTTAATGGCTTTATTGCCTTGCTTGGGATGAAATTATTTAAAATATATGCATTTTGATTTCTAATTATTATTTAATAGTTTGGGTATCATCAAGAGAACAGTGTGTCAAATAGGGTGTTAGCATTGTGTCAGTGATCTGACCATTGAGGTATAAAGTGTATCTTATATAGGGAGATATACAGTTTTAACATGTCTTCAAATTGAATGAATTGCTCCCTTCCTCAAGATAAGTAAAAATAAATTTAACTTGTGCAGGGTTTATTTTACACTATTTATAGATTCTTTTATTTTCTAGTTTAGCAACAACATATAAATGTAAAATCAATATTGTAAATATCTATATATATATATGATCAAGGCTGGTGCAAGGGTCTCATGCTCCCCCACCTAGGATACGCTCACCGCCCCACTTTACTAAAACTCAATTTTCATAAGCTAGTATTCATATAAAATACATATTTTATTGCAATCTAATTATATAAAATAATGGATCCTGTACAATATAGATGAAAAATTTAACATGAAAAAAATAAAAATAAATAGAATGTATCTAAATACAAATTAGAGATATGTCATCATAGATCATTCCATCATAAACCAATGTTTTGTAGTAATTTTTAACATCAACTTGGGTTTTTTCTTGTTAAAAAGTTGAATAATTTTAATTCAATATTATGGGTAAAAAACAGTGAATTTTATATTGTGTTTATTTTCAAGACGTAGTATGATCAAAACAAATTCCCTAATTTGGACAAAAAAAAAAAAGACCACAGAATGACGTCAAAATCTGTGAAAATTTTTCATCCTTTAATAGTCAGTTGTGCTTAGTTTACTTTGTAATGTATATAAATGTAGGTAAAAAAAAGCAAATGTTGATAAGATAGCAATAGTCACAAAGCACAGCCCGGGGCAACATTTGATCTTGGGGTTTGGGGGTAGTGCATGCAGAATGTGTATTACTTCAAACAGTATTATAGTGGATGCTCATATTTGAAATAGACATCCCATTTTCTTTTCTTTTTTTTTTTTATTAAACATAAATGATAAATATATAAGACAATTTTGAAAAATTTTATTCTGATGCATTTTACTGTTTAAAATGAGAAAAAAGATCCTGCATTATTATGACTAAGGTGATTCATGTTCCATAGATTTGGTTGAAATAAAATCTGTTTTTCCAAATTGTCTTACATATTTACTATACCATCAGATTTTCATTCAAATTTCAAACACGCACGCACACACAAACACACACATATATATAATATTTATTTAATTAAACAGCCACTTGATTGTTCTTTGACACAAAGTTGTAAATGTATGAAACGTTTTTTTGAGGAATCGATTTTTTTTTTTAAATCAATTCACCCCAAGCAAGGCAATAATGCAAGGGGCTACTAGGAGTGAAAGAGAATGAGAAAAATTTAGAATTGGAAACTCAATCCTGAACAAGAAACAAGGGATAAGCCTCTACTCTTGTTCAAAAGACTGGAGAGGAGTATAAACCTCCTTACTCTTTTGAACAGGAGTAGAGGTTTATCCTTTGTTTCCTGTTTAGGATTGGTTTTCTGGTTCCTTTTGAAAAAAAAGTTAAATCAGTTTCATTCAATCAACTCGTTGTTAAGCAAATCAGTGATGAATGATTGACAGGATTCAATAGAAATCATTGAATTCTTACTTCCCTAATGTTGATCAAGTGGTTGAAATTTAATTTTGTGAATAGCTAATCAAATCTTGTAATTAATGTAGTTCATTCTTATATCTAGCTTAACTAAATGCTATAGAAGTGTAACAAATAATATATTCAGTAAAAGTGAAGAGTCGTTCTTTGAGCATAACTTTAATTACTAAAATCAGTCTATTCTGTTCTACTTGACACTGCAACCAGAATCCTAAACTAGCAGCTCATGAGAAAATATTTTACAATGAATAATGTTTAAATTCAGACAGAAACTTTGAAATTATTAAAAGAATAATAGAAAAATGAATAATAGTTCATTAAGTTCCATTAAAATCCTTGTATGGACAGGGGCAGTTCTTGTTACATATCAGTACGCATCACATTATATCAGGTGTCCCATAACCCATTAGAGTCATAGGAGTACTACATGTGCTGCAGCTATAGCAGCAGTAGTGTGTCTAGTGCAAAATAACCCGATGGAGCTCATTCCACTTCAAACAGGTTTTAAATTTAGAATTTTCCTTGCTACCTCAAGGCAAGAGAACCCAGTCTGTCCTATTATTTAACCTATAGGTGGGGGGAAGAGATGTGTTCTTACCTTTTCTGAGAGTATTTGTACAAAAATGAATGTAATAAACGCTGATGGAATTTGAACTCAACTTGCTGATTTTTCTTTCCAAGTTTTATTTCGTTTTTAATTATGTCATCTCAAACAAGGTGGTATTGCCATTAAGTTGCAAGGGATTACTGAGAGTTAAGGAGAATAAGAAAACTTTAGTGAGAAGAAAGGACAATAAAAGAACAGAATAAAGGAAGGCAGATGATAGCGATTGATGTGTTTAAATTTTTAAAGATCACAGGTGTCAGGGAAGCTAGAAAACCACAGGTAAGAAATGCAAAAAAAAAAAGAAAAAAGAAACTATTAGAAACTAGCTTAAAAGCTGCCTTAGGCAGCATTTAAGCTATCTCCAGCAGAAGGCTCTTGATTAGGCTTTCATCACAATAGGTAGGGAGGAGTAGATGTAATAAGCAACAATGAACTACAGAAGAACTCAAAATTGATTGCTGCATTTAAGTATTGCATTAATATTTAAGATTACCTTTTTAAAAATTCAATGATAATTCTTCTGCCACCACTTAATTTAAAGACAAGTGATGTTCGTAGGTCTGTACTTTCCGTACAAACAATTATTTTTATTTCATGGGTGACTTTTGCAGGATTTTGAAATTAATTTTGATTATTCCCAAATTTATTTCCAAGTGATAAAAATTGTTATTGTACAAGAAAATTTGTTGCAAAAAATCACATAAAAAAAAAATCGCAGAGAAAACAATTGCAGTAATAAAAACTTGGGAATCCAAAATTTCAGGATTGTGAGACTGGATCTGGCCTGGAATGTTTTTAATTTGCTCATGGAGTCAGCCTGATTTCAAAATGGTATGATATACTGGGCTATGGCCTCTAGGAGTAAAGTTGAAAAAGTAGTGTTGCGCATAAGAGAAACAGTTCTGGTGGAGAGAACAATTAGTGAGATTTTGAATAAGAACAGTTTAATAAGTTAGTGAAGATTTAAATTTGTTCTTTGATTTGATAACAAAAATAATGCTTAGGTATATGTTAGATTTGTACCTGTGTGGATACATATTTCACAGATAAGAAATGGATTTGTAGATGGTATCATGAGTGGAAGCTCGGAATGAGTTGAAATTTCAGTTGGGTTTGTTATCTTGACTTATGTCAAATACATTTGGGAAAGGAATGAGTTTATTTAGCCAGCTATGGGTTAAATAGTAGGTCTTATACCTGGAAAATTTATTGTTATTCTCACAAAATTATTAATGCAATAGTCAAAAAAACTAATTATTGTTACAATCCATGTTTTGGCTTTAAATAACCGACAAAGAGTAGATAAGCCCTAAAAATCAAATCAATCAATTAACAAATGGGAAGTAAAAGCTGGTGTAATTCTTTGAACTAAATAGCTTTTTTTTAATTGGTGTGGGGGAAATGGCAACAAAGTGAAATATGTATATGTTTCAGAATATTTTTCTGCAAAGTTGTAAGTTTTTAAAGTAAATGTTAAAATGGGTATACAAATGAGAATTATAGTCCTGTTCTGTCAGTAACACTTGTCTTAATTCCCAACTATTAATGATCTTTTTTTATTCTCATTTTCAGTACACAACATGGTACTGGATATTGTTCAAAAGAATCTTAGTTTAAAAAAAAAAAAAAAAAAGTCAAAATTCAGGATTTAATTAAGGGTCCTTTGTTTTCTACCAAAATATTTTGTTACCGGAGAAAGGAATAAAAACCTGAATGAGTGAATCAGTGGGTTGCAAGAAGAAAGGTCAGAACCTTGCTTGCATATTCTGGGTTCAAATGCAATCAGAAATAAAATGCAATTGTGATTATTGTTTCATCCTCCTCCTCCCAACTCATATCAGAATCAGTGGAGTTGTACATTAGACACTGTGGCTAGAAATAATAATTTCTTCAATTTCTTTTTTCATATTACCATAAATTCGGCACACCAGGTCACAAATTTAATATATTTTTATTAAATTTTAAAACAGTTTATAGGGGGTTTCCATTTTGCGATGTAAATTGATTTTAAATTGATCCCCTACAAAGGTCAAAAACCAGATATGCTTATACCATAGTTTTTTTTTGTTTTTTTTTACAGTGTGGTTTACCCTGTAACAAGGCCTAAGGGCCACTTGATGTAGAGGGTTACAGAGTAAGAAGCATATTTTATGCAGATAGTTGGGGAAGATGACAGTTAACACTAGACTTGAACAGGTTTAGATTGTCATGATCAGGGAAAATATCCACTTGGGAGTTGGTTCAACGGTTTGTGTGATTTCTTAAAAATATAAAAAATATATTTCAATTTTGAAATTCATAATCTGAAAAAATTAATAGTAATATATGAAAAAACAACTCCAATACTTTTTTTTTTTTTTACATCTTAAGAAATCATGTAGTTTGTGCCTATTTTTGGGTGGGTGGGGTTTCTTCTGTAGTGAGATTAACTTACAATGAATTTACATAGCAAACTGGTCTCCTATTAAATTTTATAGAATTTAATTCAAATTTTTTTTTTTTTTTAAATATTTGTGATCTGGCCTACTTAATCTTTTAATCTTTAGTAATATGAAAAAGATAATAATTTCAGGTCACAGTGCCTATTATACAAACTCACCTCACAATATCTGTCTATATTTCTGAGATGAGGTATTATGTACACTATTTACATTATTCAGACTATTGTCCTCATCTTTGTCGCCATATTTATTACAACATTTCGGTCGTTGTATGCTACAGCCTTCTTCAGGTGGTTGGAATGTCGAACTGAACCCTTTATTTCGCTAACTGGGGTAGACTGTTCTAGTTCACGTGACATCCATTAAACATGGCACGTGGAACTAGAACAGTCTACCCCAGTGAGTGAAATAAAGGGTTCAGTTCGACATTCCAACCACGTGAAGAAGGCTGGAGTGTACAACAACCGAAATGTTGTAATACATATGGCGACAAAGATGAGGACAATAGCCTGAATAATGTAAATAGTGTTCACCTCACAATATTCCCTATCAATATATATGTAATCATGAGAGCGAATGGTAGTTTTTATGTTACTTATGTAATAAATCCTACCTGTAATATGGGTTATATAAAAAGTCAACTTGAATTTCTTTAATTTTTTAAATGGTTGGAATAAAATAGGTGGAAAGATATTTTTTTAATGGTTGGAATAAAAGGGGTGGCAAGATATTTTTTAATGGTTGGAATAAAATCGGTGGAAAGATATTTTTTTTAATGGTTGGAATAAAATGTGTGGCAAGATATTTTTTTTATGGTTGGAATAAAATGGGTCGCAAGATATTTTTTTGATGGTTGGAATAAAATGGGTGGAAAGATATTTTTTTAATGGTTGGAATAAAAGGGGTGGCAAGATATTTTTTTAATGGTTGGAATAAAATGGGTGGCAAGATATTTTTTAATGGTTGGAATAAAAGGGGTGGCAAGATATTTTTTTAATGGTTGGAATAAAATGGGTGGGAAGATATTTTTTTAATGATTGGAATAAAAGTGGTGGCAATATATTTTTTAAAAACAATTTTTTATTGTTTTCAATAATGAAACACTTTGTCCTAGAATGCTTGCAGTCTAAATTAAGGGATGGAGGGAAATTTTACGAATATTTAATAAAGTGGGTGATTGGAATAATGATGTCCCATGTGGGTTTTTCTCCATAACAGAACAATTTCCCTGATCTGTCTGTATGAAATTAAAAGGTACTTTGATCAATATATTTATTTCTGTTTAAACTTGTGGATTTATGCACATTTATAGCCCAGAAATGAAATCCTGACAATTCTTGGTCAAAAGAATAGAAAAATCTCAATACATTTAACTGTACAAAAAGAAATTAACTGTTAAAAATGTGAAACATGTTTGTTAAAAAGGAATTATACTCTTATAAGACTGACAAAGTGTGCATATTTGCAAGTGAGTAGGCTTCAACAAATTTTTGTTACATTTAGTTACATCATCTTTGCATATTACTATTAACTAAGTTCAAATTAATTTGTTGCAGATGTCTATATTGTGAAACCAAATATTTTTCAGTCATTATTTCAGCTCCCTTCTGTGTCTACAATTCCCTTTTATTCCCTTATGAACAAACACAGAGAATCAAAATTCTTTTTTCCTTTGTAGCATATGATGAACTACTGAAAAGTTATTAGTCTAACAAAACCCTCCATACAAAACTATGAGAAAACAACAGGGAGCAAAATGGTGTTTGATTATTTAGTCAGATTTTGAGAAGTGGGTTGGGCTGATAACTTTTTTCAGCACATGCACTATATGCCAAAAGCTTGGTGCCACTTTCAGGATTTTGAAGAATTGCCTAAAAATCAATGCTTACATGACATATCCACATGGGACATCATTATTCCAATCACCTGCTTTATTAAATGTTCATAAAATTCCCCTCCATCCCTTAATTTAGGCTGCAAGCATTCTAGGACAAAGTGTTTCATTATTGAAAACAATAAAAAATTGTTTTTAAAAAATATCTTGCCACCACTTTTATTCCAACCATTAAAAAAATATCTTTCCATCCCTTTTATTCCAATCTTTAAAAATATATCTTGCCACCCCTTTTATTCCAACCAGTAAAAAATATCTTTCCACCTCTTTTATTCCAACTATTAAAAAAATATCTTGCCACCACTTTTATTCCAACCATTAAAAAAATATCTTTCCATCCCTTTTATTCCAATCTTTAAAAATATCTTGCCACCCCGTTTTCAAAACAAATTTGCTTACTCACTTCGGGTCAGAAGGACTTTCTTTTCCTGAAGGGTCTTATCTTATATTCAATAATAATAATAATAATAATAACAACAATAATGATAACAAAATTAACCAACCACTGCATTAAGTTTCTTTAAAAATTATAACTCAATTTGTTTTAATCTACCTTGTTGGCTAATGGTGAGCTTAGAGCTGATGAATCTAAAATTTAAGGTAACCCCCTTTATAAAAAAAATTGGATGCCATGTGCTAATTCATTAAATACATTCAGCATCCTGGCTTAAGAGTTTGTTAAACGAAAGAAGGCTTAAAATTTACTAATTATTAATTCCAGAGGGTAACCCCCAAAATTTTGACCTATATTTTATATATATATATATATATATATATATATATATGAGTGTGTGTTTATCAAATTATTTGGTATTTATATTTATACCAAATAAAGATTTTGTCACTACAGTAAGAATTAAACATTATACTATTCTTTTGGTTATTTTGTGTGTGTGTGTGTGTATGTGTGTGTGTGTGTGTATATATATATATATATATATATATATATATATATATATATATATATATATATGTTTGTTTTAAATCTTTCACTAAGACACAATGGGTTACTCGGTGTGAAAGAATTAGAAACAGAAACATTACTCATGAACAGGAACAAAAAGAGTAATCAGGAGGGCAGTAGATAGTGACTGACATTGCATTTAAATTATTGAAGATTAAAGTTTGCTGGAAAGTATGCAGCCGGAAGAGAGTTCCACAAGTGAGAACTACAAGAAAAGAAAATGTTAGCATAGAATTTACAATTACATATAACCAGCTTGACTGTAAATTGATGCCAGTCTATACTACATTTAAATTTGTGATCTTTAAGGCTTTTCAAAATAGAAGAGGACTCAGCAACTGTTGCAGATACAAGATATTGAGAGCCACATTACTAAATTTTCAATTTTACTACTTGAGATTTTTGAGGAATACTTTTGTTATGCAATGGACTAATTCAGGCTACAAATGAGAAAATCAGTCCAATTCATTAATAATAGCCAAATCTGGCTACCCTGAATTGTTGCTCAACAGATACAAACTAAAATGTCTAACAGAGAATTTAACTCAATAACCTTGCCTTAGGATTGATCTTTTTTTTTTTTTCTCAATTTTATATTTAAATTTAATGTGACTGCCAGGAATTGCAGAAATAATGTGAAGAATATTATTATAGTTGCCAGAAGCCGTGGAATTTTCGAGGGTTCAACTAGGAAAGAATTATTGGTAAATTTGCAGATAATGCCCCAGTGACCAATTTTAAAAACATGCATTATTCCTGGTATATAAAAGCCTGATTAATTAAAAATAGTAATAAAAATTGAAGGAACTACTGTTTAGGATACCACATGTCGGCATGCCAATAGCAAGGTGAGTGGCAGCTTGATTTATGTTCCTGAAGTCAATCCCTCACCATACTGAGCATCTTCAGATTCCTGGCTGATGCAGCCAGGCTGTACATGAGACCCAACTAAGATTGGCAGTATTTCCCAAATGGTAGATTTTTCTCAATTTTTATAGGTATTTTTGTAATAATCGTGCATTTTTACACCAGGAATAATGTAGTTTTTAAAAATTGGTCATTGGGTCATTATCTTCAAATTTACCAAATTATTTGTTTTGAATGAAGCACACGTAAATATACACCTTGTATATTTATCTAAAATTATTTATGATAATATACACAAGAAAAGATACATAGTCATGAACATACATAAATCTGTACAGGCAAATAAGGTCTGCCAAAGATAGTGTAAGGATTTTAAAGAACTATTAATAATTTAGAACAAATATTATTATATAAATGTATTGTTTAATGTTGGTGAAAATTGGTAATTGTTATATACTGTACCTATGAACATTAATGGGTATGTCCCAATCCTCATAAATATGTTGAACACTATTGTAAATGGGAATTATATATTGTCTAAGTAGTCCACCACTAGCAGTGGTTTACCTACTTCACGCCACTGGCGAGTATTGTATTTTGTTGATGTTATAAAGATTACCATTTTCATTTCCAAACTTCATTTTGGTTATTCCTCATTCAGTAACCCTTCCTAGGTTACAACAGTAATGTTGGCTTTTAATTGATTAGGAAAAGCAACACCAAAAACAACAATATTATTCCTGAAAAACAATATGAAGAGATTCTCTGAAAAGAACTTTGCTGATAATATTAAGAAAAGTTTCTTGAACAATTTACTGAATTGCATTTGTTATGTATGTTGTGGAGTTATTTCACAGTGGAGGATTGTATTTGTACTAAAGCAGTCCTAAAATAGGTTAGGAACTTGATATAATAGGTATTACACAGAGTAATCTTATTGTGGTCGCTGACTAATTTTGTATTCGACTGTCAACTACTGTTATCCGACATCGACTGACCCTTGTTTATCTTACTACTCCTACTTATATTAGGTGGGAGAGTCTATTAACTATAGAATAGGGGTGTTTCACCATAACAATGTATTAACAGTTCATGGTTTATTCATGTAGACCTAAGATTCCTAAAGTGTATCACCCACTTTAGGCAGGCAATGTAAAAATCCAGTAGATGGGGAAGAAACAGAAGGCATTGTGAGATGATTAGAAAAAAAATAGATAGTGGAAGTGACAGAATAGCAATAAAAGAAAATAATCATTTTTCCATTATTTTTTTTTTTTTGTAAAATCTGTATGACAAATTCAAGTCAAATTGATGTAATATATATTCTTTAACCTTTTGAACACTGCATTCCTGAACAGTTTTAATTCTCTGCCTGGGTTCCTGAGTCAAAATTCACAAATAACTGGTATCTAATGTTTCACGGTAGATATAAAAATAGTTACAAGTGTTTATCCACCGTTCAACTGGTGGCTGGGCATTATGTCATTTTTCTCTACCACTGTTCAACCAGTGGCTGGGCATTACATCATTTTTCTCTACCACCGGTAAAACAGTGGTCAGGGATCATAGGGTTAAAGAATAAAATTAATATAACAAGAAAGAAGTGTTTTCATATAGGTGCAGGAGGGAACACTAGATTTGTGAGAGCCAAGGGGTCACTAGATAGAAAAAATTTGGGAACCACTGATATAGACCTTTTCCTTTAAGGGAAAGTCAGGGAATCTTGATGTCCAGGTAATGACACCACTCTTTGATATTTACAAAAATTTCATGAGTTGTTTCAAAGTGTAACAATTAGCACCATCCTGTTGAAACCATATTGAATCATTTCTTAGTTTCTGGGATGAGGAGTTATCATTATTTACATTAGGACATATATCTTCATCTTTATTATTGTTATCACAATGTTTCAGATGTTGTACCCTTCTGCCTTCTTCAGGTGTCTGTTGGTCAGAGTAACCTTCAGGAAATTTTGAACTGAACTTTTTATTTAATGTTTATACTTAACAGAAATCATGATCCTACTTTTGGCAGATAATCTCTTTCTCATACACATAAAAATGTATGCACACAAATCATACATGTTGCTGTTATTGGTTATCTGCAGATTAATAAGTGCACACAAGGTAAAAAAAAGATTAACAGAAGGAGTATAAATAAATATATAAGTATAAAGATTGTGTATATACATATGTTTTGATATCAAAGATTTGATAGCAGTGATTTTGATAATTTTCTGTCTAAGTTACTTTCTCTTTTAATAAGTGTGGCATTCTTTAGATCAAAGTGGTAGTGGAATTTATTTCTATGTTTGACTAATGCATTTTGATAACAGAAAATTTTGACTAAATTGTTGTGTATAAGATCCTTTTTGCATTCATAGATACATATTAAAAAATTTTACAAGTTTCCCAATGTATTGGGAGGAGCAGTTGTGACAGTTTATTTTACCTGCTGTAGAATGATTATTGTTATGGGTAGTTTTGTTTAGGGTCATATATTATAGTTTTGGATGTGGCTATAATTAATAACTGGAGAAAGTTGCAGAAATTTAAAAAACGTATCTATGAACACAAAAAGGATCTTATACCCAACAATTTATCAGATGCATTAGTCATATATAGAAATAAATTCAACAACAACTTTGATCTGAAGAATACCACACTGATTAAAAGAGAAGAGTAGCATACTTAGAAAATTTTCAAGAGTGCCACTATTGAATCTTATCAAAATATAAACCTGTGCTCCAGATTTTTTTAAAATATAGATATGTATATGACATGTTACTCAAACATTTTGGGATTATATAGCATAGAATGACTTTCCCAAAGAAAAATGGTTATAGAAAAATAATGTTCATTATTTTTTCTTAGAAGTGATTTCAAGGTTTATATATTTATAACAGTTTATAAAAAAAGTGGAATGAAAAATATGCTTCTCATTTTGGTCTCTCTCTCTCTCTCTATATATATATATATATATATATATATATATATATATATACTTATTGTTAAGCATAAATTAATACAAATATGCATACATTTAATATCTGCAATGATTGGCTAAAAATCCTTACCATGACCTTCTCCAAAATTTTGATCAGATGGCCAAATATAATATTTTTTCTTTTTTTTTTTAAATCCATTTTTGGTCAAGCCACATATTTCATAGCACCCTCTTCTAATTACACATACCAACCATTTTAGCAATCCACCCATATAAGCACTGAAAGTATAATATTGAAAAAAATCTTGATTGTATGCAGTATTCAGACATAACCAGTGTTAGTTTTTAAAATATTCAATTGTCTAATAAGAAATGTTTTATAAATTATTGAAATTAAGTACTTAATAGACTCTCTGTACAAGATGACTTGATGAAGAATCATGTCTGTTAATAAAAGTTAAAATATTCCTCTGTGCATGAATGGACAAGTCAATAAACTTCCAGCTGAATATATTGCTCTATTTTAAAAGTGCATTTGGTTGCAACTAGATAAGCGCATGCAATGCATCACTTTATAAAGTCATAGCAACAAGTGGCTTGTAAATCTTGCATGTATCCAGTCTTAGTTAAATAAGTTTAATGGCTATTGTCTTGATAAGCATTGTCTTACTTTAGAAAATGTATTTATTTTATATTTAAAATAGAAAGTTTGAATTTAACTATAATTAAGTATATTTGAAGTATGATATATATCTATATTAAGATTTGAAATTTACAGATTTCTTATACACATTCTTTGCTTTTAGGGCTTTTTGAATTATCATTCTGGGATAAAATTAAGGTTTACAGAATTTTAGGCTGAGACAAAATGTTATATTAACACTTTTACTGCTGCATTGTGGCCTGACTGTGCTGGCCTGTTTTTGAGAAAAATAGGAAATTGACATTTACTGGAAATTCTTCTATATACTGTGTCTCTTCAGAATGTTGTTGATCATAACTCTCCACAATTTCATATCCTTTGTAACTGTTAATAAATTTTGTCTTTTTGTCATCCATTTGCTCAAGCTCTCAAGGTATGTTGTGTGTTATTTTTTTCTGTCCCTTATGCCTTCAATCTATCCTGTGAGTATCAAATTTTCCAAGCTGTCTTTCCTCATTATGTGCTCAAGAAATTTCAACTATCTCTTTCTGATGTTAATTTATAATTTTATTGTTGTTCACATATTTACTTCATGGTATTCTCAGCATCCTTCTGTAGAACCACATTTCTATTGCTTCATCTATGAGAAGATTGTCCAGCATTCACTGTCATAAAGGAAGACTGATATTATGCAACTGTTCAGTACTCTTTTCTTTGTTTTTAATGAAATTTTCTTGTTTCTTAATACTTTGCTTAGCTTTTGGAAGGCAACTTTTGCTATCCCAATGTGCCTTCAGATTTCAGTGTTGCACTTTCTGACCTCTGTTAGACCCAGATATTTAAATTGTAATTTGTATGTTGGGCTTTTCCTTTTCTAGCAACCATGCATTCTATCTTCTTGCAATTCATATTTAGTCTTTTTGTCTCACGTTCCTTCACTTATGTTGGAGTTCTTTTAGTTTCCTTTCTATGTCTGCCATCAACACTGTGTCATCTGCATATCTTATGTTGTTAAGATTCTGGCTGCCAATATTGAATCCTGGTAGGACTTTTAATTCTCACAAAATTACCTCACTGTATAGGTTGAATAAGTCTGGCGAAATGACGCATCCTTGTCTTACACCCCTTACTATTTTTGTGTATTTACTGAATTCATTTTCTATCCATATACAGGCAGTTTGCTCCCAGTATAGATTCTGGATTAGTTTAATATCCTTCCCAATTATGTCAAGATTAAAAGACTATAAAGATATTGATGGTGAATTTTCATGGGCACTGCCATTTTGGTTTTTATAGGATACTCTGCACTACAGTTAAACAGCATTTTTAACATGCAATATAGTAAAAATATGACAAAACAGGTGATATTTTACAATACTATGTGTCTCCAATAGTTTGGAAATAGCGCTACGTGTTAGTTAGCTTATAGCACTAGGGATCTACATTTTATATTGTCTTTAAAAATCATGTTGACAGCAGGCAGCATAAATTTCATAAAGATGTATGAGTATGTCAACAGCAGCAGAACCAAGATCTCTCAATTCATGGTTTCAGTCTGTAATTTATAATTTTAATTGTGATTTGATTTCATTAAAGTTCATCTATATCCTAGATTTGCATGTATTTTTACTTTTATTATTTGTAAACTGAATAAAAAATAATTGCTACACTTAAATTGTATTTAAAAAATAAAGAAAAACAAGCAAAAAGTGAAATTTAAGTATTTACTCTCTCCCTCTCTCTCTCTCACACACACACACACACACATAGTAGAGAAACATTGTCCACATAGGCTTCTTACAGCATGTAGGTAGAGTAAGCTGATGAGAGAAATTCGAAATGACATAATAATAATTATTGTATATCATTCAGCCATTAACAAAATAAAAGCATGAGAATAATGTTTAAAATTGGAATTTATGGATACACCAGTGTCCTTTCTCAAGAAAAGATAAAATGAAGTTGATCTTTTTTTTTTATTGGAAAAAAGGTTATTTCATTCATGTGTAGATTTATTTATTTATTTTTAATTTATTAAGGGCTAGTGAACATTAGTGGAAGCTTGACCCTTGGGTAGGGGATATGGGATTCTTTCATTTAGTTTATATTGTTTTAACCTAGCTGATGGATATACTCAAATACTTTGTTCTAGAATATTCTGATGTAAAACATGTATACAGAAAATTACTTTGTGGTAGGTTCATCAGATAACTTGTGTCTAGATAGTAGCAACTGACAAATTTGAGATATATACTATCTCCCAAACACACATTTTGTAGCCAATATTTCTTTATTTATCAGTAAGAAAGATTTGTATTCATATAAATTTGGTGTTTCTCACGATTCCTTCTCCACACAGCTTCTTTTCTTTTTTTCTAATTCTCTTTCTCTCTCATTCTTTACTACTATTTTCTCATTTTTTTTCATTTTTTTTTTTTACTCTTTCTATCTTCAGTCTTTTACTTCTGCATGGCATTTTTCTCTTTCATTATCGAAAGTGTTTTTATATGCTTCATTTGCCTCTCCCCCAAACAACTCTCCTAAAACGACTACCAAACCATTAATTGTTGCAAAAAGTCATTGCACCTATTGTCAACCTTAACCAAGGCCAGTAAACATGTATATGTACTTGGGCCCCTACTGAGCGTCAGTTGTGTAATGTGTACATGATGTAATTGATAGCAGTTTAGAACAAGAAATGAGAAAACTTGGTTTAAATTCCAGTTAGATTAATTTTCTATATAAATAGCATTGAGAAAGGTATGAATCCATCCCTACTCTATCCGAATAATAGTGCAAACTGGTCTCTTCAACCTTGATTGGCAACCAATCTAGGAGAAAGACAACTTTGAATTCAGGACTAGTTGCACATGAGGTTAGCAACTTGGTTATGCAGAAGCCTATTTGCTAAGCCTAGTGTTTTGAGGTTGTAACTCTACACTCCACAATTGGATTGGATTGAGTCAATGAATACCTAACATCATTTCATCAAAGAAATGACAAATAAGGAATTAATTGTCATTTACGTCAGTTTAGTCTGTCCTCATAAAAATATGAAATGCTCTAATCATGTAAATTCTAAACTAGAACTACTATTTAAAATGGATACTGAAAAGTCCAACTCATTCCAAAAATTTGGCTAAATGATAAAACATCAGAATTTTTTTCATTAAAAAGGGTTTCCTGATTGACCTAAAAACTTTGCAACATCCCCTCATTTGTGCGTGTGTGTTTGATATTTATAGGAGAAAGAGTGCTCAATATCATGGATATAACTTTTGTAGATATAAACAGTATGAATATAGAAATCAACACCACATTTTTCATTTTCATGCCTTAAGTCATCACAAGATCATATGTTCATGTTCTTTTAAGGTATGAATCTGTCAGTCCCTAAGCAGTGTTGCTTTCTATATCCACACTATATATTTATAATAAAATTAAATGTTCACTAATCTTATCCTTACGGAGTCTTGCAGAGATTATATAAATTTTTTTTCTGGTAAAAGAATAATCTTTGTTTTATATATATATATATATATATATATATATATATATATATATATTGTGTGTTTGTAGACAGTGACTATTACTGCTAATAATGCAAGACTCTTCATTAAAACGAATTGAGTCACCGTGTGTTTACCTAAAAATAAATACGCTTAAATTCACCATCATCCCTGCCATGCACCAACAGCTTAGGGGTAGAATCTCCAACTGATGCCAATTCAGCTGGGTTTCAACCGTAGCTGAAGCCAACTTTGGGTGGCAACCAGTCTAGGAGAAGTTGAAACTTTGAATTCAAAACCAGCCTGGAGAGGTTTGGGCTCTGTTAGGCTACCTTGCCCAAGAAACACCATTTCCACTGTGGCTGCAGTACATGTGGTACCCCTACAAATCATGGGATTAAAAAAAAATTTCATCTAACACTTCTTCAAAAAGATTTGTTGGAACAATAATAATAAAAACAGCAAAACTGAAAAATAAGATAAAGTATCATGACTAAAATAAATTTATTACTAAAAACAAATTGGTGTAAATAAGCTCCTAGTGAGTATAAAACATTAAAAAAATAGATTTCTTACAAACCATCCAGGAAACACAAACAAAGTTCTCCTGCTTGCGTGCATACATACACACACACACACACACAATGAAAATGGTTAAATGTATAGCTGAAAGCGCTCAGAAAGAAAGAACAAGTGGAGAGTTTTTATACAACTTATCCTCTGAAAAGAAAAAAATGGCGACATGAGAAATTGTATAAAAAACTAAATCAAAGCAGCTTGTCTGTCATATTCAATGAAACATGCATGAAAGAAGGAATGCTGCCTAAATACACACATACACACACACATATATACAAACACACACACGATTTATTCTTTCTCATAAGTCTTAAGTGATCTTTGTAGTGCAAGTTTTCAAAGATATTAATGATGATTTTAGTTTTAGAAAAGTCTCTAATGATCAAATCAGTTTATCTTTCTAAAACATATACCTGATAGATTATTGTGGATAGCGCCTGTGGGAGTTTTTTTTTTTTTTTCTTTTTTTTGAGTTCATGAACATTATAGGGCATTGGCAAATATGTATGTCTGTCAATATATGAATGTCATCCTGACCAAGAACTTCTTTAAAAAAAAGCAAATTGAAAAGAGAACTAATCTATACAATCCACCAATCACCCCACCCACTGCTCCAACTTCCTCCACAATGTAATATAGATATTTCAATCTTCTCTCTCTCTCTCTCTCTGCTTTGCTTACCAAATTCTACTTTGCTGCTTATTGATTAGTTTACTATGAACCCATCTTTTAATCTTTCTCTTTTTTTCCCCCACTTCTATTTCCTTAGACAGTAGAGATCCTCTGTACAAGTGTAACAACCAAGCAGTCATCTAACCAGATATCCACACAACTTCTAACTTCTTTATTGAATAAATCCCCAAAATGTTCAACAGTTTAGCTCAGTCCTTGTATATTTTAGTTTCATGAGCATTAAACTTTTTCTGGAGTTGTTGGCTCTTTGTTGGGGCAGTGAACTTAGATATTAGAACAAGATCATTTTTTTTTCCATTATTATTCATTTTTATGGTTCAGTCAAAAAGACTTGTTTTATTAATGTTTGCTCTATACAAAGCCTAAGAGCCACTCAAGGTAGATGGTTACTGAAGGAGGCTGTTGTATTTGCGATAAAAGTCAGAAGCACAATTTATGAATATATGTGGGGAAGATAATGGTTCACCCCAGATTGGAAGAGGTTAAGATTGTTGGGGTTGGGAAAGCACCTTCATGGGAGTCAGTTCTACAAAGTAGCTGTTCATAGGGAGAAGCAGTTTGAGTGGAAATTCCGTCTTACAAATTGAATACGAAGGGAATATGGATTCTTTGCCTCATTGTACATGGCATAGTGGGCTTTAAATGTAAAGGTTAGAACTGGTGACACTAAGAAATGTAAATTGGCAGAACATTTTTCATGCAGATAAAGCAGTGAGATGTTAGCAATGTTTCATCAGTGGGATTCTAAAGCAACTAAGTCATGAATTTAAAATTTTAGTCACAACTGTGAAAAGAAGACGCAGGTGCATACTTAAGGTTGAACATTTTATGCCTCTGGTATTGTAACTTTATGTGTGTTATACTAATTTTCATATAGATAGATCAGATCAATAAAAGGCTGTTGCAATAAGAATAGTTTAAAAAATGTCTCTTTCTTTTTCCTTCTTAGACATAATTCTAAAAGTGTTCTGTTAAATTTATTTGTAAAAAGATTTCATTTTTTGGTTTTATTCATTAAGTACTTGTCATAACAGTGTAATGAGAGAGAGCTATGGAAGAAAGATTTATTCTCCTTTTTTATATTTCCCCCATTATATTTGTGATATAATATATTCATTATTATATTTGTGATATAATAACATGGTAGTTCACAGATGGAACAAAATGGCTGAAAGGAAAAGGAATGACAAACTTACTTTGTTCTCAGAGAGACTTTTATATCACTAAGACATACACAAAACTATATATACATATATATTCATGTGTCCTATATGGAGAATAATATATTACATTTATCTACACTGCAAAGCAGAGTGTAAGGAGAAACAAGAAAGAAGGGTCTTGCATATAATATTGACATACTCCTATGTCTAGAGAAGCCATGTTTAGGACTCCAGATTCAAATGGGCCAGATTCATTTATGTCCCAAGTGAGGACGTATTCCGTGAATGGGGAAACAGCAAGTCTTGGGTTTTCCAAAATGACGACTACAAGTTAGTTTCTTTCTATATGTGGGAAAGATATTTTCTCAAAGAGAAATAGCGCCATGGACTTGTAGGCTGCTGGAGAGAGAGATTTAGCCTTTTCCCAAGCTTTGGGATGCCTGGGCTAAAGAAAGCAACCATACTGTTTAGTAAACAAAACTGAATTTGACTTTTGCTTTTGTCACTGTATAGAGTGATGTCACTAAAGGGAGATAATTGCCTTTTGTATCCCTCCAAGAGAAAAAATAGTAAACATTATATACATAAAGTCACATGAATTTCATTATAAAACCATACCTTCAATTTTATGTTGGTTGCATGCAGAAAAAAATAAACATTTATTTATTTTTTACTAATGTTCATCTCAAAATGGAGTGTTACTGAGTGAGGTGCGTGATATGAATGTAAATAGAGGATACAGGATGTGAAAATTATAAGGATATGAAGAATAAAAATTGGCCCTAAACTTGAAGAGGTTAATATTATAGTGTTTGGGGAAGCATCCATGCTGGAGTCTATTCCACAATGTAGCAGTTCTTGTGAAGATTTTTTCTGAGAAACAACCTTCTTACCAGTAGAATACCTGGTTGGGTTTGGTTTATGGCATATCAACCTCAGTGGGTTATTTAATGCCAACAATTTTTTTATTGCTGGTAATATTCTTTCTTTTTTTTTTACAAAGTATTTCTGGTATTAAAACCTATTTTTACACTTTTATAGTGTTTTAACCCCAGCTTGGGGGTTAACTATTTGCCCATAGCTGGGACCCTAACAGGTGCTACCACCCCGGGTTAGGATGGACCTGGGAACACCAGCAATTAAGAGGTCATTCCATACTCCTCAAAACCTTCTGATCAGAGGCCTTGCTGTTGGATATAGTTTATTGTCTTACCAAGGATGAAGATGTAGTTTATCATCATACACAGAATGGATTCAACCCTGTGGATGTAGCAAGGTTGCTGTAAAGGTCATGAAAGTAGCAATAGGCTTGTGACATTGCATCTGTTAGAGAGGGACTGTAGAGTGGAAAACAAGTCATCTGCTACAAGTCCGCATAAATGATTTGGACAATGTTGGAAAGTGAGGATTGGACAGGTTCAAACTAGATATACACTAAGCTGAGTTTAGTTAAGTAAAGGGCCGCTGTAATAGCCTTTCATTGAAGATGCTTACTACACCAATAATAGTTATGAGATAATTTGCTAATCACTATACTGTGCAATACAATTTAATTTTGTACAAATGCATATAAATGGAGATATATATATGTGTGTGTGTGTGTGTGTGTGTGTGTGTGTGTACATACATAGATGCATGCATATATATATATATATATGAGGGGGTGTATGTGTGTGATAACCCCAGAACTTTGATAAGGTATCCATCTAGGAGAAGGAAAACTCTAGTGTAACACCTGCCTTGATGTTAATTCATTTATCTCACATCTCCTTGTCTCCGGGATTCTTAGTATTGTAGGTGCGAGACTTTGCAGTGTTGTGCAAGCAATACAGCATAGGCATTGCTGACACCTATTGTTTGGATGTGCAGGTATGAGCAATTACCCTTGTGAATAGTATAAATCCACCTTTGCTCCCAGCTATGGGTTAAATAGTAGGGCAGACTGAGCCCTTTAGTCTTGGTGGGCAACAAGTCCAGGATAAGGATAACTGAATTCCATAACCTGGTTAAGTTACATTCCCTCATTGCTGATTGGGCCCTGAACTATCACTAGTCACAATGAATGGATGTGCCCTCAGAAAGGCCTGGTACCTTGACGAACTATTGGGCTTCAACCCAGATCTCTAGTGGAAATCGTATATATGATCCATTGCTAAAGTTACAGGAAAAAAAGCACCAATCCCTGTATGACTCCAGTAAGTACCTGATGCCTTGTGCTACCTTCTGCCTTTACAAGAGCCAGATCAGGCCTAAAATGGAGTACTGTTGTCATATTTTGGTGGGATCTGCCCAGTCCTCACTTTCCAATCTCAAATTAAATTAATTCTATTTTTTAGGGAAGTGTAGTGTTCTTGAAAATTTATTTCTATTGCTGAAGCCATGACTTATTAAGGAAGAGTGAGATATTAAAGAAGATCAACAAAAATACAGTGTGCAGCAGAAGTCTCTTCTGCATAATGGTAAGACATTAGCTAGATGAAGACACCAATGCCACTAATGTATTACCATTATGTCAGAGATATTTCTGTCGCACCCTGTAGTTAAGAAGAAAAATCTTAGTAAAACCAAGAATAAAAGAATGGCAGATTACTACTGATGATAAAATACATTGCTATAGTCACGAAACCTGAAAAAAGATAAAACCAAGACACACACCCATAACCACAATTAATTATTGGTTGGGATGATGATTGTTGTCATTTCTTTTTATTCTTGTTAAATTTATTAGTATTAATAAAATAAAAAAAATTCTTTCTTTTGTCAGTTCTGTACATCAAGTGCTTACTCATGCATAAAGTGGGTGTGAATCATTTAATTATTCTTTTTTGTTTAAAGAATTTGATTTAAAAAAATAACTAAAAATGTCTCTTAAAAGTAAAGTGATTAGTTTTTGCTTAAAAAATTTATAGAATGGCATAAATATTGTAATGTTTTTTATCATAGTTTCTGAAATCTATACTTTCTGCTCCTCATAATTATCATTGGATTTGAGAAATTTTTCAAAAACTAAAGGAGACTCATGAACAAAAGAAAAAAATAATCCAAAACAGAATTTGATTTGCATGTAACTGAAAAATAAAAATAAAGTTTCATCCCTGTCTTGATAATCTGTTGTCAATATTCATTGCTGTTGCTTTCTTATCTCATTTTCTCTTTTAGAAAAATAATAGAATAAAAATAAAAGGAATTATGGGGAAAGAAATTTCTGTTGAAATCCTAAAAAAACATTTGAGAATCAAAACAAAAATTGTATAAGACCTAATATAAATAATTGCTCATTTCAAATGAATGTTAAATTTGTATATTAAAGTGGAAGTAAAAAGAAATTTGTTTTGAGCAGAGTTATTTCATACAAAACCAGAGGAAGAGCCATCAGATTGACCATCGTCAAACTTAACAAAATTACATACATAATTTTAAAAAGTTATTTTCAGCTAATGATTTTTGACTTTTTTGTCCGGAGTGCGATGGGTAAATTGTCGCCATTTTATATTTTTTAATTTGCCACATTTGCATTCTTTACACAGTATAGTCAGGTAAGCTGGGCACCATCTGTGAGAAAAAGAGCAGCATGCGCAATTCACTCCACCAGAAATTTGGAAACAGCATGCTGTACTTTTTGGCATTTGCACAGGAAGCTCCAATACAAACATTTCAGAGTGTTTTGGTGTTAATCTAAGGACAGTGTAGAGGATTTGGAAAGAGTTGGGTGAGTCTAATGGTAATTATGAAAGGTGTTTGGAGTTATTACTAGTGATGACGATGTTATACCTCCATTCATCTTTCCACAGAGCCTGAGACTCAACATGGAGGGTTACATCAAGTGCCTTGAGGAGGCAGTGCTGCCCTAGGTCAAGAGGGTGGCTGGTGGAAGACCCTATGTCTGGCAACAGGACTCTGCACCATGCTACACAAACGGTAGAACACAGTTATGGTTGTCAGACAATTTCTGCGACCACATCACCCCCCCCTTACATCCAGAACAGTTAGAGGAGATTCTGAAGTCATCTGGAGGATATGGTTGAAGCCAATTGTGATTTTGTTGAATAAATTTACTCTTTAGTATTTAAAGATATTTTTGTGTAAATTTGGTTAATATATCTGTTAAAGTGAAATATCAGTGTTATTTTCATTTTTTGAAATTCAGACGACAATTTATCCATCGCACCCGGTATGTGTACAGCAAAAAAAAAAAAAAAGTCATGCTTTGATAAAAAATACAATTTTTCCATGAACTTTTGGAGTAGATAAAGTGTTTGAAAGATGCCAACATAATAAAAGATATTAATGTACTTGTAAAATAATTCGGACCCACTTTCTAGATTCATTTTTTATAACTTATCAACACTTTGCAGGTTATTCAAAGCCAGAAAATATTTTTAGATTGTAAGAATTTTTTTTTTGTGGGGGGACATAATAATGGTTTAGTGATACAAGTCTTACTAATTAACCTATAGCTGGGGATTCAAGGGAATTGATATTTTCACATAAGTGAATATAATGAACCCAACTGAAATTAGGATACAGCTCCCTGATTAACAATTCCAAGCCATTATCCATTACACCACCCACACATCCAAGCTTACAGCACCTTGTATTCCCAAGTGGTCACCCATCTCGGTACTGCTTAGGCTCAATGTTGTTTAACTTCAGTGATCATACAGGAACTGGAGTTTAGCATGATATGGCCATAAGCCTTTATGGAGATAGAAACAATTCCCAAGACAGAATGAAAGCATAAAGCTTTGTTTTCAGACAAGCAACATAGATTATTTTTTTCTTTTAAAATAAAAAAAAAAATGTTCCCATTTTGAAAGTAATTCAATTTGACATTTTCTAAAAAGATTTGTTAAAATAGGTTTGTGGAAAAGAAGACTATTTTAAAAGCTAAGTAAAATATATGCTGTGCATGTTCTTGGAGGATGGAAAAGTAACTTTATTATCTCTATAAGTCTTTATCTATCTCACTCTGTTCATATCTCTCTATCTCTCTCACTCTGTTCATATCTCTCTCACTCTGTTCATATCTATCTATCTCACTCTGTTCATATCTATCTATTTATCTGCCTAATATCAATCATAAGACAGTGATTCACTTTGTTTTTAACTGGTATGTCTCTTTCATGTTTAATCTCACTACATATATATTAATGCTTGAATGAAAAGGCTTCTTTTCTCATTTTTCTGAAGTGATTTTAATCAAATATTGTACAGTTAACCACCTTTAGAAATAAATGAATTTGAATGTATAACATTTGATGGAAATCACAAGTTTTGAAAAAGAAGTATGATCATATATATGCAATGGTTTTTAAATAAACTATTAATTCCTTTTAATTCCATGTTAGTATTAGAAAACATGTCAGTAGAATTTGTTGAGTTTGTTCAGTAAAAATAAAACTACTTTCTTGACTTTCAACATCAACTTTATTGAATAATATATTTAGCATTTTCTTTCACCATGTTCTATCTTTTAGGCATTTTTCTAATTCCATCCTCCCAGAACATTTTATTAGGAAAAAATAGAACTCTAGATCCCTTTTGCAGTGTTCTAGCTAAGTGAATTTTTTTCATTAAATAAATTCTAGAAAGTCTGGAATAAATGCTTACCAGAAGATGCAATATCTGATGAATACAATGGATAAGTGAAAACTTCTCAGCTAAGTTGTAACAATTTTTGTCTGGTCACTGAAGGTAAAAGCAGACAAGTATTATCCTGATGGAATTCTACCCTTTCTTTCTCTTGACTAATTCTGGAAGCTTTTTGTTGATTACTGCCTTCAGTTGGTCTAATTGGGAGCAAGACTTTTTTTTTTCTTTTAATCAATTTAGTTCTCTGGAAGGAGTTCCTGGTAGAAAATTCCATTCCAATCTCACCATATACAAAGCATCACTTTTGGATAATGGCAAATCTTTGGGATGGTTCGTGGTAGTTCATTTCATCTGCTCCATTTTCTGCATTTTTTATTCTTGTAAAATATCCAATTTTCATTGCATATCACAATTTCTTTTAAAAAATGAAACACTTTTATTATGTTTAAGTAATGGATTGCATATGGAAATATGGTCAGTTGAATTTCTTTTGCTTATGTGAAAATTATACATCAAAGTGACAAACATAACTAAGATGGTGCAAGTAATTTTTAATGCTTGATTTACATGTTTTGAGTATGTTGGTTATCTTGAGTATTGGGTGTGGGTCAGTGGTTAAAATGTTTGGTTTCCAAGCATGAGACCTTTGTTGGGATCTCATGATGAAAATGACTTCTTAATGTTATCAGGCTAGGGTGGTGACCCCCCCCATGCAATAACATTATAAAGTTCCTGAAAATCACACCATTGGTTAGTCCAGGCCTTGGAATGAAAATAGGTATATAGAATTGTTCATTGATCTTTGTGCTAGCATGAATTCATAACTCATTGTGGCTGAGGGTATGAGTGTACTGGCATTGTTCAAACTGTTTATCATGCCAGAAGTTGCAGTCTCTCTCAGAAACTGTAACTAAGGTCTGCTCAGTATAGTTGCAATATAAACCACAGGTGGGTCCTGTGGGTGTGGAACAAACACAAATGTGCCTGAACAGGTATCTGCAACTGGTATTAGGGAGCTGCTTTAGTTGACAACCATACTAGGAAATGAGTAGCCAGCCATTTTATATATATATATATATATATATATATATATATATATATATATATATATATATATATATTCATATTCACACTTGATTGTTGGTCTCTCTCTGACTTTCATGGAGATTAGGAACAAAACAGATAAGTGAATATTTGATTTTATTTATTGCTATTAATCCTCTATCTCTTTATGTTAAGCACTTTAATTACAAATACTGCTTGCCTTAAAAGTGTTATCATCCAGAAATACACTGGTCAATCTGTGTGTATGTATTTTTCTATTTTTGTAAAATGCAGTCTTTGTTATTGTTATACTTACATGTATACACACACGCACATTATATATATATATATATATATATATATATAAAAACAAACAAAATGAAGATACATTTTATTTATGTATGGAAATTAATGTCACTTATATGGAAACCTCTATCAGCAGGGTTGGGGTTAAATTACTTTGGGACACTTTGTGTTAGATGAACAATTTTAGTAGAGTTATGGACAGTCATTTTTCTTCAAATGGACCAAGGATGATTTCTCCTGCTTCCTCCTCATTGGTTGTATGCAATGCAAATTGTGTGACAAAAGCATTACAGAAATCTAATGTGAAATGCAGACAAATTGTCATGGCAAAGTTTGTTTATATTACCATATACACAAGGCTAAGAATATATGTAGATTTTGTGTGTGTGTGTATAGTTATATATATATATATATATATATATATATATATATATATATATATATATATATGTATGTATGTGTGTATATCTAGATATTATATATATATATATATGTGTGTGTATCTATATATATATATATATATATATATATATGTGTGTGGATTGCATGTACTTAAGAACAAAGTAGAATGTAAAAATTAGGATGATTTTAGCTTAGATAGCAAATATTTAAATTAAAAGGAAAGACTGATGCAAATATCACACTGTATCCACTGTACTGGTATTATGATGAGGAGGTCATCTATAAAAGCTGAAAATGGACTTAAATAAGTAGTAGTTCCCAAAAATACTCTAGTAACTCATGTGTCTTAGTCCGGTAAATATGGTATGTTTTATATTTTAGTGGTTCAAGGATCATAGCAATTATTTCTCAAAGACAGAACAGATTTATTGCTAGTATTTTTGCACTGTAGATGTTGCTGAGTGTTTTTTGTTGACATATTGTATAAAACAAAGGAGTGGATTCATTTGGAAAGCACTCTTTTCACCAAAAGCATTTTCATTCGACATTTTTAAGACTGTCGTATTTTATAAAAAAGAAGATTTATAAAAACCTCACAAAGTTAAATCCATCATGTATATTGAGTTTTAAAATGTGAGAAAATCATGTTAGATATGTTATACTAAGTTTAGTTTTGGTACAAATTCACAATGTACAGGGCACCTAGTGAGAATCTGACTGATCAGTTGGAATGATGTACAAGACCACTTCCTAACCATCACATAATGACAAGGTGCTCTTGAAGCTTAAAAAGAAAACCAATGTACAAATCCAGATAAAATGTTTCGCTTGAAATTTTAAAATTATTTACAGTACAGTTATCCTTGAAAATGGATGATACATATCCAAAACACTGAATATGACATAGTGTAGTCAAAAGTAAACAGGTTTCCAGTTGAAGTGGAAAAAAATTGCCAAGTTGAGGCTTGCATAGAATCATTTAGCTGATCTGTGGCTTTTTGCTTCACTGAACATCCTTTCTGGTTTAATTTAATTTATAATTGTTCATTAGTGCATGAAAGTAAATATCTATCATTTGCCCTATGACAGATTATATGATTAGATTAAGGTCTCCTGAATAAATAATGAGAAATGTGAAATATTCAATATTGATTGTATTGATTGCATAGCAGTTTATGCTTCTGTGAAAGGAATGAAGATAGAACTTTTCTTTAATAGGTATATTTACAAAGTGAGAGTAACATCTAAAATATTATAAGGAAATAAATTAATGAACATGCAGTATGTATCTGGGTACTTATTTGCTGTTCTGCCACTCAGCTATCTCTGTGTGCATTCAAAGATGTATATGTAGCTGAGATATCAGAGATTTTTAGAAGTACATCAAAGAATTGGTTCCATCATAGTGAAGATTAGCCCCAGGTCTTCATACCCTTACATGTGTTCAGATTTGTGACAATCATGCAATCTACCAATAAAAATGACTGAAAACTTTGTTAGAAATGAAATTTGTAGGCATAGGTAGTTTTATCTCTCTATATTGTATGTATAATATCTATATAGTGTGTGCTGAAAAGTTCTAAACCCAACAAAGAATTTTTCTCACATACAAAAACAAAAATTTGATGTTTGGTCATTTGGGTGGAGATTAGGCAGTGGGTAGGAGCAAATATTTTTAATCATATATATATGTGTGTGTGTTTGTGTAAAAATTCAGAGATAAATAAAATATATCTGTAGACGCATTATAAATAAAGAGAGAAGGAAAACTTTTCTTTACCTATGCATTTCATCACCTTGGAGAACTATGTCTTTGCAAAATTCCTTAGTGTATAAAATGTGTTGATAAATAAGTTTTCCTTTTGTCAAATTTATTAAACACTACACCTTGATTCTATATCCTATTTTAAACACATATTGTTGACAAGGAAGACATGGACAAACTTACAAACATAAATCTTTTACTTTTAACCCATTCTGAAGGATTTGATAAGGATTTGCTTTGGATTAATTTCAGAAAAAGCTATATGAATCTCTTGCTTTTGAGCCATTCTGAAAATGAGATGATGATTTACCTTTAATTTGATACAGAAAAGCTTGGAAAATATATCAACAACTTTCGACATGAACTAAGTATTATAAAGGAAAGATACAGAATAAATATTAATGGCTTTTTAAAAAGTCACTCATTTTCATTCTTTTCTTTAATCATGAGAAAAACACAAATATATGCATTTTTTTTCTTTCATTTTGGGATTTGATGAAGACTAGAAAGGCAAAACATATAATCAAATCTAGTTTCAATGAAATGTTTTTCCAGTTGTCAAATTTCTTAAAAAAAACATTCTTAGGATTCTATATCCTATTTCAAACAAAGACACACAAACATACACATGTATATAAAAAAAAAGGAATGGATTCATTTGGAAAGTGCTCTTTTCACCCAAAGCATTTTCATTCAAAATTTTTAAGACTGTCGTATTTTATAAAAAAGATGACTTATAAAAACCTCACAAAGTTAAATCCATCATGTATATTGAGTTTTAAAATGTGAGAAAATCATGTTAGATATGTGATACTAGTTATTTACTAAGTTTAGTTTTGGTACAAAATCACAATGTACAGGGCACCTAGTGAGAATCTGACTGATCAGTTGGAATGATGTACAAGACCACTTCCTAACCATATCATATTCAGTGTGTCTCTCTCTCTCTCTCTCTCTCTCTCTCTCTCTATATATATATATATATATATATATATATATATACACACACACATACAAAGTCAAAAGTAATACTTATAAGGTCATTCATGTTAATTTCTCTGAAAATGTTGCTAAAAAGTTTGATGTGAAAGGAATGTGACTAATGTCTAAGTAGGACACGCTTAAAAAATTATCAGACACCATACACAAAAAAAATGTCATTCATTACATGTTATGCACCATTTATGTAACAACTACTGGAAAAGACACTCAATATTGCTATATCTGTGTAAGAGATTGTAAGGCTCTCACAAGACTAAACTCACATGTGTAGTAAAATGTTTAAGGATGGATCAAGTGATGACATTGCTTGAAATAGCCAGTCATCATATATATATTCAAACACATATTGTTAAATATAACTGACAACAAATGCCTATTATGTTTTATCATAAGCCGTTCCAAGCTTCATATAGTGGCTTTGGTTTCGGGAGAAAATAATGACAAAAACTGTCCAACATTTGGATATTTTTTTTATATACTGTTCCTTGATCTAAGCTTCTGGCTCACATTGGCCATCATCAGAATTGTTATGTGGATATCACAACAGAGATGTTCATCAAAGATGACATCCTGTTATATTTACATAGATGTTTGCTATACAATGATAATGGTTACGGAATAGCAGACGCAGGTCGTAAATTCGTAATGTGGTTCTATGACATTGTACATGACCATGTGAGAGAAAGAAATAATAAACCCGCTACATATATTGGTTTTATGCTTCTGTAAAAGGAAGTCTCTCATAGACTTAATTGTCAAAAAGATCTGATCTTAGTTCCATTAAACAACATTTCTTAGAAAAACATAACCATGTACATAATATTAGACAGATATTAGTTGATAACACAACAATACTCACACATACACACAGTAAACAGAACCATAAAATACTGAAGGCTGTCTACATGAAAAAGCAACACATTACAATGCATTTAAACACATGGTTCTGTTGATAACGTTGCTTTCATCTTTTTTATGGGTTCATATTATTTACACACAATCTACCAATAAAAATTGTCTTATGAAAACTGAATTTCTGTCTGAATTTTTAGAAATAATTGCTATAATTATTTATATTATTTATAGCCTGACTAATGTATTAGTTTTTGTCGTTATTATCAACATTTGAATCTGTTTGGCTTCCAGCCTATTTCAGATGTCTGTTGGTCCAGGTAACCTTTAGGGAATTTTGAACCAAACCCTTTATTTAATCTACTGTGGTAAATTGTTCTTTTTCTGCTGCCCATATTGAGGGATATCTCATCTTTTTTAGTACTGAAATTCCTTGAAAAATATCTTCATCAGCACTTACCTGAAGAAGCCAGAGAATGCAACAAATAAAATGTGATAATAAAGATGAAGTCATTCGACAAACTATGAAAAGTGAATTGTACCAAAGCAAAACTAATATCATTTTTTATCAGAATTTGTAAGCATAAATACTTTAATCTACCTATATTGTTGGTTTGGTTGACTGATTTTATGACCTGTTAACTCTTCTTAGGTTATTTAATCTGTTTTGTATGGATCACCCAATGAGGATTGAATTCACTATTCATTACCCCATTCTGTGGTACCAGTAATGACTGATGATAAAACAATAATTGCTTGGTTGGTTGATTTTATGACATGTTAACTCTTGCTGATGATAGACCTCACTTGGCTCCTACAGATTATGTGGTTGATGTTGACTATGTCACTGGAGCCCTATATTTGTGAACTTAACTATGTTGGTTTGGTTTGTTTTGTTTTATGGCATATCAACCACAATGGGTTATTTAATGCCGACATAATTTCCTTTTTTTTCAAAAAATGTATAGCTGATAATATTTTTTTTTTTAAAATGTTTAGTTTGTTTTATTTTGTTTTGTGGCATATTAACCTCAATGGGTTATTTAATTATTTACATTATTCAGACTATTGTCCTCATCTTTGTCGTCATATTTATTACAACGTTTCAGCTGTTGTATGCTCCGGCCTTCTTCCAGGTAGTTGGAATGTCGAACTGAACCCTTTTATTTCGCTCACTGGGTGAGACTGTTCTAAAAAGTGAAAGCAGTAATCAACATCAGCCAATATCAGCTGAGTGCCTCTAAGGAGTCAGTATTGAATTTGCCACAACCATCAGGCGAGTGCCATACTTGGACATCATTGCTAGTCGAGGAGGTGGCTTTGAACATCCCTCAGGCTCAGGCAGATGAACTGAGATTTAAGGTGAGAAAGACCTTGGAGAAGGCCAAGCCACCAAGGTCTAACATAACAAAACTGGAAAGGCTGGCGATCGGATCCCTACAGAGGAACGAAAACATCATTATACTACTAGCTGACAAACGCAATGCGGCTGTAGTGATGGACAAATCAGATTATACAAGAAAGCTGGAAGACCTCATTAGCAATGGTAGCTACAGCAAAGTAAAAAAGGACCCTACAATGAAAACTGTCACAGATACTAATCAAGAACGAGGATCACTTCGCACCTAAGATGTATAGGCAGTTATTGCAGCGTTACACCAAGCTACCTCACATATACAGTCTCCCTAAGATTTACAAAGATGGTATTCCACTCAGGCCAATTGTTAGTTGCCAAGGTTCTGTGTGCCACCCTCTGAGTTGCTTCTTTGTAGATATAATTGACCCATTGATCGAAAAGTCTCCTTCATATGTCTGAAACTCCACCCACTTCGTGGAAATAATCAAAAATGCTCCCATCCTATCCAACCAGATGGTGAGCTTGGACATGGTGAGTTTGTTCACCAGGGTACACACAGCAGTCTCAGTAGTCAGAGACAGATTGGCTTCAGACTCATCCCTAGAAGAATGGACCAGTATTCCAACAGATAATCTGATGGAGATGTTGACTTTCTGTACACAAACAACACACTTCGGAATGGGATCACACATATATCGACAGGATGAGGGCTTAGCAATAGGCTCGCCATTATCACCAGCAATGGTGAATATATACATGGAATACTTTGAGGAAATGGCATTAGAATCTATATCTCTAAAGCCAACTCTATGGTTAAGGTATGTAGATGACACCTTCACACGCTGGCCACACTAGGAAGATGTTCAGATTCTACTGGACCATGTGAACTCAATAAGACCTTTGATACAGTTCACAATGGAGAAAGAGAGTAATAACACACTCCCATTCCTGGATGTTCTAATATCTTGAACAGAGCATGGGTTCAAGACATCCATATACCGTAAACTGACATTCACTGGACAGTACCTCAGTTTCAACTCCCACCATCTATACAGCTTAAAGAAAGGGATTGTCCGCTGCTTACAACACCGAGCAAAAGTCATAAGTGGCGACCCAGAGATATTAGATAAAGAATTGGTCAGTATAAGTAATACCCTACAACATAACAACTACCTTGGGTACATGGCAGCAGCCCTCAAAAACTGGGATAGGTGGGTACAAGAGGTGGACAACAACACTCAGAAAACAGTCTGCCTGCATTATGTGAAGGGGTTATCAGAGAAAATACAAAGGATCTGTGGTCTATATAACATCAGGACAACCTTCAAAAGCTTGACAACACTTCGCAGATATCTCTCCCAAGTAAGACCCCTCATAGAGGAGAACATGACTAAAGACTGTGCAGCTGCGGAAAGAAATATAAAGGGGAAACAGGCCGCCCCCTTAAGGTAAGGCTTCAAGAACACCAGAAAGCTGTAACATGAGGGGAAGTGGAAAAATCTGGTGTGGCTGACCACATATGGAGAGAGAAGGGTGATCACCGCTCTCTGCTGGATCAGGTTGTGATCATAGACAAAGAACACCATTAGAAAATTCATAAACTTAAGGAATCAGCACATATGCTAGGCCACAAAAATCTCCCGAGCTGACCAAGTATAGAAATGAATACAATATGGGAACCAGTAATAAGGAGTGCCAGAGAAAAGCGATAATAACAACAAAAATTGCAATATGAGCTCTGATAAAAACATGTAATGATAATAACAAAAATTGCAATATGAGCACTGGTAAAAAAAATGGTTGCTGAAGACATTAGGTTTATAATACCCAGAAATTCATACACAGATGCCCTCAAGGACACAGTGGATAAATGTGTTAGTTAGATCCAGTGACAGGACCCAAAGAGTGTGAGTTCAATACCCGGTTAAGGCAGTGGAGAACTTTCAGAGGGGAATTAACAGGAGATAACTGATAACTGACATCCATTAAAACATGGCATGTGGCAAAATAAAGGGTTCAGTTCAACATGAAGGCCAGAGCGTAAAACGGCCAAAACTTTGTAATAAATATGGCGACAAAGATGAGGTCAATGGTCTGAATAATGTAAATAGTGTACATAATACCTCATCTCAGACAGATACAGATTATTTAATGCTGACAAGATTTTTATTTCTGGTAATATTTTCTTTTTTCAAATATTTATTGCTGATACTATTTTTTTAAAAGTATTTCTGGTATTAAAATCTATTTTTATACTTTCATAGTGTTTTGAGTCAGATTGTGGGGTCAACTATTTGCCCATAGCTGGGACCCTAACAGATGCTACCACCATGCGTCAGGGTGGACCAGGGAACACCAGCAATTAAGTGGTTGTTCCACGCTCCTCAAAACCTCCTGATCAGAGGCCTTGCTGTTGGACGTAGTTTATCATCTTGCCCAGGATGCGGATGCAGTTTATCATCATACCCAGGATGCTTTAACTATATTAGATTTGATTGTTGGGTAAATATCATGTGTAACAGGATGACAACTGTATGCAAAATATTCTCATCTCTTTCAAGAAACCACTTCCATCAGTTTGGCCATTGTTTAAAAGTATCTGACTTTGTTAATATAGCTGAGCGTGTGGCATGAAGTCTATGAATGGTACACCTTTTGCATCCCAGAACATAGTTACTCTCAATTTCTTTGCACACTGTTAAACATTTTGGAGGTTAATAATGATGGATGCTTTCAGGTCATGGAATCAACTTTGGCTCCTTTGACATTTATCCAGAAAGCAGTTCCATACAGATGATGCTATTGGCTATTCTTGCAAAGATGGTTCCAGTTGCTTGATGCCATCTTCTTTTCTTTCTTTTCTTCTTTCTTTTTTTTTTTTAAATCATCATTTTATCCCAAGCAAGGCAGGAATGCCACTAGTGCACAGAGGATTACAAGGAGTAAAATAGAAGATTGAGAATAAGGAGGATTGAGGAAAGGACAAAAGATGAATGGGATTCAAGAAGACAGAATATGTTACATCTAAATTTTTAAACATTGTAGTTATCAGGGACTTCCTGTCTATGACAATAAACTAATCCAGAAGTGAGGCCACTGATTGGGAGGTTTTGAGTAGCATGGAACCACCTCTTAATTGCTGTTGTTTCCAGATCCACTCTGACCCGAGGTGTTCACACCTGTCAGAATCCCAGCTATGAGCAAATAGTTAACCCCCAAACTGGGGTCAAAACACTAAGAAAGTATAAAAATACCAGCAATACATTTTCATAGTTAAAAAAAAGTAATAAGTCATATCTGGTCTGGTGCTTCTGCTAATAAATATTCTTGACAAAATCCAAAGACTTATTTGCAACGTTATTGGTCTTGACCTGGCATCTCACCTTCACTCATTTTATATTTGAAATGTCTAAATGTAACTTTAAGTTATATGTTAACAGTTTCTTATCATGCACTTCTCACTTGTGGAACTATTTTCCAACCAACTTTGATCTTCAAAAATTTAAATGCAATATTTAATGTCATTTTCCGTCTCCTCGAATCCTGTTCTTTTGTCGTCCTCTCTCCATAATAATGATTTTCCTCTCAGATTCTTTCACTCTCATTAACCCCTTGCATCTTAGTGGCTTTATTGCCTTGGTTAGTGGGAAATAATTAAGGGTCAGCATATCTCCTTTTAACAAGGATTAACCATGAATTTTAATGGTTGTTGCTCAATGTTCTATTTATACAGCTATTCACTGATTCTTGAGTAAAATACAATCCATTGTTTTGTGTAGTTACCATAACACTGTAGTATATCATGAATTAAAATATACTGATTTTTCATTCATTGTATTATATCTGCTTATCATTTAAATTCTGTTTTTATGGATTTGTTTTTTCTCTCTGCTTTTTCTCTTTTTCTTTGATTTGTATTTTTGGAAGGCATGTGAAAGTTTTTATAATGGTCATGGAAAATGTTATTTGTAGAGATCCAAACTGAAATATCCTTTGGTCTTTGTATAAAAATAAATATACAAAGTTCATAAGTACTAAGGTGACCAACATAAGTAATATATATTCAATTATGCTGTTCATTGTTTGTTACTTCTGTACGAAAATGATTTTTGGTATAATATCAAAATTGTGCCTAATAAATATAACTCATGATTTTACTGAAAAGAAAGTCTATTTGAGGTTTTATTAGTGAATAATTTTTTTTTTTTTTTGCTGGAAAATAAAGAATAAATTATTATATTTCCAACCATATTAGGCACATTAAAAACAAAACAATATCATTGAAATAATTAATCTTTTTTTATACTCTGATGATTGGATTGCCAGTATAAGGCTAACACTTCTGTCTGAAATGATAGTTCTCTGATAACCCCAGAATTAAATATATATGATAATAAATGATTAAATTATGATTACCAATCAAAATAAAGCTAATTATATATATATATATATATATATATATATATATATCTGTGTGTGTAGCACATTAAATGCTGGTGTTAATAACATAGTGCTCAATGTAATATAACAGAACTATTAAGTATATATTGTGTTGGCACTATAATGCCAAAACATTTACCACATATACTTGTGTAATGCATGATGTTTTTTAAATACAGCTGTACTACAGTAAATAGATATATATAGTCTGGTCAACAGTCCATGTGCTAATTTTATATCTTGTGTATGATGTGACCCTCTTAAAATTAACTTCAAAATTAGCATGATATGTGAGTATGGTATATTTTTTATACAATAATTTTATATACTGACATGTATATGTCAGATTATTAAAATAATTTTAATTTTTCAGTGGTTGGTCTCAGGTATCTGAGTATGCCTGTCTGCTAGGGCAGCTAGCCAATCCATATTATAGATGCCTGCTCAGGCACATTTGTGTTTGTTCAACATCCATAGAACCCACCTGTGATTTATACTGTAACTATGCTGAGTGGCCTTAGTTGCAGTTTCTGGGCAAGACTTGTTTCCCCAGGCCAATAACATCACGAAATCACCTTCCTACCCAAATCAACCATGATGAGATTTGAACTGAGGTTTCATAATTGAAAAGTTAATGTTCTAACTATTCAGCCATATACATATATGTATAAATAATATATATTATTTAAAAATATAATTGTATAAAATTGAATTTGTGCCTAATAAATATAATTAATGATTATATATATGTGTAGATATTTATTTGCCTTAATAATGTCCCTCAGAGAATAAAACATGTTGGCTAATTTAAGTTTTCCTTTTGCCTTTATTCACATATATATCATGGCTTGGCTTTGCAAAATGAAGATCAAGAAGGAGTTTGTACATGTAGCATGCAAGCATGTTTGTGACTGATAAGTCCAATGCGAGACCTGCATACACAGTTGCAGTAGTTACAGCTGAAAGTCCAGCCTGTGTTCGATGACATAGTATTGCAGTACTTCTTCCTCTGTCCCTTGTCCCTGAGAGTGGCCCTGCAGGTGTTTTCAAAAGAGGAGACCTCATGGTTGGTGGTAAGACACCAGGCATCACAGTTCTCAACTAGGATTGATCATTGGCAATGGATGATGTGACAAGCAACAAAGAATTTTTTCAGGCAGTCTTTGATTCGCTTCTTTGGTGCCCCCTCTGCCATGATAGCCAGTGAAGAGCTCGCTGTACAATAAAATTTTAGGCAGGTAATGATTCTCCATCCTGGAAACATGTCAGTTCAGCATAACTGGGATTTCAGCCACATGGCATCAGTGCTGGTGATCTTCGCCTTTTCAAAGACTTCAGTATTGGAGACGAAGTAACTCTAGTGTATGTTAAGGATTGTGCAGAGGCAGCTCTGGTGGAACTGTTTGAGGAGTTGCAGATGGGGTTGGTAAGTGACCCATGACTCTGAGCCATATAGGAGAGTGGCAAGGATGATAGCTCTATACACTCTGATCTTAGTGCCCTTATTCAGGCTTTTGTTGTACCACACATGTTTGTACAGTCTACCAATATATATATATATATATATATAAAAATGGAGTATGGAGACAGAAAATGGAATATTAGTTTTTTTTCCCTAAAAATTCTTTGCTAGACAATTTTTTTCCTGATAATGCCATGTCCCCTAGGATGTAGTGTATTATGACTCTCCACAGATTCATTTATTATTTATCAGTTGCCATGAGTTCTTGGAAGAGTTGCCATGAGTTCTTGGTAGCAGAGTGTTTTTCTGCTCTTAGCTCCATAGTTTGGAATTCAGATTTCCTTTTCTTTGACTAGTTGCCACCCAAGGTTAGATAGCTTAGTCTACTTTGCTATTTAACCCATAGCTAAAGAAGAAGTGACAGTCATGTCTTCTCCAAGAGGCAAAAGTGAATACAGCAAACTAAACTAGAATTTGAACACTTGGTTTCACTTTCCTCGCTGATCTCTGTTAGGTGCATATTATATGCCTTACTTGTAATTGTTGTGGCATTTATCTGAGATTGTTTGAGTTGACTACATCAAATAAATTTGCCACATGGATGTGCAAATTCATAGTAGGAGTTTCAGTAGGAATTTAGATTCACCAACGGTCACCCCACTGGTATGCACACTTTAGGATAGTGCAATCCAAGCAGTGATTCAGTTAGAGCACTGAAACATTCACTTTCCACATCCAACCAAATTCAGTGATGCCAGGGTCATGATGGGGACACATGGGAGGGAGATTGACAAGCAGAGGTGAAATACATGGTCATGAGGTGATCATGTTACACAGCCTATTTTGAGCAACTTCATATCCCAGCAGGAGCTCGTCCCAACTGTTCAGCTCAGGCATACCAACCTTTCAACCCTGATATTATATGCTGGAAAATTTAAGGTAGTTTCAAATCTAATTACTAAAACCAAAAGAGATTAGTACATTTCTTGAAACCTCCAAATCCTTTTCATAATGAAGTGATAAATATTCCTTTATCACCCCCCCTTAAAGTATCAATTATATTCAGAGACAAAAAAGAAAGAGAATCATTGTCATTAAAGACCATCATCTTGAAGACTTCCTCCAAAATTCAGTTTACTGAAATATTTCTGTAATAGATTTCAATGCCTTCAAAACAAAACTGCTTTCAAATAATCGCCACAGAGAAAATTTCTGCCTACCATCAGGATGCTTGATGCTGAACTCGAGGAGGGAAACACTCTACACCTTCTTGGCCCATTTTTTTTTCACTGACATGAAGTGGAGCAACTATATTGAGTCAATTGCTGTGTCTGCTGCAAGGAAATTTGGTTTACTGTGCATACCAAAAAAAAAATTTTTTCTCATCAGAACCCATCTTGCACATTTATAAATCTATCATTTATCTGTATATTGAATACTGTTGCCATATCTGGTCAGGTGCTTCTGCTGTGCATCGAGAAGAGTTTCGCAATATAATTGGTCTTGACCAAGTATCTTGTCTCCAGTCACTTTCTCACTGACATGACATGGCTTCTCTCTCTCTGTTCTACAAATATTTTCATGGCAACTGCTCAGATGAGCTTTTTTTCCTGGTGTCCCAAATACATAAATTTATGTGTGCTACTAGATTGGCAAATAGATTTCACTTTTTTCCTATTGAAATAGCTAAATGCAACTGCCACCTACTCTGACAGTTCTTTCTTGCACTTCCAACCTGTGGAATTCTCTTCTGATTTCTTACTTTCCTGATGACTACAATCTTCAAAAATTTAAATGCAATGTCCATCATCTGTCTTCTTGATCACATTCTTTTTTTTATCCTTTCCTCAATCCCCTCCATTTTCACTATTTTCATACTCTTTCATTTTCACTCCCTGCAACACACCTGCATTCTTGTGGCATTGTCACTTTGAAATGATTAAAAAAAATATTACACAAAAGCATTTGACAAGGTAGAGCATAAGGTTCTATTTAAACTGCTAAGAAAACTAGATCTACTTGGAAAGGATATTAGATTAATCCAGGATGTATATTGGGAGCAAACTGACTACATAGGGATAGGAAATTAATTTAGTTACACAAAATAGAAAAGAGATGTAAAACAAGGATGTGTCTTCTCTCTTGATTTATTTAACTTCCACGGTGAAGCTATCTTAAGAAAGCTGGAGACTCGACCAGGATTTATTGTCAGTAGGCATAATTTTAGCAATATAAGATATAAAGATGATGCTGTGTTGATGGTTAATACAGAAAAATACTACAGGACCTCCTAGACAGTAAAAGAAAGTGAGAAAAAAAAGACTGTCAATTGCAAGAAGACAGAAAATATGGGGATTAGCAAGAGGAAAGCCCAAGATGCAAGTTTCAAGTTTATTGTAACTGTCATAACTTTCAAGTTTTATTTTTGGACTTAGTTAATATACATTCTGTGATACTTTGATGTGATAATATATTTTGTATGTTTGTTTGGGTTTGTGGATTTTGGTACTAAGTAACCATCAACTTGAGCAATGTGGGAGGATATTTAAAAAAAAAAAACAGACAAAAATGTTAATGCTTAGTTTTACCTTACCAATATATGCTTTGTATGATAAAGAAAAATATCATGAATGTATTAAAAGTCCATTGAAATAACACAACCAAGTCTTTGTAAAGAAAGAATAGGTAGTTAAAAGTTTCAAAATTGAAGGATTTATAAATTTGTGGTGCATTTGTTTGTCTTTATAAAAGAGAATACAAAAAGATTCTACTTTGTAGTGCCGTGTAAATTATACTGGCAACCAAATGATTTAGTATGAAGTTATTTGCTTCTATTTGATGGTATAATCACTGTTCAAAGTCAATGTTGTAAATAGTTTTGCAATAAGATTAGTAGTTTCTGAAAATGTAATATAAGATCCAAGTCTGAGAGAATGGATTTTCTACATTGTTAATCTCAGAAGGCAGTGAAGTTTATGAGTAAAGTTTTGCTGAAAATAACTATTTGCTACAGTTAGTATTGTCAACTGATTTTTTTAATTTTTAATTTTTTTTTATTTTGGTACCTTCAATTATTGTCACCAGAATTACCTGTTTTCATGAGCTATGACAAGAGACACAGATGCTTTCTTTAATGAATACCTACTTGAGGAAAACAGTTTTATATATTTCAGATATAATGTGTTTTTAACTGCAAAAAAGATGCTAAAATTTCCTATACTAATCTTTGGTTCCCCACTGACAAAAGAAAAACAAAATTTTTAATGTTCTAAAAAGGATAGAAAATATAATTTAATAATCAAAAAATCCTTTGGTCTTTCCTCTTATTAATAATGATTTTGGCAACAAATCTTTGTTTTTATCAAGTTTGGAGCATTTTTTCATCAAATCTATGGAGGTACCTATAAGTACCTACAAAGCTTTGCTAGAAACTGAGTATACATTTTTATAACCTTCAAAATTTTGTTTAAAGAACATGTTTTACTGGTGTCAATGTGGTACTATAAATTAGTACAGGAAATTAAGCATCTTTTTGTGGTGAAAAACATATTGATTTGGAAATTCCTGGAAAAATCAAATAATTGTTGGATTTTAATGAAATTTTCAGGACTTATTCACAAATAAATGAAATTATTTGGAAATGTTCCCTTTTTAGACAATCTTTCTAAAAACACTTTTTTTATATCTGGTATCCCCCACACACTAAATTTTATAAAATTACAAGGAAATCTTTCTTTTGCACTTAATGTTTATATCAATTATAAGGACAAGTCCTGGGAGCATATAAATCAAGAAATATTTTTGATCGAACAGGACCACCATTTACAAAACATCTGTCATGAATTGTAAAATACAAAATGCAATAAAACTAAGACATTACTTAATAAGAAAAGCTTTTAATTGCTTTGATGAATAAAATTGAATAGTCACTATTGTCTTTAGAAAAAGTTTTTTTCAATGAAAAATGAATTTCTACACAAAATTTCATTCTTTTAAAAAATTTAATTGAAATAATTCATAAAATTTTAAATCTATTAAAATTATGTATTAATCTATATTGGTTAGGTGATATTATTATTAAATTAAAACTGTATTTACTAATCACATGGAAAAGCTTGCTATAATTCAATGACCACCAATATTTTTAAAAGAATTTTGAATTTTATGAGTATAAATGTCAGTTTTTCTAAGTATGGATATTCTTACATAACATTATCAGAAAATAAAAGCGGTAACCATATAGTAAATTTAAAATTTATTCATAAACAAGTGTCTTCATAAGTTAGAATATAAAGTACTTAAATTCAATAAAGTATTAGACTGCTTATAACCTTTTAAAAAAAAAATTAAGATTACTGGGCAGTTAAAAAAGTTTATGTAAAAAATGCATTCATATTATATTCAAGTAATTTTTACAGTTATGTACCCCTCAGATAAATTTCTGAAACATCAGTCTACCAATAGAACTGTTAACACCTAAAAAAAAACATGTCCATGTTAAAAAAAAATACCTTTCTGTAATATTTTAAAATAAAAATATTTATTTCAGTTCAGATTAATTAAACTCCTATTCTTTAAATAAAGTTTCAGAAAAGTATATTTTATTTTTGACAAACTCTTTTAAATAAAGAGAATTAAGTTATGTTGACAGATTTGTCAATATGGATGATTTTATAGATTTTATTGACAATCTAAAAAAAAATAATTCCAATCAATTTAAATTTGATTTGAAATTCAGCAAAGCTATTTTACTTATTGAAAATATTCAATTTGATCTATTCATTTGGAATTAAAACTAAAATAAAGCTTCAAGATTTTCATTGTGTATATTGCATTTTAAACTTTAGGTATTGTTTTTTGGAGGAGGTAATATATATATATATATATATATATATATATATATATATATATAAGAGAGAAAATTAATGGATTTATTATTTTTAATCCAATATTATTACTCCAAACATTATTGTTAGTATTACATCTATTGCAGCCTTCCCACAAGAAATCTTAAAGTACACACTGTTTAAAGTAAAAAAAAAAAAAAATGGTGTCTATTTTTTCAAGTACAGGTATCCACTAAAAATAATGTTTTAAGTTTTTATATACATTATACATATATATATATATATATATATATATATATATATATATATAAATGAGTGTTTATACAATGAGATCTATCACATTTTTTCTTGGCACATAAGGTCTCTTGTTGAGGTTTCTATAATAGAATTATTTTACAGTCTCACTCCCTTCAGTCCAACCTCTGTATTCCAAGGAAGATTTGGTTTTCAGTTGTGATGCATTCATTTTCACATTATTGCTATTGATAAAGGCATGAATCCATTGCTTTCACCTGCTACAGCTACAAGTAAAATAGCATGGTGGATTGTGATCTCTAACTTTGAGTTGCATCTAATTTAAGAGAATGAAAAAAATTTGAATTTAAAACCTTCCAAAAAAAAAAAAAAAAAAAAAGGACAGGAAATTTACCCAGTATCTTTCTCAAGAAATTGTTATTTCTCAGATAATAAAAAATTTTAGTTTTTTGCGACCAATCTTAGTGCATGAGACCATGAAGATTTTCTGCTGAGGCAGGTTCCATAAAAAATGTTTTAGCACTATTTTTATAGTAATTAAAAATACACTACACTCTAGTGTCTGGAAAGTACTAATACTATATACATATATAAAATTATAAAACAGTTCTTGGTTAGAGTTAAATTAGACCAGGAATATATATATATATATATATATATATATATATATATATATATATAGAGAGAGAGAGAGAGATGTAAACTAAGATACAAATGCAATGCTTGTAATTTTGTTACATTTGAAGCACTATCCTGATACTTTGGCCCCAAAAATTAGTAAATAATTCTTTGAATGACTCAACATACTTATCACTGATATAAATATGTCAAGTTAGTTTGTGCAACAAGGTTTTCACTTCTATTGGAAAATAAGTGATGTATATACAATGTTAGCATTCATTGCATGCTGATTTGAGATAAAGATTGGATCCACTTATCTGTTATTAGGAGCTTCCTAAGATAGAACTTATTGATAAACAAAAACTGAAATTGAAAAAAAAAAGTAACAAAAAAAGAGAAAAAAAAAAAACTGAATGCCCAAATTTCAATAAGGTTCAATATGGCTGACACTGCTTTTTCAATTTCAACCAATCAGAAGACTAGGTCATTACACAAGAATCAAGGCTGCATGAGAGCCTTAATAGAGTGGATGCCTTGATTTAAGAACAAATTGCCAGAGGGTGATAAAGCAAATTGCAAACAAATTGAGCATCACTGGAGGTTGAGGTAAGGGCTGGGCTATTTCAATCTACAGCCAGCTGGATTTCCATGTAATTTGTGACAAATATTTGCAAACACTGCTAAAACTGTCTTCTAAGTTGGCCTTAGTAATTAGAGATTTTCTGAAGAGAAAGGAATTGGTTAATAGGTGACACAGTGCTAGCTAGCTAGATTCCAAAATGGGGTTGTGGAGAAACAATAAATGATGGAAGCAAAAGTTACAATTTTGTCCAATATAGCACTGATAAGAAACTGGTTGTCAAAGAGAGAAAAAAGAATTGTTGTACGTATCTTTGCATGTAATTTTAGCCAAAGAAAAATCTTCATTCACAAAAAATAATTGAAATAAATACATGAATTAAATAGATAATAAAAGCTGTGTTAAAATGTTATTAATATAAAAGAAGAGTTACCTTCAAAATTTTTTTAAAGATATTTACCAATGTTAAATAGTAAAATAAAAAAATTTAAAATATGCAACACGTTATGCAAAAAACAATTTACCATTTTATAATGATATAAATTTGAAAAATCTTTTTATTCAAAACTAGCAGTAGAGCCCAGCGTTGCCCGGGGATGTAACAGTAAGAGATAGATCAAGTATCGACCATCATAAAGACTGCAAAACAAAATTGACAAAGATTATTGTTTAAGGTTGACGGACACGCATGTCTTAATTAGTTTTTTTTTTTTACGAATTGGCCAAACTCAAAGTCAAACAAAAACATTGTTTTCAATCGTTATGAGTCTACCGATTGAATAGAATTTTATTATAAACAATTGTCTTGTAAATGGAATTTTTAAAGCATTCTGAATGTAAAAATAAAGAAAAAGTGTGCAAGAGAATAAGAAACACTACCTGCCAAAAAAAAAGTGAAGTTTTGTTGAAATCGGTTGAAAAATGTAGGAAATTTGATCCCATATATAAAGGAACACTCACACACACAAACAACCTGGGTTTTATAATAAGTATAACTCGATATGAGTTGTCCCCCTTTCATTCTTGTGATGCCTTAATTGTGTTTTTCCAATTATTGGCACTGTTAGAACCACCGCAAGGTAATTTTACGTAGTCCTGTGAAGTTTTGTTGAAATCGGTTGAAAAATGTAGGAAATCCGATCCAATATATAAACGTACAGACACACACACACACACACACACACACAATCTGTGTTTTATAATAAGTAAGATTTAAAAAAAAATAAACAAATTTAGCAAAATGTAAACCAACTACAATGCAATATTTATTATCTACCATTCTATAAATAACTACGAAAAGTTTTTTTTTTATTATTCATAATTTTATAAAAACAATCAATGAACTATAAAACAAGAATATTTGAATAAACATACATATTTTGCTTCAGAGTCTGTGTATATTTCTTATAAAAATAATAATGTAAATAATGTACATATTTTGCTTTTTTAAACAAATATTGCCAAGGGAATCAAAACGTATAAAGATTAATAACAATGTAATGGGAATAAGCCTCCTCTTGACATGATTTTTTTGTGGGTGCGATGGTTAAACATTGCCAAAATAATATTAATAAATTTAATGATGACCTATATTAAAAATGCACAAGCCACAAAGTAGGTTAGTTCACATGATATGTCATTTTGAGGAAAAAAGAACCCTTTGGGTAAAGAATATTTTAAAGAATTAAGGGGCATGCCATTAGCATTTTTTTTTCTTTTTAAAAAATCATGACAGCTATTGTGGAGTGTGATTAAATATACTTTTAAAAACGTTTATTTGGTATTATCATTGTTTAGGTAATAAACATTATAACAGCACAAATAGGTGTATTGTGGAAAAAGGAATTTTCGACAATATACACATTTTTGTGCATTTATGGTTATTTTTTTAACTTTTATCAAAAATGACATTCTTATACATAATTTTTTTAATTAATACCTATTTGTGCTCAGTTGTTGACATTAATAGCTATCTGCTGATGTGCCAAAATTTAGGAATAATGCAATAATAAAAAAATTTAAATTTCATCTTTAGATATCAGAATCTGTAAATGACTTGATTTATTCTTTTTTCTGTTACTATATATATATATATATATATACTGTATGGTATGTATATAATATCTCATAACTGACATGTATTTAGCATTGATTACAAAATAGGTCCAACATTTCTTATTTACATGGGCCTATACATACACAGGTATATTGAAAATAGTTTCTAAAATCTGAATTGATATATTTACAGATTGCAACATCTATCAGAGAGATGAAATTTAATTTTTTATTATTGAATTATTCCAAAATTTGAATCCATGAGCAGATAGCTATTAATATCAACAACTGAGCACAAATAGTTACTAATTAAAAAATTAGTAATTAATATATAATATTATCCATAACTACATGTACAAGAATGTCATTTTTTAAAAAAATAACCATAAATATGTAAAAAATGTGTATATTGTTGAAAATTTCTTTTTCTACAATATAGCTATTTGTGCTATGTTATAATGCTTATTAACTAAACAATGATAATACTGAATAAATATTTTTTAAAGTATATTTAATCATATCTTCCCAATAGCTGTCGCGATCTGTTAAAAAGAAAAAAAAGTGCTAATGGAATGCCCCTTAACTCTTTAAAATATTCTTTAGCTTTTGGGAAAAGAAGACTATCTGGAATAATTTATGCACTGATCAAAGAGCAATTTCATGAAGTACTTGATGACCTTTGATCCTAGAAAGCTTCTATGTTATGATGCCTTTCTATTGTTTGGCAGAAGAATTATATATAAAATCAGGGAGATGAAATTTAAATTTTTATTATTGCATTATTCCAAAATTTTAACACATCAGCAGATAGCTATTAATGTCAACAACTGAACACAAATAGTTACTAATTAAAAAATTAGTAATTAATATATAATATTATCCATAACTACATGTACAAGAATGTCGCTTTTGATAAAAGTTAAAAAATAACTATAAATACGTAAAAAATGCGTATATTGTCGAAAATTCCTTTTTTCACAATATAGGTATTTGTGTCATGTTATAATGCTTATTACCTAAATAATAATAATAATAATAATAATAATAATACAGAATATTTTTTTTTTAACATTATAGTATATTTAATCACATCTCCCTAATAGCTGTCACAAATGTCATAAAAGAAAAATTTTATTATAACAGGATTTTTCTTTTGCAAATTTTCTTGAGAATTTCCCTCTTTTGTTAATTTTAAAAACATGAGTTTTCTAATGTATTTTATTTTTTGCTTTACAAAAGATATTTGGAAATGATTGAAAAAATAAAAAAAATAAAAATCAGAAAATCACCCAAATGTATCTGGGTAAATGTTTTTACCGAAATATTCCCGTTTTTATGTGCAAATATATTTTTATTTCCATCTGAGATACATTCATAAATATGCAAATTCCTGCCCACAAAGCCTGCTCCAGTTGATACTACATTGTTAGATCAAATTGACTATTTGTAGGAGCATTAGTAGGCAACCATCTCACAATCTTTACTTTCACTATGATTTATTCTTATCCTTAATACACACACACACACACACACACACATAATTGGAATTCAAACTCAACTTCGACCTCAAGTACAACTCATATATGATACATTGTTAAAGATACTGGGAAAATGGTTTGTTTTTGGTACTGCTCCAGTACATCTTCTTTTGTCATCTATCTTTACAAGGGAATATCCTTGGGAAAGGTATGAATCTGCCTCATCTCCCCCTCAGCTATAGGTTAATTAGTAAGTCTTGTATCACTAAAACAATTATTATCTCAAAAAAAATAAAATAAAGTTGATACAAAATATTTTAATTATGGCATTAAATAACCTATAGAGGTTGATATGCTGCTAAACAAAAACAACCAGCCAACCATTACAAGAGCCAGATCAGATTTAAAATGGAGTACTGCTGCCATATATTGGCAGGACCTGCCCAGCCTTCACTTTCCAGTTTCAATAGTCTCCAAAAACATCTAAATATCTTTGTGGGTGATGGATTATTTTCCACCCTACAACCTTTTTCCCCCACAGATAAAATGTTGCAAGCCTCTTGCACTCACTGCTCTATTGATATTTTCATGGAAAGTGTTGAGACAAACTACATTCTTTATTTTCACCTGTTCTAACCTTCACGGCTGACCCACTATGCCACACACATTGTAGTGAACAACCTTCATTCTCTTCATATTCCATTGTTGATATCTAAGTTCCACTTGAGTAGCTTCTTCTTGCAAACTGCTGCTTTGTGGAACTAACTCCCAAGAGGATGCTTCCTCAATCACTACAATCTTAACCTGTTAACTGTTATATTCCCCATATATCCTCATAAACTGTGCCTCTTACTTGATTACCCTCTACCTCCAGTAGCTCTAGGGACTTGTACAGAGTGAACATCATTGTAACCCCCACCCCACCAATAATATGCACAATGTTTACAATTTTCTATATTTATGGGGAAGAATACTGTAATGAGAACTATAATGTAATACCAGTCCTTATATATGGCAATGAATGCTGGACAATCTTCTCACAGTTGAAGAAGAAACCTGGAGCAATAGAAATGTGGTTCTACAGAAGGATGCTGAGAATAAGAGTTCATCCAAACAATTACCATAAAATTATTTACAGATAAGTCACAGGGAAGCAACTTTATGTTGGCAGGAAAGTGACTAAAGCTGATACACCAGGTCAGGACCAATAATATTGCTGATTCTTTTAGATCAGTGTTTCTCAAACTTTTCTTCTCTGTGGCCCATTTTTGGTGTCAAGATTCAACAGTAAATACATTTTTTTTACAAAAGCAAAATGTAGTAGAAAATATAAATCTTGGCTAATGATTACTCTGCTCCTGGTGTCTCTGTCTCCATTTAAAGAATTTCCAGACCAATTTTTGGGTCCAAGGTCTCATGTTGCGAATCACTGGTTTAGATTATGGAAATAAAGGTGTCTGTTTCAAATGATACTAGGACGATATGGGTTAAGGTAATGTAAATACTGGATTTATCACTTTTTCTAATTATTATGTCTCTACTAGTGCAAAGTTATTTTGCAGCTATTTTCACCTTCTTGTTTAAGATAGAATAAAATTTGATTTTTTTCTATTTTAAGCGAATTCCATCAGGATGCACTGAAATCTGTTTTTCTTATTGTACTTGTAAAATCTATTGGTATAGTAAGTAACAATTAGGTCCAAAAAACAAGGTTTTTGTTGAGACTAAGAAAGTTACCTTAAAAATAAATTTTTTCCCTTCTAAGGCTTAGGTTTTTGTTAAAGTTATAATTACAGGTTCTTTTTGATAACTTGGGTCATTTTGCTGGTGAATTTGATAGTAAGCCTTTTCAGTCTATGGATTTCAAAATATCTTTTCATTGTTCATTTCCAAATTTTGTTAGTTAATTTCATTTTTAGTTGATACTTGTTCAATAAGTGTTTGTTTTTTTAATTTAGTAGTATTAGTCTCCTTGTTTGCTACAGTCATGGAGTACATATATATATAAGAGTTTACACAAACAAGTATACATGCTTATATATTTAAATACCTCCAATGACACATAAATATGCATGAAAACATGTACCTACTTATATATTTACATGCACAAACATATTTCTTTATATATTAATAGATATAGTTTATTTCTCTTTTTTTTGTTTTTTGGATTTTTTTTTTTTTTTTTTTATTAAAGAATTGTTCAAATTTTATTTTTCATTATTGTTGGCCAATACATTTTATCTTTCCAAACATTTTTCAGAAATATTTAAAAAAAACAAAAAAAAAAACAATGGATATTATTTATTTTATTTCATTTTTTTTCTTAAATATAAAAACATGCTTTCTGAACACAGAAAATCATTTTTTTTTAAGATTCAAGAAAAAGAATGTAGAGCAATGAAAGACAAAGATTTAACATTGATGTTTATTGATATTTTCCATATCTTAAAGAGAGAAAGGAAAACATTGTGTTATCTGATTATGGTCTTGGAAGTTTAAAAATATTATATGATGTTTTTTACTTTATCAAAAACTAAAAACTATGGAATAAATAATGATAATAATAATAATTTTAGAGCTACCAGGATTTGTTTGCTCTTGATATCAAAAGAAACATATAAATATATAGGACAAATTCTGAGTTGCCCTAAAATATGTGAATTGCAGAAATCATACTCATGGGTACAGTTCACATCTTGCATAGATTCCTCTCTCTACAGTGACCACAATTATTTTTTTCTCTCTGATCAGACGATACAAACAGATGAGGTGCTTGCATGGCAGCTCATCTATTTGTATGTTCTTATACAAAAAAAATTGTTGAGACTGGGAATAACTTGTAATAATAATGATAATGAATAGCTCTAATAAGAAATATTAGCAGTCTTCTCTGTGCTGTTTTCCTTCAGGATATGGTAATCATGGCTCTCCATAACATTCTATTCTTTGTAGCTCTTAACAATGTTTGTCTTTTTATTCTCTCTCCTACTCTCTATTCTTTTATCCATTCACACAAACAGGCAGGTTACTTGTTGTTTCCTTCTGTTCTTCTTATCTTTAATATCTCCTGTGAGTATCAAATTTTCCTAGCCTTTTTGACCTCATTAGAAAGCTTTAGGGTAAATATGAACATAAAAGAAACAATATCAGCAGTAATCAAGAAAAACATGTTCTGTGACTACAATAATGGCAGTGATGATGATCCAGAAATATAGACTAAAGCTAAAGATATATATATATAGTCAGAAAATGTATCAAGTTGGTCCAGAAAAAATACATGAATAGGCATAACTGGGTAGGAAAGGTGATCCACTGGAAACTGTGCAATGCAATTGCATTTTGACTTAACAAACCAATTTGTCCCAATTAAGGCCAGAAGACCAGACTGAGTGGTTATAAACAAAAAGAAAAGAACTTGTCAGAAAATGTTTTTTTTCTTCAGTAGACCACTGGGTAAATGGTAAATATATGTAAAAGTAAATGTAGTCTTCTGTGTTGAGTCTCAGGCCCTGTGGTAAGATGAAGGGAGGCATAACATTGCCATCAGTAGTGATCACTCCAAACACCTTTGTAATCACCATTAGACTCATCCAACTCTTTCTGAATAGCTTGGCACTATCCTCAGATTGACACCCAAACACTCTGAAATATTTGTATTGGAAAGCCAGCCATGAATGTCAAGTAATACAGCATGCCATTTCCAAATTTCTGGCAGAATGAATTGTGAAATGGTGCTCTTTTTTTCATAGATGGCACCCAACTGACCCTATTATACTGTGCAGTCAACAAAAATCAAAAATAAACAATGCTCATGTACAAAAAATCATGTACAAAAATCAAAAATAAACAATGCTCATGTACAAAAAATCATGTACAAAAATCAAAAATAAACAATGCTCATGTACAAAAAATCATGTACAAAAATCAAAAATAAACAATGCTCATGTACAAAAAATCATGTACAAAAATCAAAAATAAACAATGCTTATGTACAAAAAATCATGTACAAAAATCAAAAATAAACAATGCTCATGTACAAAATTAAAGAATATAAAATGGTGACAATTTACCCATCATCCCCTGTAAATTAAAATTTGATCAAACTAAATAGACAGATTCAAATTATAGCAGGCATTCTATTAGAACATATTCTATTAATTAATCAACCTCAAGTAAAATAAGAACCTCCTTTTATTGAAAATTATTAATGAGATACAATATCCAAATGAAGTGAATACCAACCTAAAATTTAATTAACTTACAATTTATGAAGAAAGACAAAATGATAAATAAAAAAAGTGATTAAATTTTTATGAGCTCTTCTTTGGTAAAATCATTTTTTACTCCTAAAAATAGAGATAGAAAATTATAATTGAAATAACAGATCTAATCATTTGAGTCTGCCTTAAATAATTTCTTTGCCTCTGTTCCAAGGGTCAAAATGTGACATACACAAAATACCTTATAGAAAAGTATGTCTATATTTCTTGAATGAAATCACACTTCAAACAAGAATAAGTGGGTATTGTTGATGGCACTGATATCAAAGTAGATATCAATGGGTTCAGCCACTTGAATGTTTTTTTTTTTTTCACCCACCACAACAGATGATGAGAGATTATCTTTTCTTTGATGAAACCATAAAAGGTAGATGAAAGAAGTGCAGATTAATTATAACTGTTGTGTGGCATGTATGGGTCGTTTTTTGTCATGATCTTATGGTGCAAAGAATCAGAATAGCTCACTGAGCTGCACCAATTGACTTGTTTGATGTGAAATCAGCATAACACAGTCTCTGAGTTGAAGAATTTCCACTTATAGTTATTCCTTCAATGAATCATTTTAGTTCATTGTTTTTTCTTTTGCATTTATAGAACATTTTTCTGGTTTGATTGTCATATTTAATGGCATATAAAGTGCCTCTTTTTCTCCGGAAATGTTCAAAAATACAAGTTCTTATATACAAAGTTAAGATATCTGACTGCTTAATGTTTACTCAAACACCATAGACTTGTGCTTGCCTAACTTAATAATAGTATAATATTAAATGTAAATGTTGGGAGGTTTGTATATGAAGTTATCTGGTAGGCTAATGTTTCGTTGGACTAACAATACTTGTGCCTACCTAACTCTGCAATATTAACTATAAATGTTGGAATTGTTATATGTGAAGTTGAGGTATCTAGTTTAACTATATGACATAGATGTATCACTTCAGTATCTGTTTATATTTCTGAGATGAGGTATTATGTACACTATTTACATTATTCAGACTATTGTCCTTATCTTCGTCATCATATTTATCACAATGTTTTGGCTGTTGTATGCTCCGGCCTACTTCAGGTAGTTGGAATGTTGAACTGAACCCTTTATTTTGCTCACTGGGATAGACTGTTCTAGTTCGTGTCATGTTTAATGGATGTATCTCCTGTTAATTCCTCTCTCCAAGTTCTCCACTACCTTAACCGAGGATTGAACTCACACTCTTTGGGTCCTGTCACTGAATCTAACTAACGTGCCATGTGTCCTTGATGATATCTGTGTATGAATTTCTGGGTATTATAAACCTAATGTCTTCAGCAACATTTTTTAACCAGTGCTCATATTGCAATTTTTGCTATTATCATACATGTTTTTACCAGAGCTCATATTGCAATTTTTGTTGTTATTATCACTTTCTCTGGCACTCCTTATTACTGGTTCCCATATTGTATTCATTTCTATGCTTGATCAGCTCAGAAGATTTTTGTGGTCTAGCATATGTGCTGATTCCTTAAGTTTACAAATTTTCCAATGATGTTCTTTGTCTATGATCTCAACCTGATCCTACAGAGGGTGGTGATCTCCCTTTCCTCTCCATATGTGGTCAGCCACACCTGATTTTTCCACTTGTACAATTAATGAGATGACAATCATCTTTAATGATACTGCAGTCATCATATATAGTGTGTGTACATGTATAAAACTTTTCAAAGTTCACAAATATTATACTGATTCTCAGCAGAAGAATAACATCTTCATCCTTGGCAGGATGTACATATACTTCACAGATCCTAATATTTCATATGAGTATTTATATAAAAGATGTATAAATATCAATAAATTTGATTTGAAGTCTTTCTTCATCAGTTCTCACTTTAAACTCTTACATCTACATATATTCTAATAAAGAACAGAAGATCTGCTAAATAAATGCCCTATAAGATAATTTACCTTATTTATTTATGGTGTCAAACCTGTTAAAATATCTAAACTATCTGCTGTATACAATTGCTTTCAAAGATCAATGGTTAAAAATGGCTTTTTAGCAAGTGAAGCATATGGATTGAGGTGAAGATCACACTTCTTCAAACCTTGTGGATGGTGCTACAGAATCACAAAGAATTATAGAAGATAACACAAATTGCATCACTTGAGGACTTCAAAAAATAGCAACAACTAAAATGGATAGCACATGCAACTCAAAGAGAAAATAATAACATAATCAAGATGTTAACATTCTACACTACTTCAAATAAAAAGTTAGGAAAAAAATCATCATCAATACTGGAAAGAGTGATAACAGCTACTGGATTTGAGAAACCTATTTCCCTGAAAAAGTGTTTTAAAAGAAAGATTTCATAAATTTGAACTGAAAGTAATACAAGCTGCTCGATCAATGAATGCCAAATGTTTCCTTATAAGGAAACGGCAAATATTATTACTATTACCATTCAACTCGTAAAGAAATTAATTTGCATTTTAAAAATCTTCTGAAGATATTTGGATCAGTCATTGTCAAGGTGGCATGAATATCAATTGAAGATTGACAATTGACAAAATTAACAATTCATTATTTGCTTTGATAATTGAATCTTCAAGTAGAAAATTCAGATTTTTATTTTTTTTATTTTTTTACTGAAAAATATTCCTGGTTGTATTTTCACTGTTATAAGCAAATATGATATTAGATGGTTCAGAACCTAATGTTTTTAATGTATGTATTTGAGTTTCATTCAGCAAATTTCTAAGTTTTCAGTAAATAATATTCAAAGTTATTATTGTTGAGCTGACTAGAAATTTGGGGGCAATATCACTAACAAAATAACATTTTTATGAAATAATTCCTGAGTAGATGTGGAGAATCATATGAATATAACTGATGTAATGAATATGCATACAGTAATATGATTGACTGGTGTCAGCCATAAATACAGACTGATGTGGAGGTACATGGACTACACCTATTGTCTTCCACTACGATGAGGACCAGTCCTTTACAGTTACCTGCTAGATTGTTCTACCTGGTAACAGTAGTCAACAACCACTTTGCTACTTCAAACAAATATATCCCTTTCTGGACATATCAATAACTATAGTGTAAAAAGGTTTTGCAAATTGCACAGCAATTTCATAATAATTTAGTCACTATATTCGGAGATTGGTTTTCAATAAATAGATCAAAAGAGGGAAATAACTGTCTGGTATATATTGTAAATATACTTAAAATATGTAAAAATTTGATTCTTCTTATAAAATTAAAAAATTATATGGGGAAAAGTGCTTTCATTACCTAATGTGTAGGATATTTTAAATCACTACTCATTTGCTGATATGTTATTTTTTATTAAATCTGATTTAATTTTAATATTTATTTTATACTATGCTAGCATATTACCTGTCAAAAATGATAAAATTTACATAGGCATTTTTACATTGTGTATCTGCAGTCTCTGCCTTGGCTCTAGGGGTGACTCTTTGGTCCTGTCTTGAATTGGTGCCATACCTAGGCACTCTGTTTAACTTAATATTTGTGAGTTTATTTTTCCATGCTGCTTAAGCAAGAGAACATTTGCATAGAGGATATCTTCCTGCTATGCTCTATCTTTACAAAAGACAGACCAGACACAAAATGGAGTCTTCTTCTATGTGCTATATCCCTCAGGATGCTGGTGATCATGGCTCTCCACAGTTTCATCTCTTTTGTAGCCCTTAATAAATTTTTGTCTTTTTGTTATCTCTTCTAAACCCTGTTCTGCCATCCATTTATACAAGGTCGCTAGGTAGGTTATTCTTTGTTTTCTTCTGCAACCCTTGCTTTCAATCTGTCCTGTGAGTATAAAAATTTCCAAACCCTCTTTCCTTATTATGTACCCTAGAAATTTCAGATCTTTTTACTGTTAAGTGTCCTTTCTATTTCTATTTTCTTTAAAACTTAAAAATGGAGTATTGTTGCCATATCCAGGCTGGAGTTGACTACTCCTCACTTTCCAGTTTTGATAGATTTCTTTGCAGACTTTTGGGTGATGAATTATTTTCCACTCTTTTTCTCACCGCTTTCTTACAGATGAAATGTCACAAACCATTTGTTACTCTACTGATATTTCCATGGCAAATATTCTGACAACCTCATTCCTTAGTTCCACCATTTCTGATCTTCACAGGTAAGATCTGCTATGCCACGTACACCTAGATGAATCATCCCCATTTCCTTCATATTACATTAATAAGAAAGCAGTTCCATTTGGACAGCTCGTTTCCAAGAGCTTCTACTTTGTGGAACAGACTTCCAAAAGAATTATTCCTTGATCACTATGATGTTAACCTCTTCAAGTTAACCCTTATCTTTTCTACGTATCCTCAGAGAGTGTGCTTCTTACCTTCTCCTCTTACACTTATACAACCCCATTTAGTAACCATCTATATTGAGTGGCTCTTGGGCCTTGTATTAGGAGAAAAATTAGTTAAAAAAAAAAAAAAAAAAAGGAAAATGTCATTTGCCTGCTTGCCTTCAGGTTGTGTGTTATAATCAAGGCAGGTTTCAGATGTTTGGATACCTATTTACTCCTATTAAAAAACAAAGAAAAAAATTAAATCTATGATTGCAAATAAAGCAGTCCGAATTAAAGAATTAGATGGGATTTGAGGTTAGTTAGCCTGCCTAACAGCTGGTACATAATGATTAAGTTTTAACTTAATATATTTTGCTTCACCTTCAATCAAAGTTGAAAATACCAGCAATTTTTTTTCAATATTTGAAAGTGTATGTGTTGGTGGGGGGAGTATCAGGGGGAAAATAAATCTCTTGATACTAAGTTTTTTGTGGGTGTGAAGGTCCATGTTTGCTGAGAATTTTTTCATACTTTTAAAGAATGTACTATTTTGGTATAGCAAAAGATGGAAATTTGAGAAGACTTAATGTTAGTTTGGCTATCCAGTAAGTTTAAAGTTACTAAGCATAACATCAATTATCCATTCTATTTATATTTGTCTCTCAAAATAAGAAACATAATAACAATATGCAAAAGGGTAGAAGATCAATATGTACATTGTACACTTTATGATCACTTTCAAATGACTTGTCTAGTAGGCAAGTCATTATAAAGTGATCATCAGGGGGAAAACAAAATAAGAGGCAGGATTATAACAAGAGAAACTGATGGGTTTTTAATTTTTCTTAAATATCTGAACACAAGTAAGACAAAGAAACTGAAAGTCGGAAAGAGAATTCCAGGGCCAAGATGCATTATGCTTAAAGCTTGTCTACTGAACAAGAATCTGGAATGAACCAAGGAGAATAATCTAAATTTCTTCTGCTTTTATGTGCTGTGTCCCTTCAGGACGTAAGCGATCATGGCCCTCCACATCTTCCTGTCCCTTGTAGATCTTAATAAGTTTTATCTTTTTGTTATTTCTCCCAAACCCTGTTCTACCATCCATTTACTCAAACTCATCAAGTTATGCACTGTTTTCCTCTTTCTCTCAATCTGTCCTGTGAGTATCAGATTTTTTGAGCCCTCCTTCCTCATTATGTGACCCTAGAAATTTCAACTGCCTCTTCCTTGCTTCTATTTTCTCCAAAACCTTGTCGTTGCTCACATTTTCAGTCCATGGTATCCTCAGCATCTTTTTGTAGAACCACATTTTTGTTGCTTCAAGTTTCATCTTCATCTTTGAGGAAATTGTCCAGCATTCAGTGCCATGCAGGAGGACAAATAGCTCAAAACAGTTCTTTACTTTTTTCTTTATTTATGACAAGTTTTTTTCTTTTGGCTCTTATTACTCTGTTTAGCTTTTGGAATGCACCTTTGGCCATCCCAATATGCTTTTGGATCTCATTGTCACATTTTCCATCCTCTGTTAGAACACTTCCCAGATATTTCAATTTTTCTACTTGTCTGATTTTAAGTGACTGTTTGCATCAATTTAAATTTATTTTGTGAATTGTAATAATGTAGAAGTGGTTCAACTGCAAAGAAACTAGAAAGGAGAATATTAAAAAAAAAAAAAAGAAAAAAAAAAAAAAGAAGCTTACATGCTTCAGGATATCATTTTGAGGAATCTGCCTTTTGGAATCCAATTTTCCATTTACCTTGAAAAACTGAGTAAAGGCCTGAGGCTTAAATTTTTACTGATACACCAGCCATTGTGTGATTTTCTTTTTTTTTAATTAAAAAAAAAAAAATTAAATCCTCTATGTTTATAGATAAACTGTGATGTCCATTTTATTTTTTTAATTAACTTTTTTTATATTTTTTACTGATACTTATTTCTATCTCCTGTTTACTGAGTAGTGAGGTTGATCCTCATTTGGTGCTCCATACATTTGGCCTTGTGTCACATTTAAGCCATGCTTAGTAATTCACAATATGTATTTATATGAATGACAAAAAGTATTTGTGTTGTGAATATAGACAAAGAAAAGAATCTGGATATTAAAAAAATTAGCTAAAGATATGAAAACAACTAAACTACCATCTATAAGTAAACAACAGAAAACAAAACATGTAAGTTGGGTGGAGTACATGATAACTGATTGAGTACATGAAAAATGATTACTCAACAGTCAATTATAATGAATGTAGAGCTATATTAGCTGTATCTGATGTTTGGGTTAGATGTTAGATCTTTCATGAAAACAGCCAACCAATATTAGTTGAAAAGAGTGAAGTGTATAAATATTGTAGGCAACAGAATTATAGATCCCTTCATAAATGTAAAGAATTACTGTTGGTTCTTGGAAAAATTGCTTTTGAGTTGTACACGTTGCAACCAAAAAGCTTTAAACTAAAGGATATATTTATATAAGAGAATATTCTTTCATGTTCTACACACAGCTGCAAAGCCTACCTTACCAAAAATGAGTTCAAAGAAACCAAATTAATTCCCCAGCTTATCCAGATATTAACCCAATAGAAAACTTGTGGTCCAGCATTAAAAGTTATGTCTATTGGAATGGTAAAACAATATTAGGCCAAAGAATATTGTATGGCAAGCAGCAAAAAAACTGCTGCAAGTCATGTTTGTCAAAGTTTTATAGAATGTCAAGGAGTTGATATTAACATATAAGAAATAATTTACACTATTTACATTTTTCAGACTGTTGTCCTCATCTTTATAATAATATTTACAATGTTTCAGCCATTGTATGTGCCAGTCTTCTTCAGGTGATATGTATTGAAATTCCAATGTATATCACATGAAGAAGGCCGGAGTGTTCAATGGTTTAAATGTCCAAACAATGTAAATAGTTACAATCATCATCCTTTGACCTCCCTATAGTAGGTCAGAACTTCATTGACAATCCCTTTTCACACTGTTTGGTCCTGTAATGCTGTCCCCAGATCCCCAATGTCCAACCCTGAGTCTCAGGCTATGGTAACTGGGAAAGTCAATTTTTGTGAGAAGACATTTCCAGAAAGGTGCCATAGAAGTAAGGATGAGATGACCTCTCTGTTCGCTTGATGGCAGTGGCCGGCAAACTGTAATCATTTTTGTTTGAGTTCAAGAGAGATTGGTCTGAGTTATCCATAAATTGTGTTAAGCATTGCATGGGATCACCAACTGATATTCTGGATTTTTCTAAGTAGGTTTGTATATGTTCCATCCAGTCATCTTTCAAGACGAACAGATAATGTCCAAGTTTCTGATCCCTACAATAGGACTGATTCAATCAATTGTTTTAAGGAGGATGGAAGATTTGAGTATCAAATCTTGTGAAGTTTGTTATGTGCATCCCATGCAAGAGCTTTGCAGATGTTGAAGTCTTTTTGGAAATGTATTATGTGAGATCCAAGACATTTGAAGTCCTCAACTCTTTTGATGGATGTGCTATTGAGTGACTCAGATGGTTCAGGGTAGGTTTTAATATATTCTGTGTTATTCACATTGCAATAGAGACTTACCTGGTTTGTTGCTCGCTCGAGTGATGCAAGGATTCTGCATCCTTGATACAATATTCATCTCAATATAGACAGATGTTAAAGTAATAATTTATTTAGGTATATGGGATATTGTGTTAATCTAATGTTTGTTTCTATGCATTTTTTTTAGATGTATTCAAAAATGAAAATTTATGTTGCCTTTAGTTCATTTGCATAATAAAACCTGACCGTCCTTACAAACAAGTTATCTCTATTTTAATAATAAGTCGTGATATAAGTTAAAAATCATGTGATATATTGACCATATAAATATATCCTGAAAACCTTACCAACACTGGTTAGTTAAATATCAACATTATTGTTAAAACATTGACTTGTATAAAATCGAGAGAGAAAGAGAATGTGTGTGTAAATCAGTTGGATGTTTAAAAAAAAGTTTTATGTCAGTGTTAACATTTTATTATTTATATGAAGACTGTCAAAAAATAAATAAAAACTTAAAAGTTGTTACCATGGCAACCTTGTTATACAAAGCATTAGGGTTAATTTGAAATATTCTAACAGTTAATAGAAAATTTAAAAAGACATTTGTGAACAAATCAGTGAGACTTATACAAAGGAAATATGTTAAATAAAGATGCTAAAAAATTTTTATCGTCCAACTACTTTTCACATATTCCAATTTTACATACCTTCTAAGCTATTTTATCTTACTCATTTACCATATTTATATATATATATATATATATATATAGTGTGTTTGTTTTTTTTTTAATCATTTCACCCCAGGCAAGGTGGGAATGCCACTAGTATGGAAGTGGTTACAGAGAGTGAAGTTGAAGTTGAGAGAAAAGTCTGGTTATAGTGGGGATTGGGGAAAGAATAAAAGCTGAATCAGGTTCAAGGAGATAGATGGCAATTGACATTGAACTTAAATTTTTGAACATTGTAGTTATCAGGGAAGCAAGTAAATGCAATAGAGTTCCACAGGTGTAAGTGCGAGAAAAGAAACTGTTGGAGTAGAAGTGGTGGTTACATTTAATTAATTCAGCAGTAAAAGAGTGGGACCTAGATGCCAATCTAGTAGCACGCTTAAACTCACATAATCTGGGTACCAGGGGAAAAAAAGCTTGTCAGAGTAGTAGTGATGAAAATATTTGTAGAAAAGTGTTGTAATGGAATGTCCTACACTCCCTATCACATATATGGACTGACTATATCAGTAGATATATATAGTAAGCATTGGATATATATGGCAGACTTGCTTTGGGAATTACTAGCTTGCTAACTGATTCCCTGTCCATTATTTACATTATTTGGACTATTGTCCTCATCTTCGTCGCCATATTTATCACAACGTTTTGGCCATTGTACGCTCCGGCCTTCTTCGGGTGGTTGGAATTTCGAACTGAACCCTTTATTTCGCTCACTGGGGTAGGCTGTTCTAGCTCTACGTGCCATGTTTGATGGATGTCAGTTATTAGTTATCTCCTGCTAATTTCCCTCTGAAAGTTCTCCACTGCCTTAACCGAGTATTGAACTCATACTCTTTGGGTTCTGTCACTGGATCTAACCAACGCCTTTATCCACTATTATAAAGTTGCGATAAATATGGCGACAAAGATGAGGACAATAGTCCGAATAATGTAAATAATGTACATAATACCTCATCTCAGAAATATAGACAGACTCTGATTCCCTGTTTTTCAGTAGTATATTCTCTTTTACAATAAACCTCTCTTTCTTTCATCTATGCATGTGTTGCTGTTCCTTTCACTTGAATACCACCTTTGTCTGTTTGTAACCTATTTAAGGATAAAAAAAAAAAAAAAAAAGCAGAGAGAAGCCACGTCATATCAGTGAGAAAGTGACTGAAGTTGAGATGCCAAGTCAGGATTGATTACATTGCAGATCCTTCTTTGGATTTTGTCAAGAACCTCAAGAGGAGTAGCAGGAGTACCTGACCAGGAGTACATGGTAGTGTCATCAGCATAAATGTCTACTTGAGAACTGATGACATCAAGAAAATCATTGATAAAGATCGGAAACAGCATAGGACCCAGGTTAGAGCCTTGGGGGATACCCGCATTCGTGTGAAAGAATCTGGAAGCGAGCCTATTCAGAATGACCTTCATTTCACAATTTGATAGGAATTAAATCAAACAATCGTTCTGTAATACCGTATCCCTGGAGCTTATGTAGAAGATCAGAATGCCAAACCCTGTCAAATGTCTTTGAGATATTTAGAACCACAGCTCGAGTTTTGCTATTATTATCAAGAGCTTGATATACATATTCAGTGATGGTCGTTAGCACATCAGCAGTAGACCTGGCAAAATGGAAGCCATATTGTTTGTCAGAGAGTAAGTTGTGAGAGGTAAGACACTTAACCATTTCAGCATTAATTAAAGCCTCAAATACTTTGCTGAAAAGCAGTAGGAGACTAATAGAGGGGTCAGAAGGTTCTCTAGAGTTCTTAAAAAAAAGGAACTCCAGAGGAGGATTCCAATAAGTAGGAAAGCAGGAAGCAGCAAGGCAATAGTTGTCGAGTTTGGAGAGAGCTGGAGCCAGTTCAGAAGCACATTTTTTACCTTAGCTTGTCTTATGGGAGTCTAATTTAGAAATTATGTCCAAGACCAGTTATGGGATTTATATATATATATATATATATATATATATATATATATATATATATATATAAAATATGCAATAGTTTAATATTCCTTCACATGGATCCTTGCATAACTTGTTCAGTGAGTTGTTTTTAATGAAGAACTTAGAGATCTTGCTTAACATAAATTTTCATTTTTGAATACATCCAGAAAAGACATAGAAACATATATTTCATTAACATAATATCCCATATACCTAAAGAAATTATTACTTTGACATCTGTCTATATTGAGATATTGTAGAATTAGTCAAGAATTTAGAGTTATGCTTCTCCTAGAGATATTGCCAACAATGGCTGGAGAGCCCAGTTTGTCCTTGTATTTAACCCATATATATATATATATATATATATATATATATATATATATATATTTAAAAAAAAAAAAATGATTCCTTCGTTACATAAGAGTTCTCATGTTTCAAAACAAGAGCTGAGTGTTTCAGCTTTCGTTTTTGAAACATGAGAACTCTTATGTAGTGAAGGAATCATTTTTAAAAAACTAATTATAATTTAAGCTCTACTTCTGTATGGAGCACTGTTTTTAAAAAATAAAAACAAAAATACTAAAGAACTCCGGATTATTTATCTAACGTGTTCTTTCCTATTTTTCTACATACCTGCACATACAAATATATATATATATATATATATATATATATTCAAACATTATCATAGTGGATACTATTATATGAAATAAACACCCTATTTTTATTAGTACTTTAAACAGTGTTACATCTATTGGTCTGTATATTTGAGAAATCTTAAAGAAAATCTGCTTTCTGGCAGTGGTCTACCTGTGTTCCTCCTTGTTGGAAATCCTTTTATGTTGTTTCAGACTTTAAGAACACCATTTGATCTTTCTAATGGCCTAATAGTCTTCTCTTTTTTGGCAAAGTATTAATGGCTCTAATTAATTCAGAATTTGTTAATCACCTCACATTGCAGGGCATTATTTCAGATAAGCAATTTGGCTTTTACTTATCTAGGTCAATTGCTGATGTATTAATGATTATTACTGAAAGAGTCTATAAAGTTTTAGATAAGAATGGTGAAGCTCAGGCTGTTGCTTTGGATAACTTGAAGACAATTGTGACTGGGTTTGGCATACTGGTCTTCTTCACAAGTGTAAAGGTTATGGTATTTTTGGACTTATTTTTGAACTGATTCAATCTTTCTTATCAAATTGTGAAATGAAAATTGTCCTGAACAGTCACTCATTTAGATCTTTTTGTATTAATGTAGGTATCTCCCAAGGCTAATCTCCTTGGCCCTATGCTGTTCCTAATTTTCATTAATGACCTTCTTGATGTCATCAGTTCTCAACTCTGTATCTATGCTGATGATAAACTATTTACTTCTATCTCAATATTGTCGGATGTGTTCGATAAGGTCAAATTTGCAGCTGATCTCAAAAGTGACCAAAAATCTGCTGTTAATTAGAGCCAGGAATGATTTGTTAATTTTAATGCCTCTAAAACAAAACTTCTCTCAATTAATTATCTGTGAGACTCCTTTCTGCTTTCCATTAGCATGGCTGATGCTAACCTCCAGGAGAGTGACATATTGTGTCTTCTCAGGCTAACATTCTCTGCTGACATGAAGTGGAAAGATTATATTGAATCAGTTGCTAGATGTGCTGCTCTGAAAATTGATTCACTGTATTATGTTAGACAATTATTCTCTCCAGAATCTATCTTAAATATTTATAAAGTCTACCAGTCATCTATGCCTTGAATATTTCTGCTATATATTTAGAGATTCTTGATAAAAAAAACAAAGAATTTGCAATATTATTGGTTAGATGCAACTCTCAGTTCTATGCTAGCAGTTTCTTCTCTTGCATTTCTTACTTGCAGAACTCTCTAGCTCAATGCTTTCCAGCCAACTTTGATTTTCAAAAATTTAAATGCAATGTCAATCATTATCTACTGTCATCCTGATTACTCTTCTTTTAGTTCTTGCACCTTCATAACATTCCTCCATTTCTTATTCTTTTGCAGTAAGCAACACCTTGTGTTTTAGTAGCTTTATTAGCTTGCTTGGGGTGAGGATGATAAAAATAAATAAAGATGTATCAGAAATTTTTTGGGAATAAATGGACATGTGGAGAATATTTCAGTATCCCAAGTTCTATGCTGATTGTTTTAATTAATTGGTAGATATGTTGCCCAATTCTCTCTCTCACACACACACGTTAATATCACAAAATATATTAGATTTCTACAAATTAAGTTTTGTGTATTAGAATGAAATTTATTCCTGATAAAAAAATGTATTCTTTGTTTTCAGACATTTTGTGTTTTTTCCTGATATTTAGAAAGATTTTTCATCTATTTCCTTGGTCTCAGTAGAAACTGATGAGTGAGGATTAAAAACTTGTACGTGTCAAGTTGCGTGGAAGTGAGATTCTAAGTATGAAATGGATGGTGAAAACACTCTTTGACTCAAGTCAGCAAGTGCAAACAACAGAACATTCATCTTCCATGATTGAAAGCTTATTATTTGAACATAAATGACAACAGTTTAACATCTGAAATGATTGCTGATTGTCATCCTCTAAATATAACCATCTTGGCAAAGCTACTTTCATATGATTTGACTGTTTGACAAAGTGAAGAGAATGGCCTTTTCTGATTGGCACTTAGAAATGGTTCTCTCAGCCTGATTATTGCATTACCACACCATATATAAATAATATCTGTTCTTATCCTTCCTAACAAACATTAAGTACATTTCAGGGACTCTATCTACAAAGTGCTCTCTTCAAAAATGCTGTTGTTTGGAAGTCTCTTATTGTTGTGATTAAAAATTTAATCTACTTTACAGTTAATCAAAATCACATTCTATTATTTTTGATCCCAGATCATAATATCTTTAGAAGAAAAATATTGTGGTTCTCTCTTCTCGGAAGCATATTGACTTTGTTTAATGGATCTAGTCCTGGATTTCAAATGCTTCAAGAGGACATTTAACAGTCATTCCTCACTTAATGACCAACAATCTGTTGACTAAGTGAGAAGTTGTACCAGACTGCTATTTCAGTCATAATATACTTGTAATAAGTTTGTGTCAACCAACTTTAGACAGCTTTAATTTCTGAACCATTTATGACGTTTCTAATTTATTTCTAAATGTTTATATATTACAGTAGTGTACTGAACAATAAACATAATAAAAATCAATCAAAAATCACATTTATATTCTGTACATTACTTGACTTTAATTTTTTTCATTTTATTTATTCATTTTGAAGAAAGAGAAACTGTCATGGTCAAAGTTGTTGTACAATACTAACTGGTTGGATTGTTTTATATATATATATATAATATTGTGTATTTGGGTAGCAATTCTTCTTTTATACAGATTTCATTGAAGATGACTGACAAGGCACTGTAATTAAGCTTTTTATTATATTTTTCTTGCATGTGTATAAGAGATTTTTTCACTATCTGTCCATATTTCTGAGATGAGGTATTATGTACACTATTTACATTATTCGGACTATTTTTGTGTGCATGCAAGAAAAATATAATAAAAAGCTTAATCCAAGTGCCTTGTCAGTCATCTTCAATGAAACCAGTATGCTCATTTTTTAGTAGACTTTTTGAGGTACCTATATCTATCTATCTACCTATCCACACACACACACACACACACACACACAAGTACCTAAAATGAGCAGATATTGGTACCTCAAAATATTCATAATTAAGTGAGTATACATGATGAAAAAATGCCCCAAACTTAATAAAAACAAAATTTTATCATCAAAATATTTTTTATTATTAAGAAGAAAGACTAAAGAATTTTTTGATTATTAAATCATATTTTTTAATCATTTTTAAAGCCTTCAAAATTTTGGTTAAAAATTTTGTTTTTCTGTCAGCAGTTGAGCATAAATTTGCATGGGAAATTTTCGCATCATTTTGTAGTGAAAAGCATGCTGGTTTGGAAATTCTTGCAAAAATCAGATAATTGTTGGATTTTAATTAAAATTTCAGGACTACTCAGAAATGAATGAAATTAGTTTACAAAAGATGTCTTTTTTTAGAAAATCATAGTAAAAGTATTTTTTTATTTAATTTTATAAATTTTCAGAAATTCCTTTTTGTAGTATTTAATCTAAACATTAGTTATAAGGACAAGTCCTTGGAGAAATTAAAGCCTCAATTTTACACTTATAGAAAATCTGCTCTAAATCATAATGCAAAAAATAAAACTAAGACATTAGTTTATTAGAAAATCTTTTAATTGCTTTTAATGAATAAGATATATTGTGGATATTATTGTCTTAAGTAAAAAATGTTTTTTGACAAATAATGAATTTTTACAAGAATTGTTTTAATTTTTTTTTTTAAATTTTAATTATGATTTATAGTTTGAAATCTTTTAAAATTCTGAATTAATTTGTAGCTGTTAGGTAATATTATTATTAATTAAAAACTAAATTTACTAATTATGAATTGAAAAGCTTACTACAATTCATTGACACCCCCAGTATTTTAGAAATAATTTTTTTTGTGTTTGTGGTAATTTTTGTAAATACATATGTCCATTCATGACATTATCTGAAAATAAGAATGGTAACTATAGTAAATTTACAATTTATTGGTAATTTTCTAACATTTGCTCAACAAGCATATTCTTAAGACTATAAAGCCAAAATACCAAAAATTCAATAAAATATTAGATATTTTCCTAAATTTTAAAGATTACTGAGTAGTTAAAGAATTACATAAAAAGGTGTTCATGTTATATTCATCAAGTAATTCTTACAGTAATTTTCCCTCTTTGGAAAAAATCCCTAACATAAGTCTATTGAGAAAGTTGTCAGCACTGACCTCTGTGTTAAAAATGCTTTTCTCTGATATTTTGAACTAAAAGTAATATTTGTTTCAAATCAGATACCTTTACGATGCTAGAGGTGAATGCTGTCGCTGTAAAATCCTCTTACTTTGCACGCTGTAGATGCATTCTGTCACCTTGAGATGGTTGCTATAAATAAACACTTGTTAACTGTTATTTCTGGTATTTTAAGCTGGAAATAGCCTACTACTGCTTTGGAATGAGGTCAAACTTCCGTTTTCTGATGCCATTTTGAATTCTACACTTTACATGAGGTAAAACATCAATTTAACCAGCGTTAATTTTTTCGCGATTTTTAGTAAACAAAAATGGCTGTATCAACATCCAACAGGAGCTTTTCTTTGATTTGGACTCCAATGATGATTCTGAAGGTTTTTACTCAAGTGAATATTGACGATGAAGTGTTCAGGAGATGATAACCACACTAGTGACATGGAGGAAAGTGATGATGATCACTAGGTGCCGAGCTGCCACTATCATCCATGGCTAACTAATTTTATGGGAATTACTGGCCCCATGGATGTACCTGATAGCCTTTCTGAAGGCGAATTATTTTGTCTATTTATAAATGATGAAATAAAAACTTTATTTGTCAACGAGATAAATATGCTAGTCAGGTGAAAGAAAGAGCAAACAAATGCTGGTATCTTCTCATATGTAAACATGTAGAAGCACATCACTTTTTTGATGAAATGAAATCCTTCTTAGCCATTTTACTTCTTATTGCACCCCAGAACTTTATTACTCCACAAGGAGTAATAAAAGTTAAATTATGCTAAATTGTTAATGTATTTATTTTTTATTTTGTGTTTCAATTGTTTTTGTTTTCAATGTGAAAACATGCATGCAAAATGTAATGCATTACATCAAAATATAACTCATACATTCTTTTATTAGTATACAAAAAATAATATCTATATACACAATGTAAAGAAAGTTATAATAATTTTAAAACAGTAGGTGTTATGTTTTTGCGCCCTCAAAAAAATGAAGTGACAGTGGGAACAATTCTACAAAGAATTTAGTATGGTAAAGGTTAATAAAACTTTTAATCAGCTAATCTTCCTCAAATAAAGTTTCATAAAAGTATATTTTATTTTTGAATGATTTTGAAAGAGAATTATATATTAATAGATTTGTAAATATGGATGTTTTTAGCCATTTAAAAAAGAAAATAATATATGAGATTTTACGGTTGGTTGTAAGTCTGGGTATTGTTATCCAGGTAACTCGTTATGTGAGTGGTGGCTGTATTTTAGTTTTTTTTTCTAAATTTCTTATTGCAGGCCTAAAGATTATTTTGAAAATATAGCAGTTGTCAGTTTTTAACATGTCTGTTCACTTTTTATCATATTTCAATTGAGTTGCATGAAATTAAATTATGAAGATGTCAGTAATGTTGTAAATAGGCATTAATTGCATTTTAAAGATACAAAAATTCTCATAATATCTGATATTATTGAACTCAGTTTTGTAAGCACATGACATTTTATAAGAATTAATTTTGAGTCTGCTACAAATGTGGGTTTCTGGCTCTGAAAGAGAAATTAACAATTTCAGTTCATTTTTTCACATTTGCACAAATAATCTTGGAAAAGGTATGAATCCATCTCTTCTCCTCAACTCAGCTATGGTTTAAATAGCAGGGCAGACTGAGTTCTCTAGCCTTGGTTGACAAACAATCTAAAAATGGTAATTTGATAATTATTGTCTAAAATAATTTCCCAAAATATTCATGATTATGATTTCCATAAACCCTTAAGGCTGTAGTAGTACGACATGTACTGTTGCAGCAGTAGGGGTGGTGTTTACTGGGTAAGATAGCCTAACAGAGCCCAACCTTCTCCATGTTGGTTTTGAATTCAGTTTTTCGTTCTCCTAGACTGGTTTCCAACCAAGGATATATATTTCTGATGAAGCTCAATAAATAACAAAATATGTCAAATTTATAAGCATTTCGTTCTTGTTCTTTATTTAATCAATCAGTTCATGTTTTAATGGCAAATGAATATTATATTTTATTTAATTATTTTTTTCTGGAAAGTTGATTCTTTATATGATAATAAGTAATCTTAATATTTCAAATCTTTAAATGAACATAAAGTGGAAAGACTATATTGAATCCATTACTAAGTCATGTACTAAGAAAGCTGGTTCACTCTGCTGTGCTAGACAATTTTTCACACCAGAATCTATCTTACATATCTACAAGTCTACCATTCATCCATGCTTAGAATATGGCAGTCACATATGGTCCGGTGCTCCTGCTATATATTTTGAAATTCTCTATAAAATCCCAAAAGAATCTGCAATATTATTGGTCTTGATCTGTTGTCTCAACCTCACTCAATTTCGCACTGCTGTAATATAGCTTCCCTTTGTCTTTTCTATAAATACTTTCATGGTAATTGTTTGATGAGTTCTTCACTATGGTATGTAGACTTTATGAATTTAAGTGCAGTACTAGATTGGCAACAAGGTCTCATCAATTTAAAGTTGAATTGACTAGATGTAACTGTAAGTTTTATGCTAACAGTTTCTTTTCTTGAACTTCTTGCTTACAGAACTATCTTCCAGCTTCTTGCTTTCCAATCAACTTTAATTTTCAAAAATTTAAATGCAATATTAATCACTATCTACAGTACTCCTGATTACTCTTCTTTTGCTCCTTCGTATTGTTTCTGTTTCTAATTCTTTCACACTCCATAACCCCTTGTGCTTTAGTGGCTTTACTCCTTTGCTTGGAGTGAGGATGATTAAAAAACCTTCTACTAAATGTTATCATTGAAAGAATGAGTAAAAAGCATCAACAATTCAATGAAAATTGTCCTATACAATTTATATCCAAAGTAAATACTTATTTATTAAATCTAATTATGAAATAAAAACCAAGTAGATTTCTGCTCAATTTAAAATAATCTTGTTGATCTTAGATTAAATTATAATGAAAGATAATCATGTAATATCAAACCCTGGAGGAGGTCATAGCATGTAAGGCTGTTCAGAATGTATTTCTGATGAACTTAATTGTGTGGAAAAAACAGATCTTTTTCACTTTAATTCTAATATATTAATGTTAAAAAGGTATTGTTATATTGCATATAGCAAGTTATTTTAATATTTGATAGTTTCAACATTGCTTGACACAAGTCATTATATTTTTATTTTAATCCAGAAAAATTTCCAATCAGAAAGTGATTGGAAATAAAGATTTAAAATCAAGATTTAATCCTTTTTCAAAGATACAAAATGAAACTATTATTTTTGTAAGTTGGGTTAAACCCGTTTGGCTGGTTTCATTTTCTTTTTTTATTTGTTTTAATCTGTTTCATGAGTTTCTTTAATGACGGCTCTTATAACAGATGATTGAAGAATAAAAAAAACGTAAATATTGTCAACTGAGGTGTGTTATGAGCTAAGAGGAAGACAAAGAACCATAATACTTAACAAATAATAGCCAATCTGACCCACTCCAGTATTGACAAAGTAGACCTTCTCTTATGAAAGACTAGCATTTCCATTAGCTCCAACAAGTTATTCAATATTTCCATTCATTTCACAGTTAATTCCATGCTCTCACTTTCATCACATTATTTTTCCATTTTGTTTTCAGTCAAATTTCCAGACCACTTGAAAATTCAGTTAGAAATCTCCCTAGCATGTTTGTGTCATCGTCAATAAAACGTATAAGCGAAGAAAACAGGAAGAAGCCAGGGAGAAGTGAGGATAAAAATCAATAAATCTCATCACATTGTTGGCCTCAAACACATTTTTGTCTATTGGGTGTGTTGTTATTATTATTATCATTTTTGTTTCTAAAACTGTCTTGATGTTCAATCTCTTCTTCATGTTGACCAGAAAGCAATCTGAACTTCATCTAAGTCAAGTGTATACACACTATATCAGATCTATAAAAATGATCACTCTTGAAGAATTGTGTGTGGGTGCGTACACACACACACACACACATTATAAATAAATATATATATATATATTTTTAAAGAAAAACAGACCACTTTAAGGCTTCATTGTAATAATTTATTTCACCAGAGACCTTTTAAAGGACGCTGGATCCTCGGACATCACTTCCAAAAAGTTGAAACGAAAAATGAAATGAAAATTTACACTTTTGACGGGTATTATTAAGTTTATGTAATTTAACAGAGAGGGTAGCGAGGAGTGGTGTGAGAGACATGGTCGAGTTGAGAGAGGGTTTATTTTAATATTTCTTTCTATCATACTTAGTATTGAGGAAGGAGGGACCAGACATTGACCTATGTAATATATTTAATATATATGCTTTCTGACTATGAGACCTAGGTTTAAATATTACTATGGTCAATTTGTCAGGAACGGGACTTCTTGATGTGAATCGATCTGAGGAGGTGATTCTAGCAAGCAGCACCTTTTTGGATGTTTTTGAAAACCAGACCATGGATTGATTCAAGACTTGTGAATGAAATGACACAACAGTTTGGAAGCCATCTATGGTTGTGCTGGTACAGTCGCAAGTCATCATGACCAAGTGTTTGAACGTACTAACATTGTTCATAATTTCACTCAGCATAGTTGCAGTATAACTGGCAGGTAGGTACTCCAGGTGTTGAAGATACACATGTGCCTGAGCAGATGTCTGCAACAAGGATTGACTAAACACTCTTGAAGAGGTGTATTCAGAAAATGTGTAGCTTTATATACATGTGTGTGTAGGGATGTAGAAATACTTGGATTGGAGTCCAGATTTGTGGTGAGCTTACTGGACCTCAAGCCTTTTGATGTCTATCTAAAACTATGATGTAACATTCATCTCAGTGCTAATCCACATATCTTGCATCTTCTTGTCTTTGGGATTATTAGTTCTGTTGGTGTGTGATGTACAAGCCATATATGACTATAATCTCAGCACAGGTATTGTTGACATCTTAACATTGTTGTGGATGTATGTGTGTGGTGTAATGGCTAGCAGCTTTAGTCATTCATTATATTTATTTTCACACAAATACCCATGGGAAAGGTATGAATCTATCTCTTCTCCTCACAGATATGGGTTAAATAATAAGGAAGACTGAGCTTTTTAACCTTGGTTGGCAATCAGTCTAGAAGGAAAATGCTGAAGAATTTCCAAGTCCAGTAGATGGAGACCCTGTCAGTAAAGGTCATACTGGATAGTCTGTATATATATATATATATATATATATATATATATATATATATATATATATATGTGTGTGTGTGTATCTATCTATCTATCTATCTATATATATATATATATATAAAACAATTTAATACCACAGAATGCATAGATTGTTTTAAACAAACACTTTTTTTTTACCGAGGCACCTTTTGGCAAACACTTCTTCAGGGACCAACATTGGGAAAATTATTGTATTAAAATTGGTATGAATAAATAAGTAATATGGAGGGACATTTCGAGTGTGTCTAAAGCACATAAATTAATGATTAAAATATATGTAAATTCAAAACTTGTAAATACTGCAGCATGTGTGTAAAATATGAAATAAATTAATGCTGTTGATCCTCCGAATAAATGAGGTGACCATTTACTAATATATATATATGTGGGCAGTTTTGGATATGACATATGTATGTATACAGGTGGTGTTATGTCTATACATACTGCTCACATATGTTTATACATGTATGAGTCCCGACGGACGACCAAATATGTATATGTGTCTGCATACATCGATGTTTGCATTAGTACGATGAATGACAAAACGACGAAATTTCCCCCACCACTTCCACAATAACACCAATACACGCAATCTACATAAACCCAAATTTTTTAAAACATTAATCAGTTTGTCTGACGATCGCTAAAGCGTGAAACCTGGGGTCACAAACTCACATCTATCCAACCAAATATGTTAGCTCTATCTCTGATATTGGGTGCTTTCTAATAAGTACCGCGCATATAATATATAAATAATTATACATATATATATTTATTTATATTTATATACACTTTTCACATATATATATATATGCACATTTCATTGAATATGACAAACAAGGTGCTTTTATTTAGTTTTTTATACAATTTTTCATACGATCTAATAATTTTTTCTTTTCAGATGAACATGGACGCAATATCTTGACTGTATTTTGAAAAAAATGGAAACATTTTATAAAACATAGATGCAACAAACTATTTCTTATTTAACAGTTAAAATATTTAATCCTTGAAAATGGCTAAATGTATAGCCAAAAGTGCTCAGATAAAAAGAACATTCAGACAGTTTTTATATAATTTATCATCTGTAAAGAAAAAAATTATTAGGTCATATGAGAAATTGCATAAAAAACTAAATAAAATCACCTTGTCTGTTGTATTCAATGAAATGTGCATGAAAGAAAGATTGCTGCCTAAATACACAATATATATATATATATATATATATATATATATATATATATCTTACTTATTATAAAATGCAGATTGTGTGTGTGTGTGTATCTGTACGTTTATATATTGGATCGGATTTCCTACATTTTTCAACCGATTTCAACAAAACTTCACAGGACTAAGTAAAATTACCTTGCGGTGGTTCTGACAGTGCCAAAAATTGGAAAAACACAATTGTTTTTGCACGAAATCAATTTGAAAACACAATAAAACATGATTCTATCGCCAGAATGAAAGGGTGACAACTCATATTGAGTTATACTTATTATAAAACCCAGGTTGTTTGTGTGTGTGTTCATTTATATATGGGATCGGATTTCCTACATTTTTTCAAACCGATTTCAACAAAACTTCACTTTTTTTGGCAGGTATTGTTTCTTATTGTCTTGCACACTTTTTTTTTTTATTTTTTACACTCAGAATGCTTTAAAATTCCATTTACAAGACAATTGTTTATAATAAAATTCTATTCAATCGGTAGACTCATAACGATTGAAAACAATGTTTTTGTTTGAGTTTGGGTGAGACCAATTCGTAAAAAAAAAAAACCCCAAAAAACCAAAGTAATTAAGACATGTGTGTCCGTCCGTCAACCTTAAACAATAATCTTTGTCAATTTTATTTTTCAGTCTTTATGATGGTCGATACTTGATCTATCTTTATTGTTACATCCCCGGCAATGCGGCTCTCCTGTTAGTATATATATATATATATATATATATATATATATATATATGAAAGCAAAAATACATAGAACTCCCACAGCATTGGCACAACTCAAGAGTTTCATGGTACTAAGTACCTGATGATTCCATTAGTGACATGAAGCTAATACAATCATGAAACTATGAGTCCTACTCGTGGTGTAAGGTACCATGTATTTTTACTAATATATACTTAATAGCTGTGTTATTTAACACTGAGCACTGTTTTTCTTACATCAAAGGATATATTCATGTATAAGTGCTTATAAGTATATAACTTCTAAGTATATAAGTCATTTTAAAAATATATATATAAATATATACACAAATGCTTTAAAACAAAGTGGAAGAAAGGCTACCATAAGGAAAAAAAATGATGAGACTACAAAGTGGTGTAATAAAAATACAACAAAAAAAATAAACAAAAAAGAGCTAACCAGTTATCACTCCTTGCTCTTCAGAGCTCAACTGAGGATAAAAAATATAAATATGTACAAGGAAAGATAAACATATATTACCAGAAAATCATTGATATACATCACAGACATTACATTTAAACCCAACAACCATTGCTTTTGGTATTACTTTTTAGTTTTGTGATTGTAGAACACCTTATAAATAATTCAGCTTGTGCTTTGTCTTTTAACGGTGATTTTTTTCACAGTAGCCAGCAGAGTGCATTCAGATTACCAATTGAGAGTGCTTGAGATGTTTTGCAAATTAAGTCAAAGTAATTTTTTCTCTGTAAGCAGGTTGTAAAATTACTTGAGAATTGCAATAGAAAAATAACAAGTAATATAGAGTGAAAATCAAGTAAAAAAAAAAAATGACTGCTTCATTTAAGCAATTAACACAAGATGATAAGCAGGGATTTTTAAAGAATTTTTTTTGAATTTGTAAAATAGAGAAATTGAGGAACATTAACCTTTATCATCATAGAAATAATTAGGCATTTCTGTTTCTATTTATCTGTAACTATTTTATAATATTTACATTCTTAAGTGATGTGTAATCATTTCTTGAGTAAGTGTGTGTTGATGAACTATCATATTTATATTTTAAGTCATGAGGTCAAGTGCATTGAATATTACATTTGTAATTTTCCATAAGTGAATCTAAGTGAAAATACTTCAATTTTTTTTTTAACAAGTGGTATTTGAAGATGCTGATGCACAAAGTTTGATTTTGTGGAATCGAATACTTTTTAAAAGTTCTTGTAAGAATTCACAAAATTTCCATTTCAGTCCATTAACTTTCCTCTTGTGATTAATAGCTGCTAAATGTTGTCTCAATCTCCATGAATCAGGATGGTTTTTCACTCTGGCTTGTTGTATAAAGTTGTATAAACCAAATGTGATATTTTGTAAATTTAAAGTACTACTTTAGTTTCTGCTTAACATTTTGAACTTCCATGATGGATGGGGGCTGAAAAGCCTTTGGCTTGACCCAAAAGTCATTCCAAAAAGAATGTTTCATTCTTTGGTTCTCAATTTTGGAGAGTGGGTCTGACCAAGAATGTTTTAGTATCCCACACTCAAGTATAGCTCAAGCTTAAATTTTAAAAGTTATTTATTTGAACAGCATTTTAATTTGAAAAGGTTTTAAATGTTAATATAAATATTTTAAGAATTCTTTATTGATCTTAATTTATATTTTGTAAATCAAAACTGAGGGTAATGTTTAACAGCATATTTCCATTTTTTACCTCTTTGCAAGAATCATAGAAATACCAATGAGTGCATTTGGATAGCATTAAAACTTATAAATTACCATTATACTACAAACCAAGCACAATATAACATTATAATAAAAATCTTAATTCCATGAATACAAAAATTTACAGAAGAAAATCCTAAACATGGATATTAATGATCTGAAAGATCAGTGCACATACTTTAAACAGTGCCCCGACTATTTGATTTAAAATTTAAATTTAATTAAAAAAACTGATATAGAGTTTTATTTTAAATTAAAAAGTTAGACATTTGTAATTTTCTATAATTATATGAAGAGTTCAAATTCTTGTATGGTATAAAGACTAAGAAAGTTCACAGATGAACAAGACAGAGCTGGAATTACTGCAGACCTCAGAGAGTAATGAAGTATATAAAGTCTCTTCTATATATAAAAGGCTCTCAAAAGATTTGTATTTAGATATTAAACTCAACATTTAAATTAGTGCTGAAAAGGACAACAAAATTAAGAATACAAAAGAAACTAACAGATTGTAGCAGCATCTTGTCTGAAAAATGCAGCATCAATTTCATGCACCACTTGGCTACATGAATGAATGCACATTAAATTGATTTCCTTGCACATTTATGCCCAAATAGACATCTGTAATGCACATGGCAGGATACAGCCATTATACGGATGCTGATAATTCTCAGTGCCCAAACACTTTATACACTGAAAAAAAAAAAATCTTGTTCTGTTCTGCAAGGTTGACTCTTTAGATATGCTCTGTTGGTTGACACAAGAAACAAAATTTCATCTAAGATGAGTCTTCAGCCAAGAATGCAAACCTGCTTTATTGAAGGAAGATCTATTTTTGTCCCAATGCTTAACATTTATTTTAAAAATAATATTCTGATTGGAAGTGTTTTAATTTTATCTTTTGCAGTTGTCACATTGTCTGCAGTCTGAAAGCCTGAGGGCCATTGTGTCAGAATAAAATATTTTTTTAAGGTAGCAGTAAGGAAGCAGTAATTTGTAGTTAAAAACAATTATACTAAAAAAAAAAAAAAAATCTCATGGGTAGAATTTGTTAAACAAATGAAAATCTTGATGGACTATAGTAATTAAATAATAAAAACACAGCAAATTCAAACTGAAGAAGAAAGAAATGAAACCATGATTATGGTTGTATTTTAGTAACAACTGTATTTAAACCCAGCATATGATTTGGGGCTTTTATTGTTATTCTGAAGAGGGATGGTCTCCGCCAGGTCTATTTTTGACCAAGACATGTTGAAAATGAATGAATACTAAGATTTTTTTTATGTTATTGTTCACCTAGAGTACAAGGCCAAAAAGCTACTCAAGGTAGAGTGTTACTGAATGAAACTGTTTTATGGACATAGAATTGTAGATTCTGAAGATATGCATGATAGATATCAATTGACCTTTGACTTGAAGTTAAGATTGTTGTGGTTGGGGAAGCTTCTTCTTGTGTTTCTGTTTCACAAATCAGCGGCTCTTTTCTTAACGGAATGAGGATGGTTTTCCTTGATGCATATGGCATTGGAAATCTTTACTGTAAAGGTTTAAACTAGTGGAACTATGGAATGTAGCTTGTCAGAACATTTTCCATGGAAATAGTGATAGGCTTGTGACATTGCATCTGTAGGGAAAAGAATTTATCAAATGGAAACCAGTTTATTTCCCACAAAGCTGTATAAACTCTTTTGAACATTGTCAAGGCTGGAAAGAGAGTGCTGGACTGCTACTGGTCAGATAGAATGGCAATACTCCATTTTTAATCTGATCTGACTATTTTTGACCACACTGGGTTATAGGACTGATGATAATTCTTGCCCTCTGACCTTACTCTTACTGCAATTATTTCAGTGATATCTTTACATGATTTTTTGCGACAAATTTTTTGTATGATAACAATTTTTATAACTTGAAAATAATTTTGAGAATAACTGAAAATAATTGCAAAATTCAGCGAAAGTCACCCATGAAATAAAAGTAATTGTTTGTATGGAAAGTAAGGACCTACATACATCAAATTGTCTTTAAATTAAGTGGCAGCAGAAGAATCATCAGTGAACTTTTAAAAGGTAAACTTAAATATTAATGCAATACTTAAATGCATCAATCAATTTTGAGTTCTTCTGTAGTTTATTGTTGCCTATAGGGTGTCTTTTAATCTAGTATTATATATCTTTCATCAAAGATGACTGATAAGGTACTGCAATTAAGCTTTTTATTTAATTTTTCTTCTGTTCATTCAAGTAAGTTTGTTTTCTGGACACAAAGTGGTGTGTAAAAAAAAATGTACAACAGTTCTACTTATCCGAGTTCTTGTGATTATATTTTTAGTCATTATCAAGGATGATTTTTATTTTTAATTTTTAACTGAATGTATGGGTTCTTTTATGTATGTGTCTGAAGTTATTGGAATGTTTATTTTCTAAATACTGTCAACACATTGTAGTCATATTCATAGTTAATGTTATTGAGGGTTAGCTTTTCTTTTTTTATTATTATTGCTTCCATTATTTTTAATGTGGATGAGGCTATTATGCCTGTATTTTATACTAGTATGTTGTGAATGGAGTTTGGTAGGTTTCCATGTGTGTTTAAATGAGTTGGGTAGGTGTAATGTAATGTAAAAATATATTAAAAATAACAACATTAACTATGAATGTGGCCACAATGTGCTGATTGTGTTTGAAAAATAAAACATTCCTATAACCTCAGATACATACATAAAAACCTACACATTTAGTTAAAAATAAAAAATAAGAATTGTCTTTGATAATGGCTAAAAGAATAGCCAAAAGCACTCAGATATGCAGAATTTTGGGGCAGTTTTTTACAAACTTTGTGTCCAGAAAAGAAATTTACTTGTACAAACAGAAGAAAAATTAAATAAAAAGGTTAATCGCAGTATCTTATCAGTCATCTTTAATAAAGGAGATTTCTGCCCAAATACACACACACACACACACACACACACACACTCTCTCTCTTTCACTCTCTCTCTCTCTCTCTCTCTCTCTCTATATATATATATATATATATATATATATATATTTATTTTCATTAAACAGAGCAAATTCTTTTACAATTGGAATAATAATAAGATACCTTTTAGTGTAAAGATATCATAATTCCAATTGTAAAAGAATTTGCTCTGTTTAATGAAAATAAACATTGAGCACACTTTTGAGTCAGTTTTAACATATTTCAAATTTTATGTTGTGTTAATCGGACTTGCCTGGATTATACCAATGGATTATTACCTCTGTGTGTGTGTGTTCATATATATATATATATATATATATATATATATATATATATATATATGAATAGTTACTGAAAAGTTATTGAGTCAACCCATTTCCTAAAAATGACCAACCATTACTGTATGGATGTGACGAGTGGTGTAATGATTATTGGCATGGAAAATGGAGTTGGTGAACCATGTTCAAGATTCACACTATTGCCTTTAGAGTAAAGACATGAATCATTCCCCTAAGCATCTCACTGCAACTGTGAGCAAATAAGACAATTGAAGTCCTTTTATCCATGTAAAAGCATGAAGGGAAGATTATGTTGATAAGAAAAAGAAAATACATTGCCTCAAATTTCAATTAAAGAGGAGGTATTGCTATGGGGATTGGTAACTCAACACGCATCAAAAAATTGCCCATCTACTGAAACTGCAGATAAAACCTTACACTTCACATGGAACCAACAGGAAGCAAAGATGATAATAATTGAACAAGTAAGGCAATAATGCCACTAAGACATCAGGGCTTACTGAGAGTGAAAGAGAAGAAGACATTAGTGAGAAGAAAGGACAATAAAAGAACAGGTTCCAGGAATACAGAAGATGGTGATTATAGGTGATGAAGAAGCAAGAAACCAGTTGAAGTAAAATCTTATTTCTTAAATAAAGTTTTAATGTATATACATGTAATTATATATATTGATATATAAGTATATATGTATTTCTATTAAAATGATGCTATTGATTTTATAATTAAGCTATTGCATTGACAGATGTGAGCATTAAGTGAAAAAGAATTATCTAGTGCTAAAATGTCATTTTGCTTTGTAATCAAGGTGTGATAATTAAACTACTGGAATAGACATTTGAAAGTAAAGTTTGTTTACCTGGTCACACATGGCTGCTGTCACCTTCAAAGTACTCCTTGTGAAGCTATGCACTTTGTTTCCAGCAATGGTACCATTATCTCACATTCTTGGAATTCTTTCTCAGGATACCTTTAATTATACAGTCACAGTTTGCTGGATATCAGCAGATGTCTTGTCAGTAGTAATGACCTTGCTAAACATCTCTGCATTATTGAAAAGATTAAGTCAAAAGTGAAGCTGATACTGTTTCTGCACATCCTCAAGATTCAAGGACTTGTCTCTAAAGATATTTTTCTTATTCCTAAATCCTTTGAATCTGCCACACTGTTCATATTCAATTTTTCTGCTACCACTTACACACTAAATCTTTGGTCTCAGTGCATCTATTGCTTGTGGTTTTAATTCCTCATTTCTTGCATCATTGTGAACACATTCTCCCCATTACTTGAACTGCTTGTTCCACTCAAAAACTGAATTTCTTCATAGCATGTTCCCCACACCATCAGCTATTTTTAATTTAGCTTATATTTCACCAACCCTTCTACCAATTTTCACATAAATATTGATTTTAAGTTTTATGTTTCCTTTAATCATTTTCTGCCAACAATATAACATGAACACCTACAATTGCCTCTACTGCTTAGCAGTGAATGACCCATGTGATCTGCATCTCAAAAAAGCAGAAGTTAGAAAATATTTGAATGTGCTTGAGTATGAATGTTTACCAAATTTGTTACCTGAGTGACACACTGTGGTCATTCCAGGAATTAAATTATCCTACCTTGTACATAATTATATTTTTATGAATTTTGTATAAAGCTGTCGAATAAGAAATTGAAAAATTTCTCAAAACTGCTTGTCATGAATATTTGATTAATATAGATATTATTTAATGATGATCTGTGGTTAATATTGACAAATATTAGTAAAATAAAAGAACAAAGGTTCAAACTTCTTATCTCCAAAAAAAAAAAAAAAAAATTAAACCTGTTTCTTTGAAAGTAAGAGAAATATTCTGTATTTGACCCTTCTGAAAATAGTCATCTAAATACATTCCTTATTCCAGAAATGACATTTTCTGCATATTTATGACTTGAAATTCTTTGTTAGTGAAGAGTGCTTCAACTGCATGGACTGTTGTTTGGTCTCTGGATCATTGTGGTGTAACCATGTGTCATCAAAAATGACAAGTTATTCCAAAATCTTTTCACTAGATCACTGTAAATGCTGCAAAATCAGCTTGGAGATGTTCACTCAATATCGTTTCTGGTTGGCATTCAAACATTTTGGCACCCGTTTGGCTAACTTTTTCTGTATACCCAACTGCTCATGAATTATAAACACAATACATTCCCTGGATATCTCTTAGTGTCTCAGCAGTTCTCCTGACCAAGATTCAACTGGCCAAACCTAGGTCATAAACATCATCAACAATTTCAAGAATTTTGGCCTAAAATATACACACACACACACACACACATATATATATGAGTGGGGAAAGATGAAAATGAAAGGAAGATATAGAAAAACAGCTTTGCCCATATGAAATCAAATGACATTGAGGGAAACCTTGAAAGTCACTTAGTAATAGAAAAGCATAAAAACTTCAATATATTAAAATTCTTTATGGAGAGATTGGGCAAAATAGATGATGCAGGTGAAAATGTGTGTTCATTATTACATTTTTACATATGAATCTAATCCATGTTTGCATAGCATGTAAATGAAAATATTGGCAGGCAATGAAGAAAAAAAGGGATAAAGGAGAGAATGAGAAGTTACTCAATGAAGGCATGAGAAAGGAGCAGGAGCATGAGATAAGGGATGATATTAATTTTCAACACCCATGGAATTTCTTTGGGTCCAACTTGTTTTCATTATTAATTTTTACAATTTTTTTTTCTAATCTTAGTTTTTGTTGCTTTATATCAAATGCTTAGATCATTACATTCTAATTCACACTGCTTACTCCAAGAACTTTATAATAAGTCCAGTTATATATATATATATATATATATATATATATATATATATATATATATATATAATATATATTGTGTATGTATGTGAAAATTGGCTCTGTGGGTGTTGAAGAAACATGTCTCTGAACAAGTGTCTGCAATATGGATCAAATAAAAACTTAACAAACAAGAACACTCAGATATGATTTTAATAAATAGAAACACAAGATTTTAAATATATGAGTTGTGAAAAATTCTTGGCCCAAGTCACTTACCAAAATATGAACAAATGATCAAACATAAATTCTATTTTGTAAGAGCTTTTTGATCAGGGCAAGATATTTTCAGTACCCTTTTGTGTGTAAGATATATATGTATATATATATATTTAAAGTATCCTATATTTATGGGTAAAAGTGCTAAATATCAGTAAGAGAGTATTTGTAAATATAAGATCATTGCAAAATTTTGCACCTGATTTTGGTTATTTTTAATTTATCAATCGGGCATAGTGATCTAATGTAAACGTGGAGTTTGAGGTCAACACTCAGTGGTAAAAGTATGTTTAATGCTTGTATGCAATCTTCAGGTGAAGATCTGCATTATTCAAGTGTTTTTTGGTATAATACTTACTTTAAAACACTAAAATTCATGAAGATTGAATTCAGGAATGAAATAGATGCTGTGTTGACCTCTGTATCCATTTTTATATAGATATACCTATTCTGTTGTAGTTCTAACACTCATATACACACACACACACACATATATATATATATATATATATATGTATATATAATATATATATTGTGTGTAGACAGAAAAATGAAGACAGTATACAATAGTTATTTTGAAGATGGAAATAAAAAACATTTTGTTGCCAAATTGAAACCTGTTCTAATCAGGAAACAAGAGATGAACCTCTACTCCTATTCAAAACACCGGGGTGGAGTGTGAATTAGATAATATTTCAAAATGTTGTGTGTAGGTTCATACAAAGGAGTACTGAAAAGTTCTAGACCTTATTAAGAAATCTTTCGAAAACAAAATTAGATGTTTAGTCATGATAATATATAATCTTAGTTATCAATAGACATGAAATTTCCCAAATAAGTTTCAGTTTATTTTAATTTTTTTTTTTTTTTTTTTTTTACTAGTTCTTTTCTCATCTCAGATTTTTTATTGCTTTTTTTTTTCACAATATTTAAGCCATTAAATTCTGATTCACACCGTTTACTACAAGGATTTTGTAACACGTGCAATTGTATGTATATGTTTGTATATAAATTTTACTGAATGGAACGATACATATACCGGGTGTAACAGCAAAATTGTCCATTTGTTAGATTAAGCTTTGAACTATTTTATCTTAGAAATGATTAAGGATATCTTACTGAAATTCTCTGATGATTTTGGATTCTATGTTGAGCAATAAGAATGTATAATTACTTTCCAAGCTTAACAGAAGAATCATGATAAACTCAATCAGAAATGAAAATGGCATGTTCATCATTAATTAATAATAGCTAAGGATTGGAAGTTCATGAAGGATTAAAACAAAGATCATATATATATATATATATATATATATATATATATATATATTTGTGTTATTTGTGTATTTAGGCAGCAATCCTTCTTTCATGCATATTTCATTGGAAATGACAGACAAGGTGCTTTTTAGTTTTTTATACAATTTCTCATGCAATCTAATAATTTTTTTTTTTCTGGATGATAAATTGTATAAAAACTGTCTGAATGTTCTTTTTATCTGAGCACTTTCGGCTATATATTTAACCATTTTCAAGGATTAAATATTTTAACTGTTAAATAAGAAATAGTTTGTTGTATGTATGTTTTATAAAATGTTTTCATTTTTCAAAACATCGTCAAGATATTATGTCCATGTTCAAAGTTAATATTATTAAGTGTTGGCTTGTTTGTTTTTATTAATAAGGCTTCCAATATTTTTAGCCTTTTTTTGCATGTAGATGATGCTATTATATTAGTGTTGTCAACAAGTATGTTATGAATAGTGTTCAGTAGGTCCCCATGAATATTTAAATGAGATCTAATTGAGCTATTGTCAGAAAGGTGTAGAGTGAGTCTGTGTGTCAAACATGTAGTGTGGCGTATATAATTATTTATGAATTTTGATTGATCAGGAATACAATTCCTTAACGGGCATTTCGTAATTTGTAAATAATATTTGTCCTATTTAATTTTGTTCTAGGAGGTGAATTATTATTTTTAACTATAAGGTTAGAGGTTTTAAATTTTTTTGTAATAAATAGTTAATCTCATTATTTTGCTATTGTCAACTGGTGTTATGCATTTTTTTATGTTCTTAATTCTGCATTCATCCTGTTTATAATTTTTGTTCATCTGATTTTTATAAAAAATATTAATATTATTGTTTATGTTTCTATTCGTGCCGTTGCTATTAGCTACCTTAGACAGGAAACGCCTAATGTGAAAATCCAACAATTGATTAGGAAATCCATTATTAATCAGTGTTTGCTTTACATTGTTTAATTCTTTAAAGAAAAGCATGCGAGATGATGAGTTCTTGTGTGCACTTGTGAGGAAAGTTTTAATAACACCTATTTTATATCTAAGAAGGCATTCACTAGAGAAATTAAGATGGCAAGAGTCTTTATTAGTTGGTTTTTCATAAACAGAAGTTTTAAAAGTATTATTACTAATATATATATATATATATATATATATATATATATATATATATATAATTCCAGGATCATTTTCCAACTTACTGAAGATGACCTTTGCCTTCTAACTTTCTGCCTTGGAGTAACAAGTTGCCTCACAGGTTTCACGTATAATTTAATTTTCAAGTCTTTTTTTCCCTGCTCTTTGAACTATACATAGCTGAAACTACTCCCTCATGTGCCAAATGTCTTATGGATTGAGTTAGATCTTTTCTAATTGTTCTCTTTATCTCTAAGTTGAAATGATGATCCCTCTTGCTGTTGTGACTACATGATCCAGTTCTCCTCACTACTGTTCCCTCTTTTTCAAACTTATTCACTGTTCTCTTGATGGTTCTTGAATGGATTTTGAAGATGGAAGCCAGAGTATGAATATTGATACCATTACTGAAGACCTGAATGATCTTTTTCCTCTCACCATTGGTCAGTTGGGAAGACAGTCGGTCTGACACAAAACAATTTTAGCCTGTTGTCTTTTTAGCTGAATAACTCAAAGGGTTTGTCAATGATTCTTAGGACAAATGGTATCAAGATGGTTAAACATCTTAACAAAAAACCTGGAAAAAAGAAACTTAATTAGTTGAGTGTTTCTTTTTTTTTTTTTTTTTTATTAAACATTTTGTGGGATGGACAATTTTGCTGTTACACGATGTGAGTGTGTGTGTGTGTGTATATATATATATATATATATATATATATATATATATATATATATAATTATTTATATATTATATGCACGGTACTTATTAGAAAGCGCTCAATATCAGAGATAGAGCTAACATATTTGGTTGGATTGATGTGAGTTTGTGACCCTGGGTTTCACATTTTTGCGATCGTCAGACAAACTGACGATCACAAAAGTGTGAAACTCAGGGTCACAAATACACATCAACCCTACCAAATAAATATATATATATATATATATATATATATATATATATATATATATATATATACGAAGAGTAAATGAAAAGTTCTTGGCCCAAACCACATTTCTATGGTTTATGAACACTTAGCAGATTACTTAAAGGCAGGAAATATTTTTAGATTGTAAGAATTTCTCTTTTAATTTGCTGGGGAGAGAAAAGGTGGATTTGTACTTTACCCCCAAGTGTATTTGTGTATAAGTGAATAAAGTGAACACAACGGGTTGGAACTTGGATCCCTGATTAAAAAGTCTGAGCCATTATCCATTTATATTCCCCCAACACAGACATCCCACCTTACAGCACCTGATATTCCCAAGTAGTCAGCTATCTAGGTGATCGTACGGGAACTGGTGTTTCAATGTGATGTGGCCGTAAGACCCAAAATATGATCACATGACCTAAAGAGATGTCTTCTTCTTAAAGAGTTAATATTCAAAGCAATAAAACTGAGAATTTGTTTTTGCAGGTAGTTTGAATATGTTGAAATTTTTTTGCGTGTAGGTTCATCTGAGTGTGCACTGAAAAGTTATTGGCCTAACAAAGAAGTCTTTCCAAAAAAAGTTCTGATATTTAGTCATGAGATAATAGATAATCTTAATTGTCAACACTGAAATTTTCAGCACCCCCCACTCTCATGAATATGTGAAAAGAAAGAAAGAAGTATGTCATGTTTCTCTAGGTCAAGGTAAGATTACTTCATGATGAGTTGATACTATTCAAAGGGGACTACTATTGCTGTACTGGAATATGGCTACTTTCTCATTAAATTTATTGTTGATGGGCTTGGCTCAGATCTCTGTTGTGAAGCCAAGAGAGTGGGGGAGTTGGCATTGAATCCTTAACCGTTTGTTTTTTTTTACTATTTTTCTCACTTTATATTATCTGCTGCTTTCTGGAATATCTGGGACATTATGTTTGTTCCTGTATGCAGGTTAAGCACTGCATTATTCAAATGATGGTTCATATAATATATAATGCTTTAACACACTGAACTTGACAAGTTACATTTAAGAACAGAACAAATAGAATTTCCCCTCTGAGATAATTCCCAACCTTTTCTTATTTCATTCCAATAATGATAAACTGAATGTAATCATTCCACTGTTAATTTCGGTAGTGATCATTAGTATTATAATGATCCAATTTCCGTATGCTGGTGCATTTGATTCTATAATTCAGTAAAAAATGCTCATCACAGGACAATTTTTGTTTCTGAATGCCATTAAAGTATTCTAACTTAGAGAAATAAAGTAATTTCCAGTTTAACCAGGGCAATGATTTTCCAACAATTTTTATGTATAGATTAAATATTGGTACCTCCACAGATTCATGATACCTAAGGTTTTAAATGAATTTTTGAAAACAAAAATTCTTTCTTCAAGCTTTTATTTTAGCTTTAATTTCAAGTTAATAGATTAAATTTAATATTTCCAATAAGCAAAATACTTTGCTGTACATCATACTTATTATAAAACCCAGGTTGTGTGTGTCTGTCTGTACATTTATATATTGGATCGGAATTCCTACATTTTTCAACTGATTTCAACAAAACTTCACAGGACTACGTAAAATTACCTTGTGATGGTTCTGACAGCGCCAAAAATTGGGAAAACACAATTGTTTTTGCACAAAATCAATTTGAAAACATGATTAAGAGTCATCACGAGAATGAAAGGGGGACAACTCATATCGAGTTATACTTATTATAAAACCCAGGTTGTTTTTGTGTGTGTGTTCATTTATATATGGGATCGGATTTCCTACATTTTTCAACCGATTTCAACAAAACTTCACTTTTATTTTTGGCAGGTAGTGTTTCTTATTGTCTTGCACACTTTTTTCTTTATTTTTACATTCAGAATGCTTTAAAAATTCCATTTACAAGACAATTGTTTATAATAAAATTCTATTCAATCGATAGACTCATAAGGATTGAAAACAATGTTTTTGTTTGACTTTGGGGTTTGACCAATTTGTAAAAAAAAAACAAAACAAAAAAAATTAATTAAGACATGTGAGTCCGTCAACCTTAAACAATAATCTTTGTCAATTTTATTTTTCAGTCTTTATGATGGTCGATACTTGATCTATCTCTTACTGTTACATCCCCGGGCAACGCCGGGCTCTACTGCTAGTCAAAACTAATTTAAGTAGACGGGAAAGAAATTGTGAAACATTGCTAATTTTAGCACCATTTTTAGACATCATTCATTGCAATGTAATTCCCTTTATTAAAAATTTTTCAAAAATAAAGTTTACTTTTATGAAATTTTATTTGAGAAATATTTGCTGATTTAAAGTTTAATTACTCTGATTTGAAACAAATATTATTTACTTTAAGTTTAAAATATCACAGAAATGCATTTTTCCACAAGATGATAGTTGTTTATTTTAGGTGTTGGCATGTTGACAGCTTGGAAGTTTATCTAATGTATTTCTATGGTGAACATATCTGAAAGATTTACTTGAAGAATATAATGTGCACACCATTTTTATATCATTTTTTTCTGATAATGTTGTGTATGGACAACCATATGTACAATAATTGACACTCAAAAACAATTTCAAGTTGTTTCTAAAATATTAGGCATCAATGAATTGTTCTAAGCTTTTCCATTTATGATTAGTAAATATAGTTTTTACTTAATAACAATATCACCTAACATCTACAAAGTAAGACAGAATTTAAAAAGATTTAAAACTTTATAAACTGTTATGATTACAATTTTTAAAAATGAAAACAATTCTTGTAAAAATTCATTATCTATTTAAAAAAAAATCTTAAGACAATAAAGTACATAATATATCATATTCATAAAACAATGAAAATCTTTCCTAATTAAATAATGTATTAGTTTTATGGAATTTTTTATTTTACAAGTCAGAACAGACTTTCACTAACTGGGGGATGCTGATTTATAAAAACAAATTGACAATTTCAATTCCCCAAGGAGTTCTGCTTTTAACTAAAATAAATATTAAGCTCTACAAAAATTAATTTCTCAGAATTTCATAAAATTAAATAAGTGCAGGGAGGGTAACAGATTTAAATATATATATATATATATATATATATATATATATATATATATATATATATATTTACCAAGATCTCCTAAAATAAGACATTTCTAAAATAATTCCATTCATTTGTGAATAAGTCCTGAAAGTTTCATTAAAATCCAACAACTATTTGATTTTTGCACGAATATCCAAATCAATGTTTTTCATTGCAAAAAAAGATGCTAAAATTTCCTTTACTAATCATTGACCATCTTATTGATGCAAAAAAAAAAACCAACAAAACCCAATATTTTTAACCAAAATTTTCAATATTTTACTAAGGATCAAAAAATGTAATTTAATAATGAAAAAATCCTTTGGTCTTTCCTCTTAATAATAACATAAAGATTTCGATTATAAAACTTTGTTTTTATTAAGTTTGAGGTATTTTTCATCAATGTATTCTAATTTTTTAGTGAATCAATGGTGGTATTTAATTAAATAAGTCTATTGAAGGAAGAGAACTATAGGGCTATTAACTACTAATTACAGAGTCATTTCCTTTGACATCTGAACCTTTTTACATCAGCGATAAAAGTACACTCGTAATGAAACTTTAATAATTATTAATAATAATAACACTTAGTGATAATTAGAATTTGGAAATGTACATTATAAAAGAGCTGATTTTTTTATCCATCACACTGGTTCTGCATGTGACTTTGCATGTGCATATATGTCATGTGTATGTTTGTGTTGTGCATGAGTATTTGTGTTTCTGTCATTTAATGTATAGTAGGGAAAATAAGTATTTCATCCCCTGCTGATTTTCTGAGTTTGCCACCTTACAAAAATAGGAACAATCTATAATTTTCAGGGTAGGTTCATCTTGAAAGTGACAGATAGAATATAAAAAAAAATTCTAGAAAATCACATATTAATTTTTGAACATTTATTTATTTTTTATCAAAAAAAATAATAAGTATTTCACTCCATAGCAAAACATAATTCAGTATTTGGTGAAGAAACCCTTGATTTTTGTAAGGTGGCTAACTCAGAAAATCAACAGGGTATGAAATACTTATTTTACCTGCTGTATATGCAATCACACTCAAAATTTGACTGAATTTGAAATAAGACAGTGGAATAATACATTTCCCTAACCTGAGCTGAACAATAAAATCTTACCTGTTTAATGACACCCCCACCCCACCCATAAAATAAAAACAAAAAAATTCGAACCAGTCCTGTATAAAAACATTGGTCATGAGTGATTATTTTTAAAATGAATCAAAATAAATAAAATGGAAAATAAATAAAAAATTTACTTGTACTGTATTTCCAATATGCAAACAGAAGTAATATACATAATATAGAGACCTAATTTAAAAAAAAAAAAATAGATGAAATTTACTTTTTTTGTGCTAAAGTTCCCCCCCCAATACAAGTCTCAATAGTCAGTCATGGTAAAGGGTTATTGAATGAGGTGTGTAACATTAATGTAGGAGAAAGTAGAAAGAAGTGAAGAGGTTGCAATTGTAATGTTCATGGAAGAATCTGTGCTGGAGTTTGTTCAATAAAATAAGCATTTCAGTACACTACTGTACAAATATTTAAAAATAAATTAGAAATGTTACAAATAGAACAATCATGATAGTAAAAGTATCCGAAACGGGTTGACACAAACACATGTGCAGTATTCCTGTAATAACTATCAGTTACAGCTTCTCATTTAGAGACGAGTTCATTGGAATCCAGTTATTCGGTGATGTGTGACTATAAACCTGCTATATACACACACTCATTTTTCATTTCTAATGAAATTTTTCTTGTTTCTTAATTCTGTGCTTAGCATTGTGAAAGCCTCTTCAATGCGCCTTCAGATTCCAGTGCCATATTTTCTGTCCTCTGTTAAAGCACTTGTAAGATACATTTCATTGTTATACATTATTTATGTAGACACAAATAATTAAGTAAATGCTCTGTTTATAACAAACAGTATTAACAACATTTACCACCCCAAATCTCATAGAAAATATGAGTCCTTCGACAGGAATTGAACCGGTATCCTACATGGAAGTGTCATATAGCCTGACGTGCTATACCAGTTTATACTTGCAAGATATTTAAATTTTTGTACTTGCTTGATTTTGGTGTCTGTAATCCATAGTTAACATTTTGAGCTGTTCTTTTTGCTATCAATTATACAAATCTATCTCCTTACAATTGAGGTTTAGTCCTTTCTTCACACTTTCCTTTACTACCTTTTGTAAGAGTTCTTGTAGTTTCCTGTGTCTGCTATTAACACTGGATTAAGTCATGTAGCCAAGATCTGCTACATGCGAAATGTCTTTGATTTTCTTGAATTTCAAATTGGGAACATAAATCACTTCTATAGAATTTGCAAGTCAGAGGTGTAAAATCTAATTAAATTGCTTCTTATTAATGAGAGTTAATAATTAATATTAAAGATGTTAAAACTTCATTATTTCTTGATTGTTTCACAGTTTTATTAATTGAAAATTATTAAATTTGGAATTTGTATTAAGTGAAGACTATATTACCATTTCTTAATCTGTTTGAACTGACACTGAATTTATAAAATGACCTTATATTCTTAATATCATATTCTGAGAATCAAATTTGGTTTAGGAAAGAATTTATTGTGATTTTTGCTGAATATTTAGAGTAAGAATGTTCATATTTTTTACATTTGGAAATCTTAATATCTCTGCAGTTTGCATTACTAGTAAATGTTAACCATTTTCAACATTTATTTCTAAGTTTTACCATTAATGGTATTATCTGTTGCCTTATAAGGAAACTTTCAGTATTTGTTGACAGGGCAGCCTGTGTTATATTTGGCTGAAATTTATAAAATCTTTCTATTAATAAAATTTTTTCAGGAAAAGAGTTTTCTCAAGTTCAGTAACTGTTATAGCTCTTTCCAGTGATCCATTTTTTGTGCTGATAACCATTACACTACTCCACATCCCAAATCTGGAATTTCAGTCTTAAAGAAACATTTGAAAAAAAATTGTAATTGTCAAGTTAATTAGAATTAAATCAAAAGATTTCTTTTTTGATTGAATGAAAAAACATAACCTGTTGAGTTTTGGTAAAGTTAAGGTTTTTTTCATGTTGATGTTCATTTTCCATGATAAGTTAGTACATTTATGTACTTGTTAACTCTGTAAAATACACTTGATCTGTCCTTATCATTATCCATTGATTAATTGGTTGTTTGAAGGAGTGATACTCAAGAAAAATAGATGACATTGACTAATAATTTTCTGTAAAAAATCCAAACTTAACAATTCAGTGTTTAAAACTTGTCTATACAAAATAAAAAAGTTGTTGAATTTTTATTTATAACTTGAATTTAACTACATTATATTAGATAAGATAATGATTTCATTTATTATGTGCATATTTTTATTTTAAATGGAGATATGTACACATCCAAATATTCGCTAAAGAACAAGCATATATGATGAAAAAATACCCCAAACTTAATAAAATCAAAGTTTTATTGTCAAAAACATTGTCATTATTAAGAGGAAAAACCAAAGGATTTTTTGATTATTAAATTGTATTTTTAATCCTTTTTAGAACTTTTAAAATTTGTGTTAAAATTTGTGTTCTTGCATCAAAGTAGTATGGGAAATTTGAGTGTCTTTTTACAGTGAATTTAAAATTCTAGCAAAAATAAGATGATTCTCCAATTTTAATGAAACTTTTAGAACTTATTGACAAATGAATTAAATTATTTTAGAAATTTTTTTTTACATGCTATCTCCCACTTATTTAATTTTATGAAATTTTGAAAAAAAAAAAATTCATTTTTATAAGGATTAATGTTTATATTATTTATAAGAACAAGTCATTAGAGAATTTAAATCATCAATTTTTTTTATCAACCTGAACTCCCTGTAAAAGAAAGTATTGTCTGAATTGTAAAGATTTTATAAATTAGATTTATTATGGATTCAATTGTCTTTTTTCTTTAATGAATTTATACAAGAATTGTTTTCATATTTTAAATTTTAATTATAATAATTTATAAAGTTTTAAATCTTTCAAAAATTTTCTATTAATATGTAGAAGTTAGATAATATTCTTATTAAGTGAAAACTATATTTACTAATCATAAATGAAAAAGTTTACTACAATTCTAGGTTGGTTTTCTTACTTTAAATTATTAGATTATTGATCACTTTGTACCTTAAGTTGAGGGAGTTTCATTTATGTTTCTTACTTTTTGTCTTTTAATTTTTCTGGTGACTTAGGCCTGGTTACTTTTGTGATTTACTTTTCTTGTTTTCAAGGTTTCATTAAGTTTTACAAGTGTCTGTGTAATATATATGTATATATGTATGTATATATTACAAAGCTGAAGAAATTATAAAACATCCAAATGTCATCTAGTTGCCCAAATCAGTACTGTAATTTCTTGATTCTCAAGACACCTTGTACAGGGTTTGAAAAATATCTGTTCAGATAATTCAAAATTCTGGATGACAGAATACCTAAATTATTGAAAATGAATGAAGAAAAAGTCCATTTCTGAAAGAAATTTAACATTTACATCATAAAATAACATTTTCAAATAATTTGTTCAAAGTTTTGTTGAGTTTATTTTTTATGAAAAAATGTGTCACTTTTGTCTGTTTCTATCTGGCCACATGTTTTTCTGCTGCTAACTCACAAAGTTGGATTAAAATAGATTAATGAAGGGTAACTTCTGGTTGAAAGTTTAAACGTTTGGCAAATTTTATCAGATGTTGAGTATAGTTTTCTAAATTCTCAAAATGCTTGACTGAGATGAAATATAAGAAATATAAAAAACTTTAATGCTTTCAATTTTTCTCTACATTTCATGTCCAGATAATTAAAGTAGAAGTGCCATTATTTTACTTTCATTAGTAAATAAAATAAATTGTTGAATGAGGCAACTTTATTTTTCATTGGTACCAATGGTCGGTATTTGGATCCATGTAATCCAGAACTTTGAATGCTGACCTTCAAGGCAAGTTAATTTTCTCCATCCATTAAAGATGAATTAATAATAGCTGGCCACTTGTATTCAAGGATACCCGTCTACTAAGGCAGCGAGCCAATCCCTATTGCAGACACTCGCTCAGGTACATTTGTGTTTGTTCAACACCCACAGAGCCCACCTGTGGTTTATACTGCAACTATGCTGAGCAGACCTTAGATACAGTTTTTGAGAGAGAGCATGTTATCTAGCATGATCAACAATTTGAACAAGACCAGCATGCTCAAACCCTTGGCCACAATGACTTGTGCTAGCACAGCTATTGACAGACCTCTAGAGTTCCTTCTACCCAATTTCACTCACAAGGCTTGGGTCAACCCATGGTATGATTTTCAGGCACTTTGCAGTGCTGCATATGGGATTAACCTCCATCCAGTTTGATAACATCAGGAAGTCACCTTTCCGACAAATCAACCATGGTGATATTCAAACCTGGGTCTCTTAGTCAGAAAGCCAACATTCTAACCACTCAGCCATGTGCCCATATAAAAATCCAGGACTTTGAATGCTGACCTTCAAGGCAAGTTCGTCTTCTCCATCCATTAAAGATGAACATAATGCTATCTTCATACTTATTTCACATCATTTGGCTTTGTATCAAACAGAACTTGAATATTTATAGGTATATTAAACTCAGTGAATTTTAGATAACGTGTGTTTTATTCTTAGATATAGTGATGACATTTACATGTGTTATCTATCATGTATATAACTGGAAATTTTGTTAATATAAATATAAAACCACTATCAAAACAAAGACATATAGATTAGTTAAGTCAGAAGAAATAGCAATATCATCTGAATTAATATTTTTGAGTGTGTCTGGAATATAGGAAATAAATGTCCTATATGTGCATATCAAGGTAAACATCTTGGCTGAATTGAGTGCAAATAAGATTGTTTGAGTAGTTCAACTAAAAATAGCTGGAAATATTACCACTGTTTGTTGGGCTTTGCAATGTGGTAATGTTTTTCCTCATAATTTTCAAAGCATACAAGTTTTCATGATTACAAAAAAAATGATGATTTAAAAAAAAAAACTGTGTCAAAATTGGTTTCAGAATTTTGAGCAGGGTGGGATACAAAGGGAAAATGGAGGGCATATTTGGTGATCAATGACTTGGATGTACAAGTCAATCAGTGAATCAGAAAGAGAAATCATTAATCCAAGTTTGAATTGGAGCCAAATTCATTATCTTCACTTTCCTACAAATATGTTTGGGGGAAAAATATGAAACCATCTCTTCTCCCTACCAGCTATGGGTTAAATATCAGAACTAACTGGGCTCTCTTCCCATAAAGTGGCAACCAATCTAAGAGAAAGAGAAACTGAATTCAAAACCAGTCTGAAGATGGATGGGCTCCGTCAGGTTAACTTGGCCTACATAGAAAACTGTTGCAAGAGCTGCAGTGCATATGGTGCCCCTGTGATTCCAATGGGTTATGGAACTTGTGACATCTTGGTGGGTAGTTTAGAGCATTTTTAAGTGTAGACATTATTCTCCTTAGATTTGAGTTGTAGCTTTTTTAGTTTTAGAATTGACAAAAGAATAGAGCTAAAAAAAAGTTTAAAGAATTTTATTGCAGAGCCAATAAATGAAAGTATAATGAATAAGATGAAAGACATTGTGTTTAGATGAGATGAAATACAAAATAATAAATGCCTGCTTTTTAGATTGTTAATTTATGATTACTTGGGACAATTCATTTTTTTATTTCTAAACTTTCTTTGTCCACCTTGACAAAAAAATGGTTTCAAAGACACCAAATAAATATCTGTCCTGGGTATGACGATAAACTATGTACAACAGTAAGGCCTCTGATCAGGAGGTTTTGAGGAGTGTGGAACCACCTCTAAATTGCTGGTGTTTCCATGTCCACCCTGACCTTGGATGGTAGCACCTTTTAGGGTCCCAGCTATGGGCAAATAGTTAACTATCAAACTGGGGTCAAAGCACTATGAAAGTTTAAAAATAGATTTTAATACTAGAAATAGTTTGCAAAAAAAAAAAAAAAATATTACCAGTAATACATTTTTGAAAAAAAAAATATTACCAACAATATATTTTTGAAGAAAAAAATATTACCAGCAATACATTTTTTGAAAGAGAAAAAAAATGTTACCAGTATTAAAAATGTTGTTGGCATTAAATAAACCATTGGGGTTGATATGCCATAAAACAAACCCTACCAAACTAAATAAATATAATACCCACATCCTCCAATCTAGCCTCTCCAGATATAAATCCAATATAAAACTTGTAGCTTATCATTAAGACAGATTCATATGAGAATGGTTAACAATATTCAAACAAAAATGATCTTCCAGGAAGCAATAAAAATCAACGCATGTGAAAGCTAAAACAGTAGGAATGTTAAAATAGATGTATATTTTTCAGTGTGTGCACATCACTACTGAATGTGATACAATGTCAAGGTTTAAAGTAGGTTTAACATCAATACCATGAAAAAATTGCCCAAGTTCCTTGACACTTCCTTTTTTGAGGACACCTCAGGGGCTGGGCAATAAATCCAACCTCCTTCCAAAGGAGAAGTACTGCCTAGGGGCAAAGCACCCTGGGGCTTGATTTTAATATTTTTAATACTTCCTCCAGCTGTGCTAGAGAAATATTAAAATAAATGATGGAATGTCAAGGAACCCATATGATGTAATGGAATAACCTGTCACCCCCATGAGTAACTACACGATAGGTAGTAACTACCTATAAGTATTGGTAAGTCAACGGACTACAGAGTCTAGCTGGGATCTGTTTTGTATGACTCAGACTTCCGCGAGAACTACTGACCTTCCAATAGTAGCACTCACTACTGGATTGACTTGCGACAACCTTGTGTATAACTGTTACCTTTATTCTTATTGTATTGGTTTTTACAATAAACCTTTACTTATTTTATCCACTGTGTTTTTCAAGTATATATTCCTGTTAGCACAGAATATAACACCATATGACAATGTAAATTAATAAAAAGATTTATTCAAGTATATGAGATATTATGATAATCAAATATATGTTCTTCTGGACAATATCTTTTGGATTTATTTATAAATAAAAATGGAAGTTGCATAATAAAACCTGACACCTCCTCAAAAAGTTAGTAATATTTTTAATTAGGATATATATTATAAGCATAAACTCACAGTTATATGGTGACTATGCATTAACTATAGACTTTGAGTCCCTGGACTTGAATGTTGTAAGCGTGTATGTGTAGGTGAGGTAATGGATAATTGGTCAGATTTGTTGATCAGAAAGCCAAATTCCAATTCCAGTTGGGTTCATTATATTCATTTAGATGCAAATAACCTTGGGAAACCTCTTCTCTTCCCAGCTATGGGTTAATTAGTAATACTTGTATCTCTAAACCATTATTATCTCAAAAAAAAAGAAAAAATAAGTAAAATCTAAAAATAATTTCTGGCTTCAAATAACTTACAAAGGGTTGATAAATGGTATAAAATGAATCAAGGAAAATGATAACCTTTGGTAACAGGTGATAAAATAATACTCTGACATGAGTAGAAGGATTGGTAATTCTTGCACTGAAGTCATTAATGTATGCTGGATTTTAAATTTAGCTCTGTTAAAATAAATGCTATTTAATATTAAACACAGACAATATAAAAAATGTTATTTAATCCTAATTATTAATTTAATGTAAAAACACTATTCAGTATTAAACACTGAGAAGCCAGATTTTGTGATCTCCCAAAAACTTTTTTCATGTTTCCACATGTCAACTAAATGAAAAATGTAGAATATCTTTGTCATCAATTATATATGTATAATTAAAATAATAGTTATAGCTTTAATATATATATATATATATATATATATATATATATATATATATAATACAAACAGTACTTACATAAAAATAGTCTCAGATTAATAGAATACCACCTCACTATTCCAACACAAAAGTGAAAACATTAGAACTCCTCCTAGTAGACAGACACACATACACAATCAGTAATACACATTACCATTCAGTGCCTACTTAGTGGTATTACATTTTTTACAAACTTACATACATATAGAATTATCTATAGTTTTAATGACTGACCTATAAGAATCAAACCACACAAAATTAAAAATACCAAAATTCTATCTTATCTGTTTTCTCTCAATCTCTGATAAACCTTTAATAAAAGTGAAATGTTATACTGATAAACCTTTTCTAGTTATTCTTTATGTTGTCTTATATATATATGTAATAATTACTTTTTTGGTGAGGTGTCCAAACTAAATAAGTTTAATATGAAGTTTTATTTATTACTTGTAAAACATTACTTGCAGCAATTTGTATTACTTCCCAGAGATCTTAGCTTGACTACTGCTTTCTCTTCTCATATGAATATCTTTTAATGATGGACCACAAATTTTCTATTGGAATAATTTCTGTGGAAGCTGGATGCCATTCCATTAATTTCATGTCTTTGAATTATTTTTTTTTCATCAATATACTCTTCAGCTTAAAGTATCTTATTTGTGATCTGTACCACTCAAAAAATGTCTTATCCATTTATAATCTATTTATATAATAGATTTATAATAATTATCTACATTTATTTTGAACTGTCATTAATTTGAAGGGATTTATAATTTTACCACGCATGTAGTACATGACTCCCCCCAGATGATGCTAGAATAGACTTTTCACTCAGTGTAACATCAGAGAAGCCAGGTGTATCAATGGGTTAACTTGGAGTAAATGACCTCCTAGCTACCAAGTGCAGATCTGCACCTTACAGGATATCAGTTTCTAACTCTGAAAGATCCACTTGATCAATTCAGCTGTGCCTAGAGTGTCCATAAAGGTCAATATATAAACACCTACTCTATAGGGGAAAGAAGAGACAGAAAAACATATCAGGCTGATATATAAACACCCACTCCAGGGAAGAGTCTCTAATATTCACACAAGAGTGTAAGGTTCATATTTCAGAGAAGACCCTGGGATCGCAGACCTACTGGCCAGTTTGTAGTCAAATAAAAAGTAATGTTAGATATGAGAGATTAAGTTTTGTTTTTATAAGTATGTACAAGATGACAACATTACACATAGACACCCCCTTGTTAGTTAAGTCATGTTGGTTGACCATTTCCATGAAGAACCCAACCTCTAGCCCAGCTATCAGGTCCCTTCAATGTAACTCTTTCATCACTGAAAATTGCTCTTTAGAAAACTGTTTTCATGCACTGCTTCACCCAACTTCAGCATTTCTTTTTGGTAAGGTTTATTTTTATAGTTTTATTTTTTTCATGTCTTTAGCCAATGTTCTTAATATTCTTCCTCTACTTCATAATTTTCAGTCATTATCTTTTGTGTTATCAGAAAGCAACAATATTTAAATAGATATATTCAAAAATTGTTTTGGAGAAGAGCAAAATATTCAGATGTTATATATATATATATATATATATATATATATATATATGCATGTGCACACAAACACACTCTTTCTGGAATATCTCCAACTATTTTGACTATCTTCAGAACTGGTTGCATGGTTTGATATAAGTTGGCATTCAATCAAAGGGGGACTTTACTGTGCATGCACCAATAGATGCTCTCCCATGGGGTTCATTTAATAAGGATTTCAATTCTCCCTTTAGTTTAGATTTAGTTCTCTACAACTTGTGACTTACAAAAGCTAAATGTTTGCATGTGTGTGTGTATATATATATATATATATATATATGAATGATCAGGCCTGATGGTTGTGTATAAGCATGAAACAAGCTGTCACCACTGGATATTGACTTCAATATGCACTTTTAAATTTATATACACTCTATCCCTGATATTGATGACTTTAATCTATAAATATAGCATGCCTTAAAACTATACTTATCATATATATATGTGTGTGTCCAGGGACATAGAAGGATATGGGTTGGTGTCCAGGCATGCAGTTAACCCACTGGGAGTGGTGGGACTCAAGTCTTTGATAAGGTATCTGTCTCAGAGAATGAAAATTCTAGTGTAATACCTGCCTCAGTGCTAATCTGGATATCTTACAAATGCTTGTCTCTGGGATTCTTAGCATTGTCATTATGAATTGTTGCAGTTTTGAACAAACTGTACATGACTTTAATCTCAGCACAGACATTGCTGATATCTTAACATCTGTTGTTGGATGTGTGGATGCATCTATTTCAAATACAAGTATCCTGAAATCTATACTGTTAATTGACCTATTGTAAGTGAAATTGGCAAGACAAAGCTGTTTGGAAGCCATTGATAGTTGTTCTAGCCCAAACTTGCTGTTCATTGTGAGCAAGGTTCAGAGCATACAGGCCTTGTTTAACTACTGATTGCACCACATTGTGCACTTTCTCCTAGAAAATGTGACTAAGGTCTGCTCAGCATAGGTGCAGTATAACCTACAGTATGGCTCTTTCGATGTTGAAGAAATACAAATTGAACCTCAGCAGGTGTCTGCAACAAGTATTAGCTAGCCACCTCTACAGATAGGTCTACTTTGAAATTAGCTGCCAGCAATCATATATATATATATATAGAGAGAGAGAGAGCAGCCATTTTGACTACACTGTTGTATGGCTCAGAATCATGAACCTCATATAGGTCCCATATCAATCAGCTGGATTTCTTCCTCAAAAGTTGTCTCCATGCAATCTGTGGCTATGATTTTGACAATAGGGTGTCCAATGCTGATCTTCTCAGAAAATGCAACATTTTTAAAATTGAGACTTTCCTGATGCAGTCAAAACTTCGCTAGTCATGTTGCAAGGATGAGTGATGATAGAATACATAAAGTCTTCATGTATATCCAGCTTGAGAGTAGACAAAGGACTGTTGGACAGCTGTGGCTCAGGTATAAAGACAAGATAAAGAGTAACCTCTCAGCTGTCAATGAATTAAGTTGTTGGATCCTCATATGTCAAAATTGATGGGAGAATCCCTCACATACATACATATACATGGTAACATGGTGAACTCTCCTCTCATGATTGATAAATGAGTCAGCAGTGGACTGTGCCTTTCGTTTTACACTTAGGCATGCTAGCAGGGGCTATTGTGGATAAAATCAGGTAAGGGAAAGACATATTTCATTTGTGCTTTCTTAAGTGCAATGCTAGCCCAGCCTTGCTGCGGGCAACAAAGCCACACTGACAGATGAAATTTGTTAAAGCAGGATTTTGATGGCGTCTCTGCTTCAGAGCTTGATGAAAGTGATCACGGTGCTTAAGTCTACTGTCTTCAAAACCTATTAACTTAATGAAACATGTCTTTTGCCACTCCTTTCGGTTTGATGCTTGGGCTTCTCCAGTTTTCTGATCAAAGTTGAGAAGTTGTCTTTCAATTTGTCTTTGTAGCATAAGAGTTGATATCCAACTGAATGCTTGGAGTTTGGTAGTTGTCTATACGGAACCTTTTTTGTAAGCCTATGCTCATCCATTCTTATAACATGACTAGCCCACTTAAGTTGTATCTTTGCTAGAATGGTTTCAGTGCCTGTGATGTTGTTACATTTTTTCAGTATTGCACTATTTTTGACTTTGTCATCCCATTTTATATCACATATGGCATGAAGACAGTACGTGTGAAAGGCATCAAGTTGATTTATATGTTTGCGGTACAGGGTCCAAGTTTCAGCACCATAGAGAAGGGTTGAGAGACACGTCTTTGGTGTTCCATAACCTAAATGCTGTGCTGGCTTTGGCTATTCAGGACTAGATTTCTCAGTCCATTTTTCCATCAGAAGAGAGTGTTGATCCAAGATATGTGAATGCCTCAACAGTTTTTAATGTCGTACCATCAATGAATACGGAAGGATTTTTGAAAGATGGATTGCCTGGTACTGGTTGGTACATTAGCTCAATCTTCTTTTTGTTGATATTAATTCTAAATACTTTTGTTGTTTCAGAGAATTTATGAAGTATAGTTTGAATGTTTTCTAGACTGTGTGCTAATAGAGCAACATCATCTGTAAAGAGAAGATCATGTACTGGCTCCAGACCAAGTTTTGCTTATGCTTTTAAACATTGCTGAATGTATAGACGTCTACTTGTTCTGAATTCAACATTGATTCCTTCACTTAAGTCAGAGAATGCTTTTTCAAGCATAGCAGAAAAGTGCAATGAGAAGAGCAGTAAGAATGCAACCTTGCTTTGTACAGTTGGAGATGAAAAAGGCGTCCGATTGCTCACTTCCCAACCTTACAAAAGCTTTTATTCCTTCGTGAAAGGAGATAATAATGTGGAGCATTTTTTCTGGAACACATAATTTTGACAAAACTTTCCAAAGAGCAGTATTGAAGGCCTTTGTGAAGTCTACAAAAACAATAAATAGATCCTTGTTTTGTTCTTGTGTCTTTTCCTGAACTTCCTGGCGACAAAAGATCATATCCACAGTTCCTCTACTGGATTGAAAACTGAACTGAGTCTCTGGTAATACTGATTCTGAGACAAAATCATTAAGCCTATTCAGGATGATACGAGCAAGGATTTTGCCAGCAACCGAAAGAAGAGATATTCCTCTATGGTTGTCACATTCACACCTGTTCCCTTTGTGCTTATAGAAATGGACAATTGAAGCATCCTTATATTGCTGTGGCACTTCTCCCTTTTTCCACACAAGGTTGAAAGATTCACAAATTTTGCATATCAAAAGACTGGTGTGACATTCATAAATTTCAGCTGGAATTCCATCTTTGGTGGGGGCTTTTCCATTCGAAAGCTGCTTGATAGCTTTTTTGAGCTTGAAGATTGAAGGGTTGGCAGAAAGGCTTTGTACAACAGGTTGCTGAGGAAGACTGTTTATTACTTCAGCATCAACAGACAAATCCTAATTTAGGACTATGGAGAGGTGTTCTGCCCAGTGTTTGATAATGTGCCTTTTGTTTATCAAAAGAGTGTTATCTGAAGAAAAGATTGGTGATAGATTGCTGGAAATGGGACCAAAAACACCCTTCAATGTCTGGTAGAATTATTTGAAGTTACGTCTGCAAAGCTTTAGCTTTTGCTGTCTACCAGCCCTCCTTTATCTCCCTCAGTTTTGCTTGAGACTTTCCCTTGGCTGATTTAAAGGCCTGTTTCTTTGATAGGCATGCTTTGTCTGCCATTCAGACCTGATGATATTTATGCATGTTTTCAAGGAGAGATTTAATTTCAGGATCGTTTGAATCAAACCTATCATGATGTTTTTGCTGAACATACCTGAGTGTTTCTTTTGCCGAGTCATACAGTATGTTTTACAAGGCAGACCATGCAAACTCAACTTCATTATCTACGTCAAGAGATGAAAGTTTTGAGTCATACAATGTTTGGAAAGAGTCTAATGTTTTCCTGTCTTTCAGCTTTGTTATGTCTACCTTCTTTGACAGTTTTGCTCGATTGTTTCTAACAGGCTTCTTAAAAATGCATTGCCATAAGGGAGCAAACAATTTAGTGATCTGACCAACATTGACTGATTGCTAGTGATCACAACCACAAAAGATGACGTAGTCAATGAGATGGTCATGCCCTGATCTAGGATGTCACCATGTAGATTTTAATCTAGTTGGGTGTTGGAAAATTGTGTTGGTGATTACAAGATTGAATTTACTGCAAAGAGACAGCAGCAATACTCCATTAGAATTTGATTTACCGACATCATTTTTTTCCAATGACTTTACTCTAGTCACATCCAACACAAGCATTGAAGTCCCCCATCATATAAAGTTTGTCACAAAATGACATCTCCCTTAGAAGTTCACAAAGGTTGCAGTAAAAGGATTCTTTTACTTCCTCAGTAGAGTCCATGGTAGGAGCATAACTACTAAGTAAAATGGCATGCTTATTCCTACCAATAGGTAAGTGAAGTGTAACCACCTTGCACTTCTTTGAGTTGCCCTCTGTCTGGAAGTCTAGTTTCTGATAGAGCAGCAATACTGATGTTGTTTTGTTTAAGTACTCATGCAATAACTGCTGTTCTGCATTAAGGATTTTTCTTATTTTCCTGAAGAGTCCTTACATTCCAAGATGCTATGAACATGTTTGTTTCATTAAGTTTTGATTTTCTGAAATTTCGAGTGTACTATTTGGATGCCCTGCCATAAGCACATTATGACCTTATGTTTGGACATGCAATTTTTAGGTCACCTTTCTTCATAAGAGGAAAGCTGTGACATCCCTAAATAGGGCTGCTTTGTTATGAGAGGAGAACTTGAAGTGCAACAGTGTCTGATTTTGTGCTGCACAACAGCCATCTACCTTTCACTACCCATGTGTGAAATTCAAGCTAAAGACTGCTAGTGGCATTCCGGTCACTATCTCTTCTTTGCCATGGAATTTCTGTCCTGCATGTATTTGTGTTGAACTATTAGCCATTCAGCTACTGATCAACCTGCACTAAGATTTGTTTAAAGTGGTAATATGCTTGTGCGGCACAAAGCACACTCTCTTCATCAAAACAACATAGCCCATCCAGGTGCACTGTGTGCCATGCATTAGGTGTTTGTGATGATCGCATGTTATATTATCATGGAAATTTGATCTCCCTGGGACGTTAAATACATTGGGTAGTGCATGGTGGACAACACAATATACATAAAGGGTTCTGATGTCATTACCATCTCTAGTATAAGGGCTGGTGGCTATATATATATATATATATATATATATATATAAAATCTTTTCTGTGGATTGTAGATAAGTCCTTGGCCAACAGCCCACCTTTAACACGTGAGAGATTTAGAGGATGGGTGAGGACAAGTTTTGCCTGTTACCCTTAAAAACAAGGTGCAGCAATTGAGCAACAAAAGTACTACTTCTACCCAATGCCTCCTATACACATACAAAAAAAAACAAAACATTTTGTTTTTATATACATTGGATGTCAGAGTAAACAGTTTGTCATTAAATGTGCTAATATATTGCTATGTATATATTTTAAGTAATAATAATAAAATAGAATAAAAAATATAAAATTATTATCAAATATATTGGAATATTTTATTATATATATATACAGTAGTGGCCATAATATAAGGAACAGAAACAACAAAGACATAAATATGTGTATTACTTAAAAAGTAATGCATGATTAGTGTTGTAGAGTAGTTTCAAAGTGGAGGCTTGTATTTCACTAAGTCAGTCCTAAAATAGGTTCGACGTACAAAACGTTAGGAACATGAAATAATAGGTAATGACGAAGAGAAATCTAGTTGTGGTGGCTGATACTTTAATATCCAACTAACGGTCGTCCGACATCGACTGACTGACCAACTCACTGAGCGCCCTAGTTATTATAGGTGGGAGAGTCTATTAACAATAGAATAGGTGTGTTCCACTATAACAATTAGCAATGAAATTTTACTGAATAAAGATTAGGGTATAATGCATAAATATTATACAAAGTTACAAAAATTTACATAATAGTTTTTTTAAAATAAAGATTAAATGGAACAAAGGAAATAAGCTACTAGACATAAGTTAAGGAACGATGTTAATAATTTGCATAAACTTTTAATTTACATTGTTAAAAAACTCGATGGAGCTTTTCAACAATAAGTAAATGTTCATTTATCATTAGGACTTTATTTTTAAGCAATATGGCAAATTCTACATGCAAAACACTCTCTTTTGAAGAAAAAAACTCATTATTGCTAACTATCAAGAAAAAAAGTCAATTTCAGAAATTTCTAATATTGTTCGTAGGTCTAAAAGTGTCGTTCATCGTCTAATTTGCAGGTATAAAACTGATAAAACGTTAGATGCAAAACCAAAAACCAGCAGACCTCCAAAAACATCGCAAAGAGAAGATCGAAGAATTATTAGAATATCTACAAAAAGACGTTTTGAAACTGCTACATCAATTGCCCATAAATTTAATGAAGAGGCAGATAATAAGATCACAAGGAAAATGGTTGCTCGCAGGTTAAAAAATGCAGAATTGCATGCCCATATTCCAGCTTTGAAGCCTCTCATTTCAAAGCGAAACCAAAGGGCATGCCTGAAATATGTGAGAGAACATGTTTGGACTGACGCACAATGGGATACAGTTCATTTCAGTGACGAGTCCAAGTTTACTATATTTGGTGCTGAGGGTAAAACTTGTGTACACTGTAGAACAGGTGAAAGACTGTCTTCTCAATGTGTCAAGAAAACCGTTAAGTTTGGTGGCGGCAGTGTGATGGTGTGGGGAATGATTTCATCTGTAGGAGTTGGCCATATCATCCGCGTTCATGGCAATATCAATGCTGAGATTTACAAAAGGCTTCTTCAGCAGCATGTGGTACCATGATTACACCATAATCTTTATGAATCTCCTATTTTCATGCAGGACAATGTACCTTGCCACAAGGCTCAGAAGGTTATGGCTTTATTTGAAGAAGAAGGAATCACCCTAATGAAGTGGCAATCGCAGAGCCCTGACCTGAATTCAATAGAAAATGTTTGGAAGATAATTGGAGAAAGGGCTCAGAAAATCCAAAAAAGCAGGATCACCTATGGGAGTTATTGAAAGACGAATAGGAGGGAATTACTGCTGATTTTGGCAATAAATTAATTAGATCATGTGGTCGACGATGCAGAGAAGTCATTGAAAATAAGGGGATGTTTACCAAATATTAAATTTTGTTGATATTTTGTTCAAAATCAAGTATTAACAAGATCGTTCCTTAACTTTTGTCAAGTATCTTATTTTCTTTGTTCCATTTAATCTTTATTTAAAAAAAAAACTATTATGTAAATTTTTGTAACTTTGTATAATATTTATGCATTACACCCTAATCTTTATTCAGTAAAAATTTCATTGCTAATCATGCATTACTTTTTAAATAATACACATATTTATGTCTTTGTTATTTCCGTTCCTTATATTATGGCTGCTACTGTATATGTCTGTGTTTCATTCAATAATATAAATATATTATGTCTATTTATTTTATACTGATCCTTTCCAGTTCTCTAATGAATTTCTTGATGTTAAATTCATCAAGGAAGGTGGCATAGTTTTTTCCTACCCAAATACTTTTGATCTCCTCCAAGATCATCTTCAGGCGTAAATTACAAAGACAAATTTATTATAACTCTGATAAAATCTTCATTTTGTTGTAATGGTAATTATCTCTGAGCATGATCTTGGAGATTGAAAGTACTTGGGTCAGAAAAATCTGCAGTGCGTTCCTTGATGAATTTCATCTTAGCATCAAGAAACTGATTAGAAAACTGGAAATGATGAGTATAAAAATAAATAGACACAATATGTCTATATTATTCAATGAAACATGTTTGAGGATATGCTGTACACACACACATATATATATATATATATATATATATATATATATATATATATATATATATTCTTACTCCTTAGCTCCTCAATATGTTATGTTAAGATATAAATTCAAATAATTTGATTACACTGTTGTTCTAAAAGATTGTAATTCATTCTGTTACACAAACAGAATTCTACTTTAGTCCAGCTGCAAAGCTAATTTGGCAAGATACAAAATGTTATCTACATTATGTTGGTATTTTTTAGTCTATTTTCTTAGTATTATAATCTTCTATATATCACTGACAATTGTCTTCAGGTGCTGTATCAGTATAATCCCATGTGCATTCACTCAGTAAAAGAAAATGTATGTCACATGTACTGCTTCAACAGGAAATTGAACTCACAAATCTATAGCTGTGATTGAACTCATGACCCAAGTCATAGATTCAATTAGAAAACTCATTGCAAGCCAATACTTGGATGGCAGTATTTGAAAGTAAGAACAATAGACTTACAGCAAGGGAAACAACACTTAGATATTAAATAGTAATTTCCCTCCAGCAAATTGTCCATGCTATGTAATCCACACATACACACATACATACATACACGCGCATGCATACACACACACACACACATATATATATAATGTAATGTGCATGATACATGAATTATATTGCTTTGTTACTTTGTATTATAGAAAATTATATTCACTTGATAACATTATGGTTGGATGTCTATGACTAAAGATCAGTACAAAGAATTGAAGAAATTTAGAAGCTGTAATTAGTTAAGTCAAGTCTGGTACATTTATGATGGACTCTCCTGTCATCTTTGACATATGATGGTTTAGTTGTTCAGCTCCTTGAAATGAACAGCTAGACTCCACTAGACATTAGATTTCATTATAGTCATGAAGACTTGCATCCTCACATTTCATACAAACTGAATACAGGGGAACTGATGCACATAGTGTGCAACAAGGTTTCCAAATTCATCTACCTCCAGTTTTAAAATTTAGTTTTCCTTCTTATATAAAATATATATTTAATGTATCAACCATTTGTTTAAGATTCTATAATTTTGCCCTCCTTCACTTTGTTAAATTTTGTGTCTGACTATCGCTTTTTTCCTTAAGTATTATTTCAGTTCTCTCTTTAAGTACCATGTTCATTCAGGAGGTCGACAATCATATCTCTCCACAGCTTCCTTTGTTTTAATGTCTGCAAACTGTGCATCACTGTTATTCTGAGTGAAGATAGTGGATTGTTGCTGTCTTCTCCACAGTTTTGAATTTAGTATTTTCCTTCTAGACCAGTGTCCAACTAAGGCTTGAGAACCAAGTCTACTTTGCTCTTTCACCTATAGCTGAAGGTTAAATATTGTTGTAACCTATGGAAGGTTACTGAATAGAATAATCAAGCGAAGGTTGGTAATGAACGATAATACTTAAGACATGAACAACATATATAAGATTTGCCTTTGGCACATAGAAGAAGTTGTCAACTGCTAGAAGTGACTCAAGTGAATTCCACAATGAGTCTCCAACTGCAGACCAACACACAGTATTTACTACTGTATTTATGTGAATGGGGACATACCCATTATCGTCTGTAGATAAGCTACAACAAATAATATACATTTCTGGAATTCTTTATTAAGAGCGATATCCAGTTAGCCATAAACTATCAAAGAATACTCTATTGTCAATGAGAGTGATACCTCTGTTACAGGTTTGTCCTGGGTTTGACAATAGACTACATCCGGCAGAAAGGCCTCTGACCAGGAAGTTTTTTGAGGAGCATGGAACCATCTCTTAATTGCTGTTGTTTTCCACTCCACCCTGACCTGGGGTGGTAGCACCTGTTAGGATCCCAGCTATGGGCAAATAGTTAACTCCCAAACTACGGTCAAAACATGAAAATATAAAAATACATTAAAAAAAAAATTACCAGCAATACACTTTCATAGTAAAAACAAAATTTAAAAAAAAGCCGGCAAGATATTATTGGAAAAAAAAATTAGCAGCAATACATTTTTTTTGAGAAAAAATTACCACACCTCACAATAAAATAAAATTTTGGTATTAAATGACCCATAAGGAGTTGATATGCCATTAAAGAAACCAATCTAAACCATTTACAGGTGAATTATCACTGTATACACAATGCCATATTTGGGGCACCTTGAGGTGGTGTAATGGTTAGCAAGCTTGTCTTGCTAGATCAATTACGGCTGATTAGTGAGTTCAATCCTCATTGGGTGCCTCCATACTTTCGGCCTTGTGCCACATCTAAGCTACGCTTGGAAAATAACTATAGGGCATCCCGAGGCGGTGTAATGGTTAGCAAGCTTATCTCGCTAGCACAATTACTAATGAGTAGTGAGTTTGATCCTCACAAGGCTGAAAGTAAGGGGCACCCAGTGAGTTTGATCGTCACTGGGTGCCCCTTACTTTCAGCCTTGTGCCACATCTAAGATACGCTTGGAAAATCTCTACACAATGCCATATTCATAACTTTCAATCAGTCTGAGCTAAGTTTAGTAAATAACAGATGAGCACCTCATCTGGCTGTCAGTTAGTACTGAGTAATGTGTTTGATCCTCACTGGGTATCTTATATTTGTGACCTTACCTTGTGCCAGACAATGCAAAACTTAGTAAATATCAAGTGAACACTTGAGTGTCAGGTGATGGGTAGCAAGCTAGTCTGGTTGACCATTACTATTGAGTAAGGAGTTTGTTCCTCACTGAGTGTCCTGTACATTGCCTTATATCAAGTATCTTCATTGTTTACTTCTAAATGGGTTAAGTTATGAGCTGTAACCAAAAATTTTCTGATGTTAACACAGCTGTTGTTTTTTATTTGAACATTTTAAAACAGAATTTCTTTATTTGATTTAAGATACACTTTTAACCTTCTTTATTGGAGAGTCTCCTTAGTTTTTCTATCTTGGGAAATAAACATCTGTTAACATTATCTTGCAATCTCCTATTAGGTTAAGAAAAAATATTTTGTATTTTTCTTCTTTTAAGATTAAGAGGAAAATTGGGAAAAGCTTCATAGCCATTTTTTATTGTTTTTTTTTTTTTTTGGTTTTTTTGTTTAATATTTCAATTATTTGTTTGGTTAAGTTCAGGGGCCAAACTGTTGATTGCACTAAGATACACAATCTTTTTTATGTGCTATATCCTCTCAGAACATGAGTGATAATAGCTCCCCACTACTTCCTACCCTTTGTAGCAATAAACAGTGTTTGTTCCGTCACAGTTTCTGTTCTGCTAGCTTTTCATTTCTTCTACTTTTATGTGCTGTGTCCCTTCAGGATGTAGCCGACCATGTCTCTCCACTTCCCCTTATTACTTGTTGTTCTCAATATGTTTTGTCCTTTTGCTACATCTCCTAAACCCTATTCTATCATCCACTTGCTTAAGCCCACTAATTATGTCATACATTGCTTTCCTTTGTCTCTTTTTCCTTCTATCTGCCCTATGAGTATTAGATTCTCTAAGCCCTCGTTTCTCAACACATGTTCCAGAAATTTCAGCTGCCTCTTTCTGATGTTAAGTATAAGCTTCCTCCTTGTTATCTCTGTTGCCTTGAGTCTCTTCTTCATCTTTGAGGAGAGTGCCCAACATTCACTGCCATAAAGGAGGACAGATATCATGTAGCAGTTCATTACTCTTTTCTTTGTTACCAATAAAATCCTCCTATCTAGTAATACTCTGCCTAACTTTTAGAATGTATCTTTGGTCATCCCAATATGCCTTTGGATCTCAGCATCGCACTTACTATCCTCTGTCAGAACATTTCCAAGACATTTCAATTTCTGCACCTGCTTGATTTTGGTATCTCCAACCTGTAAATTGCATTTTGGGCTCATCTTTTTACTGATGACCATGCATTCTGTCTTGTAGTTTATGCTTAGCGCCTTCTTCTCGCTCTCCTTTGCTACCTTCTGTAGGAGGTTTTTTAATTTCCTTTCCATGTTTGCAATCAGCACTGTGTCATCTGTGTATCTTATACTGTTAAGATTGTGGCCGCCAATGATGAATTCTTGTAGGATTTCCAATTCTCTCAGAATTACCTTGCTATATAGTTTGAATAAGTTCAGTGAGAAGACCTATCCTTGCCTTATACCCATTTCTATATTTTTATATCTTCTGAACTCATGTTCTATCCGTATACAGGTGGTTTGCTGCCAGTATAAGTTCTTGATTATTCTAATATCTTTCCCAAATATATCAAGGTTGCTGAGCAGTTCCAACAGATCTTTGTGGCGTAGTCTATAAAACATAGTAGCACGTCCTTCTGCATTCTTATTGCTCTTTCTGATAACATTCTGAGCATGAATATTGCATTCCTTGTTCCAGTGTCTTTAACGAACCCGCACTGTTCTTGTCCTATCTCTGGCTTGATTCTGTTGCATGCTCTATTCATCAGAATATGGATGATGAGTTTTGTAAATTACTCAGTTTCTCTTTGCTTGTCTTAACTTCAATATGCCCTGTAGGTGTCAAATTCTCCAAGCCCTCTTACCTCACTATATGTTCCAGTAACTTCAACTGTCTCTTTCTGTTTTGAAGTTAAGTGACCTTTTTGTTTCATTTCTCATGATCAGTCCATGGCTGATGGAGAACAAGGTCTCTGTCTACTCAAGCATCCACTTTAGCTGTAAGGAAATTGTCTGATTTTCACTACTGTATAAGAAGATTGATATTACATCGCAGTTCAGCACTCTTTTCCTTGTTTCTGATGAAATTTTCCTGTTTCTTGAAACTGTAATAATAAAATATTAAAACAATATTAATCAATATAAATGTGATGGTGATTATTATTATTATTATTATTATTTAAAAAAATAATATAAATGTGAGGTTTTTTAATATTATTAAAAAATATAAATGTGATTGTGATTATAATTTTTTATTAAAAAAAATAAATTGGTATAAATGTGATGGGGGTGATATTGATGATTATTATAATAAAAAATTACATAAAATTAATCAATATAAATAATGTGAAGAAGCCATCAATATCTAAATCATGATGTCCTATGAGGAATATCTCACAATAAAAAATAAAAAGGAGGGAAACAGTTTTATTCAATGAGCACTGATATGTTTTGGTATAAGCCATTTTATTTTTATAGTTGGTCAACTATATTTCTTAGTTGAGGAACTAGATGACTAAGAAATTTATTTCCAAATGGAAAGTTGAATGAGACCAAATTACCTTCCACTAGATTTAATAAAGTATTCATTTAGAAATTCCAAGAGAATTACCAAGTATAAGGATGGAAATATGAAGATAATCAAAGGGCAAAATGAATGAAACACTGTGAGTCAGAATGAGTGTGATAGTTTAAAAAATATTTAATATTTGGATTGGCTAACAAAACTTTTGTAATATTGCAAAATCATTTTATGTTACCAAGGCAAAATGATTAGAAAGCTCTGACATAAGTTGAAAATGTATATAAAAAAAATTAATCAATTAAAATCTCCTCATAGCCATCTATTAAGGGAAAAATTAAAATTAATTTTAAAAAGTTTCTTTAAATTGATTATTGAAATGTTTTTGCCAAATTCATTGTTACAGATGAAGGTGTTACATCCCTTGTGTTATGCAATAGATTAACATCAAGGTATTATCTATACAATAAAGATAAAATTAAAATATTGTAAGTTCAAGAAAATAAAAACAAATGAATCTCATACTTACTTCAGTGTCTTAAATAATAAGACTATGTTAATCTCAGGGTAATAGGTAAAGATTTCTTTTTAAAAAAACTAAATTGCTTACATTGATTCCAGCAATGAACTTTCAGTATTGTCATCTCCAGTCGACAAAGATTCCTTCAAGGTTGGTGAGCCTCTCTTTAGAATTACTTTGATTGACAATGTTTCATCAGTTATTACCAAAGTAAGCATTAACTGTAGAATAGTGTAATTCTGTTTAATAATTAAGGAATTTTTTTTTTTTTAGACAGATGTTTTTTTAAAAATGTATTTTTAAAACAGTGTCTCAATTTTTCATTGAAACCTTCTTGTATGCACTCTAGTAAAACCAACTGTACTTTGTACCTCGTTACCTGTTTGCCCTTTTCCTAACCAAAATTTGGTTTTGATTGGTCAGTGTATAGCTATTTTAGAGGATGTGATGTACTAATGAAACTTACAGAATTTTATATGTAGAGTTTTGTTCTTGTTGATAAACATAGTCAATAAAATTTGGGATAGTAGGTAGTATCCATTTCATACAGAAAATATGAAATGAGGTTATTTTTATTTACTTATTTCTTTTTTTTGGTAACAGCTGTACACTTTTGTATAAAAAAAGTTAAAAGGACAAAAAACTTTAAAAAAATAAGAGTAAAAATTTTTTCACTTAGAGTCATAAATAGAATCATGACTTCTTTTGGTGGAAAAGTCATCTTGACTATTTTAAAACTTGGGCTATCAAAAAGTATGTCAGTTGGGGGGAAAAACATGCTGGTAACAAAATATACAGTTGTATCTATTCACTTGTAAATTTAATTTGAGATTATTATCAGGTAATTTTAACATTTAAGTTTAATAAAAATTATTCACATGAGTTCAACAGAAAAAACATATGATCTTTCGTACAAGTTGTTTCAATCTAAGGCAAAAGTTAATACAATTTGTTCATTTGTAATTAATGCGTTTTAACAGAGGATGGAAAGTGCAACACTGAAATCCAAAGGCACATTGGTGTAGCAAAAGATGCCTTCCAAAAGCTAAGCAAAGTATTTAGAAATAGGAAAATTTTGTTAGAAACAAAGAAAAGAGTACTGAACTGTTATGTAATATCAGTCCATCTATATGGCACTGAATGCTGGACAATCTCCTGAAAGGTAAAGGTATTTTTTAGAGATATTTCTTTGCCACATGAGTAGATTGCAAGTATTTTCAGGGAATATTTGCAAAGAATCAACAGTCAGGAACAGGATTATACAGTTGATTCTGGCAAGTGCATACTTTTCTCAAAGACTGTTAGCAAGGAATATATTCCAGCTTCCCAGCACATTTACTATACATAATTGATCTTACCATTTATCAGAGACTTTATGTGAAGAGTAACTCTTATGAAAGTGAGGTGGAAAAGATGCCGTTATGACAAACTAGTTAGGAAGGAGAAATACAAAGAAAAGGTCTTGTGTTTATCTTTCTGAAGTAAAAACACATCTTCAAACTTGCAGGACCATTATTGCATATTTCTCTGTGGGAGAGAGTATATTGTATATAACTGTATCTTTGCTTGCCTGGTTTTGTGTCTGCTTCAACTAAAAAAATCTCATTTTTCATACCAGAGGAATTTATTATCTTTGAAAAAAAAAAAATGACTAATCAAGTAGACAATATGGAACACTGACGACTGTTCAGAATATTACACTCAATATTCAATATATGCTCTGACCCAAGATCGCATATAAATATGCACTTCAGCTGTGCATTTGTGTATTTTGTGGAGGAGCTTGTAGTTTCATAAGGAATGAGAATTATTCAGAGAGGACAAGTATTCATTTTGAGCAAATCTTTTTTCAGTGTAATAAAGTGCACACTTTTCTTTTTTTAATCATTTTACCCTAAACCAGGCAATAAAGCCACTAAGATGCATGGGAGGAGGGTATTGAGTGTGAAAGAATATAAGAAAAAGAAAAACAGTGAGAACAATAAAAGAACAGAAATTAAGAAGACATAAAGATTGACGTATTCAAACTTTTGAAGATCAAACTTGACTGGAAAGCAAGAAACCAGAAGAGAATTCCACAAGCAAGAAGCATGAGAAAATAACCTGTTAGCAAAGAACTTGCAGTTACATTTAGCAATTTCAACTGTAAAATGATGAGATCATGCTGCCAATCTAGTACTGCATTTAAATTTATAGTCTAGATATCATAGGAAAATTCATAGAACAACTACCATGAAAGTATTTACCAAAAAGACAAATGGAAGCTATATTATAGCAGTGGGAAAGTGACTGAAGCTGAGATGCCAGGTCATGTTTGGATTTTACTAAGGATTTCTAAATATATTACAGGAGCATCAAACCATATATGACAGAAATATTCAAAGTATATATGAATGGTAGATTTATAAATATGTAAGACAGATTTAGGTGTGAAAAAAATCATCTCGCACAATACAGTGAACAAATGTTCCTAGCAGCAGACCTAGAGATGATTCTCTTTTTAAATTCAAGTATAAAGGACTTAAAAATTTCAGAGATTTGGAGGTATGAAAGAATTTTACTTAAGTTTCTTTCCATGTATAAGCAATGTATTCCATGATGTGTAAGATGTTGATTAGCAATTACTTTTACTACATTTGTAGAACAAATAACAATGTAAACATTAAATTATGTTCCAAGTAATAGTATTGATAGTGTTTTGTGACATCATGCATACCTACAAGTTTACCATTCATCTATGCTTAAAATATTGCTGCCACATATAGTCTGGTGCCCCTGCTATTTACCTTAAGCTCCTTGATAAAATCCAAAGAATAATCAGCAATATTACAGGTTCTGATATGACAGCTCAGCTTTAGTCACTTTACTACCATAATAAGGTTGCCTCTCTGTGCATTTTCTATGAAATACTTTCATGGTAATTGTTCATATGAGCTCTTTGCTATGGTACCTAGACTTTTTGAATTGGATCGCAGTACTAGACCCGCATTGAGATCTCAACAATTTACAGTTGAGCTGACTAGATGTAACCATCAATTCTACACTAACAGTTTCTTTGTTTGTGGAACGCCCTTCCGACTACATTTTTTCCAGCCAATTTTTATCTGCAAAAATATAAATGAATTGTCAATCACTATCTACTGTTCTTCTGATTACTCTTTTCTCTTCCTGTTCATTCGTGATGTTTCCTTTCATAATTCTTCCACACCCAATAACTCCTTGTGTCTTCGTGGTTTTACTGTCTTGCTTGGGGTGAAGCTGATTAAAAAAAAAAAAATCTGTCTATATATTATGTTGAGTCATATCATTTGTTATATTTTCAAGAATTAAGTAAATAAACAAAAATAGAAATTATTTATAACTCAATCTAATACATACCATCATATTACACAGTATATTTACATGAACAATCTACTTGCATAGATTAAAGAAAAGGTTTATTTTAAAAATCTCCGAAATTCATAAACCTGAAGAAGGCAGGAGGGCACAACAGCTGAATCATTGTGATAATAACAACAACAAAGATGAGGATATTAGTCCAAACGTAAATAATAAATAGTTCTAATTTATACATCTGCTATATATATAGTGAATTATGAGAAAATACTTACAGGGAGAGTCAGATCCCAAAATAAAAAAAATATCAGGGTCATAATTCCAAAGGTCATAAATCAGTCTCACACTCAAAAATGCTAGGGACATAAATCAAAATGAGTAAAAAAAAATCGTATACACAATTGTCAAAACTTTCACCCATGAAGAACCAAGAAATCTGCTGTCATCCAAAGTAGTGTCCATTTATTAGAGTAAGAAAAGCTGTAATTGGTCAAGACTGATGAGCAAGCGTCAAATTATTTTTCAGTATTATCTCCTTCTTTGTCACATAATATTATCTAGATTTAACATTATACATGGAAAATTTTAGATCAAAATTTAGCCAATCAGGCTGTAGATTTACTGATCCACCCTCATAAACATATATTTCTGTTTGTATAGTGAATTGAGCTTTCACAAGTATCTCACTATTACACATTGTGCCCCAAAAAGCTAGGCCTATGGCCACAATACATTGAAACACTGGTTCCTGTACAGTCAGCCAAGTTAAGCAATGTCAAGCCTGGTCAGTACTTAGATGGGTGACTACTTGGGAATAACAGGTGCCGTAAGCTTAGATGTGTGTGTGGTTTAATGCATAATGGCTCTGAATTGTTAATTGGAGAGCCAAGTTCCAATTCCAGTTACGTTCATTATATTCACTTACATGCAAATATTCTTGGGAAAGGCATGAATCAACCTCTTCTCCCCCCAGCCATGGGTTAATTAGTAAGACTTGTATCACTTATTATTATTATATCCCCCCCCCAATCTTAAAATTTACAAATATTTTTTTGCAATAAATAACCTGCAAAGGGTTGATAAGTTGTAAATAACATCAATTAATCAAAGAAAGCTAAGTGTAGTATATAAAAGATGGTGTTGAAAAGTTCTTGGCCTGATCCAGTTCATAAAATCTTACCAAATACCAGAATTTGTTTTTTTTTGGTTGTCTGTCGAGTAAGTGGCCATGGTTAAATGTAAATGTCAGCACTGGTCAACAAATAGAATTGACAAATTTTGTTATAAACAATAACAAGAAAAAGAAAAAAACAACATGATAAAAATAATATAAAGCAAGCAAACAATATATGCAAGGTAAATTAACTGTAATAAGGCAAAAAGTTCACAGACTAAGAATTGGTGTTGACACACAAGAGCGAATTTGGATTAACGAATGTAGCATTTTGACTTCAAGAGAAGACAGAGACTGTGACTGAGTCAGATGAAACTGATAAGTGGCCAATCTTATTGCCTAGGAAAAAATCGCAGCATGCATTTGTGTGGTTCTGCATATAAATTGGGGAGGAGGAATTATTTTGCAATCACTCCTAAAGACAAATTAAACCAACATTGTCAATCCTACTCAGTTGGGCTGAGAACTTTTCAATACTCACCTCATATAAATGCTGTATATTATTATTTTCTACTTAAAGATTTTGTATTACTTTACAAAAATATGCCTTCTATTTTTTACTTGTAAATGAGAGAGAATTTTTTTTTAAACTCTGCCCCTATATACTGGAAATAGCTACAGAATCTATAAAGCTGAATTTGGGAAATGCACTTGATGGACTGCACAATGACCTTTGCAAGGTCATATTCAAATCTAAGTATAGTAAGCTTAGTCATCCTAGTAGATTCTTGCAAGCAGTAAGGTATATTGGACAGTGTTTGTTTCCATTTTGAATGATATGGGATTTGTTCTGTAAAGATTTATTCATTGTTTCTATAGCAATTGTATGCTTTAACAAAGCTGGGGTGTTGAGGTGGAGTGACCCAATACCCAACCCTCTCCATTTCTCAGTTAGGCTTAGGGACAACAATGCTAACTGCTATGCTGAAGTTTTTGTTTTTCTCTCTATCAGAATAAACTTTCTTACAGAGTGAAAGGGCTCCAATTGCCCTTCTGTTTTCCCAAAGCTGACATCATGGGAAAGTGGATTCATGCTTCTTTCAAGAGCGTTAGTAAAAATTGAACGTAAGCAACCTTGGCCAAAATTTGAACTTCATTCCCTAACTTCATTTTCCATATCTGTAACCACTATGCCACTTTGCAACAACAATAAGATTCCTGTCATAAAAAAAATTTAGGTAACAATATTCAGTTACCATAAATGTTTGATTTAGTGCTCAGGGTGTTTATTTTGATTAAATTGTCTAAAAACTTCCAGATCCAAATAAGCGCTTCCTTTCGTTTCTCAAATATATTCATTTAGTCGCTTGAGTCACTTATTTCAAATTCCTTGGGTAAAGTGGGTACTATATCAAGCATTTACAGTATACTAGGATCTTTATCCATGTTAGATTCTCTTGGATGAGGAATTTGTGGATAATTGGAACCAGAAATACTAGTTTTCTCTGAAAATTTTCACTGAGAAATCAACTCTCTATTTATAAATTTATTTATAAATCCTATTTTAGTCATAGTTCCACATTTCCTCCTAGGCTCTTTGTCACTTTATGAATTTTGTTAATATTCTATTTAGGTTGCCAATGATTTGTCTGATGTGGTGTTGACCGCAAAAAAAAAATTTTGGGGGGGTTTTGTTTGTTCAAAACAATTTACAAGTTTTGTGGTATCAAACTTATGTGTGCGTGTTTTTATATATATATATATATATATATATATATATATATATATATATATATATATATATTCTGTTTCTTTTTTGAATTTGTAGGTCAGATGAATTGGATTGTGATTACGATTCCAATGTAGCAAATTATAACCATGGAATATTAATGATTGAGCCTTTTTTATATTCTTGCTCTGTCTTGTACATTGAGCTCTACTTGGATTTTATCCTCTTGGAAATATATATATATATATATATATATATATAGAGAGAGAGAGAGAGAGAGCACTAATACCTTCAATCTCTCTCTTTCTCTTTTATATATATATATATATATATATATATATATATATATATAAAATTAATACAAGTAAAAGGCTGTCACTTAGCTGATTGATGCTACCTTCAACACCCTGACTCCAGAGCTTCGTAGACAGACCCGCTAGGAATCCCTCCATCTACTTATAAGGGTGTATCAACAATTGACTGCTTAGGCTCCTTGATTTTTCTTGTTTATATGCACTTTTCATTGTTGAAAGTTTGTTTTCTATTTTTTCATAGTGTATGTGCATACATGTAGAATGTTGCGGTTAGTCTTTTCTGTTGCTTTTTTTTCTCTTTACACTCACTCCTTAACCTTCATTCTCTTTTGCCTCTTTTCTTTCAACTGTAGCCATTTTGAATTTTGGTTTTCTAGACATATACTGTTGTTGTTAATTCTCGAGCATTCTGGTGTTTATAATTAAGTTAAATAACCAGGATAGTGTGTATATATATATATATATATATATATATATATATATATATAAACTTAATAAATATATATCTAACTTAATTATAAATGATATATATACTATCCTGGTTATTATATAAATATAAATAAAATTTATATTATAATTATAAGTAATTATAAATTATATATATATACTTTACAACTGGAATTAAGATACTTTTAGTAAATGACTATTTTCACCTATGAATTTTAATTTTAAAATTTGCAGTATTTTTCAAACTGTTTATGGTATCAGTTTGTAGAGTACTGTTTATTTGAAGAAAGAAAAAGAGTGAGTATATTATAGGGTACTCATTGGGAGGTATGGGGGAGAAGAAGAAGGCGCCATTACTGGAATCATATTATGGAGGTAGGAGAGCCTGACGGGCTGACTTACATCCTAATGGTCATCCGGTCAAAATTTAAGGTAACTTTGGTAAAAGGAAAGAGAGTTAATTTGGAATTATTGGTATTAAACAGTACACTACAAACTGATACCATAAACAGTTTGAAAAATCCTGTGCATTTTAAAATTAAAAACGAAAATGGTCATTTACTAAAGGTATCTTAATTTTAATTGTAAAGAAAATTTGCTCTGTTTAATAAAAATAAACATTGAGCACTCTTTTGTGAGTCAGTTTTAACATATTTCAAATTCTATGTCGTGTTATTAGGACTTACCTGGATAATACCAATGTATTACTTATATATATATATATATATATATATATATATATATATATATATATATATATATATATATATATATACTTATATATATATATATACACATAATAAAAAAGGCTTAAACACTAATATTCCATGGTCACTTAGTGTTTAAGCCTTTTTATTATATCCTTACTCTGTCCTGGACATTGAGTTCTACCTGGATTCTATCCTCTTGGAATTTTTATTCAAAAATATACATGTATGGGTATTTATATATTTTGCATATGTATGTATATTTACCACTAATATTATCTCTCTCTCTATATATATATATATATATGTATATATATATATATATTTGATATACTCAGACACACACTATCCTGGTTATTTAACTTAATTCTAAATTTTCAGGATCCAATGTTACATTACTTCAGTATGGTGTTGTCATGAATAAAGTAAACTGACATCAAGCTACAGCCTTAGTCTGTATATGACCTTGATCTCTGTTGAGCATCTTCTCACATATCTCCCTGCACATGTTATACTGCAACATTGGTACCAAGTATTATTCTTTAGAGAGCACAATTACATTATTTGCAGAATCAATAAAAAATAGCAACTCAATCAGAGTTTTCCTATGCAGCCTTCAACCTGTAACTGATTTCTCTTCTTTTTTCTCTGGAGCCAAAACGATGGAGCATTGCTCAGTGCTATTGGCTTATCTATGTCACGATTAGTCTCAGTGCCCCTGGCTTCCAATTTCTCCATGTGATATCTCTGAGTTGAAGGTACAGAAGAATGTTTTCTTGTAATAAAGATATGGATTTTTCACTTCGAATGAAGATTGCTGCTGTTGAAAGACTTGAAGAATAACAGGATGATATCCAGTTTTAGATAATGCGTTGGTATTAAAGGAACGTGAAAAGAAAGGACTAAACATCACTTGTAAGAAGACAATGTATGGTTGTCTGTGAAAGGGACAGCCCAAGACATGAATTAGAATTTGGAGACACAAAAGTAAAGCAAGTACAAAAATTTAAATATCTAAGAAATGTTTTAACAGAGGACGTAACATCAAAATCCAAAGGTGACTTGATGTAACGAAAGATGCCTTCCAAAAGCTAAGCAAAGTAAGAAACAGAAAACTTTGTTAGAAATAAAGAAAAGAGTGCTAAACTGTTGCATATTGTCAGTCCTCCTATATGGCAGTGAATGCTGGACAATCTCCTCACAAATGAAGAAGATACTTGAAGCAGCAGAAATGTACTTTGACAGAATGATGCTGAGAATATCATGGACCAAATATATGAGCAACAACTAAGGTTTCGAGAAAATGGAAAAGAAAAGGACACATATGCTTAACATGAGAAAAAGGTAGTTGAAATTTCTTAGGCATAAAATGAAGAAAGAAAACTTGGAAAATTTGGTACTCACAGAACAGATTAGAAATTAGAGGGATAGAGAAAAGCAGTGAAAACCTACCTTATGATCTTGTGAAAATGATTGGCAGAAAACAGAGATTAGGAAAGATAGCAAAAATACAAATTTATTAAGAGCTATAAAAGACTGGAAATTGTGAAGAGCCGTGATCTGAAGGGATATAGCACATAGATGAAGAACAAAAAGTGATATCATTCTTCATTGAGTGTTCCACTAACTGGTACTGTAACAAAGTTGACTTTGTCCATTGTACAGTTATTTTATAGACCTTTTATTTGTGGCTGACATTATTTTTAGCCAATATGAGGTTTTGCTTTTCAAATGACAGAAACTCAGAAAGGAGCAATAGATTCAGATGAAACTCAAAGTTAGATTCAATGTAACAAGAGTTTGCTTTGGGAGCCAAGACAATATAGCTATTGCTACATGTTAGTAAGTTCTCATTGTATAGGATATGAGTTTGATTTTTATGCGAAGATGTTTTTCTTTTGAATTTCCTTAATTTTTTAACTGAAAACCATATCAACCATTGTGATAGAAATGGCAAAATATTATGAAAGTTTTAAAATAGAAGGGCAATTCAAGATCACTGATAAAGTTACCTAATAAATGAATGCTTTTACTGTTATCTTTTCACATTAAAGTACAATGAGAAACTCATGATTAAACTATTAACTGATTGCCTGATTTAATTCAGATAACTAGAAAAGCCATTGACATTAAAAGTCACATTCTGCAACTTCCATAAGGCTGTGCCAATTTATCATGTCAGCTTTTCTATTTTCTTTTATATTCATATTCATTTTTTTTGCATATCCATTTTAAAAGTATGCAACAAGTGGCTTTGTATCTCTTAACCATGTTTTGTAACTTCCACTTGTTCAAAATATTTATCATGACCTTGTAACCTTTACCCCTTTTTTAATTATGACCATGTAACCATCACCCCTTGTATAATTATGACCATATATCCTTCACTCTGTTTCAATTACTTCATATGACAACTGTCACTCTTTACAGAACACTATAAAGAATCATTTTGTCTGATGTTCAAATGATGCTATCATTTTTCTATCATTATGTACTTGTTTTAGAAGTAATATTGGAGATTTTTTTACAAAGTAAGAAAGACTAATTCAAATATTAAAAAAGGTTTGTCAAGAACAGAATCATCATTATTAGTAATGACAAAAACATTTTTAGGAAATTAAATTGATTTTTTAATTTCTTATTGGAAGTACTTCCAGGATTCTGAATGCAAAAATGATGTCAACAGCAAAATCTCAGCTCTAACCACATAAGTTTTTTGTAATGAGTTTGTAGAATATAATAGGTTTAGTTTTTAGAATAAGACAAAACAATCAAAGCAAATTTTTACTGTCAAGAGTTGGTGAAAAGTGAACCTTCATGCAAAATCTTTTGTCAAAAGAGTGTGTGTCATTCTTTAGAATGGGAATGCAAATCCACACGCAGGGAAATAAACTCAGGAGAAGTTCAAATCATTAGATTGGAAGCTTTTACTGCATCCTCCAAACCCAACTGGCTAAGCAGCTTAGGATTCCCATTAAATCAGATCACTTGAACACTTTCTTCCTGGCAGAAGCTATTAAAAATAGGAAAGAGATCAATTCAGCATTATCAGAATTCTTTTTGTCCATAATCTCAGATTCTTTCAACAAGGAATAAAAGTTTCACACTGAACTTCGTTATTGCTAATAATGATGATTATATACTTGCTAAACTAATTTAATGTTTGTTATATCTGAAAATTAAAAAAAAACTGTTCCCTCAAATTCAATTATTTACTGTGCAACCTAATGTATCAGAAATTGCAAATTTTATTTTTTTACCTGAAATCTCACATGAATGTTTAATGTCTATATGCAGGGTATGATGGATAAAGTGTTGTCTAAATTACACAAAAATGAAAATAACACCAATATCTCATTTTAACAGACATATTTACCAAAATTACACAAAAATATCTTGAAATAGTAAAGACTAAATTTATTCAATAAAATTGCCATTGTCTTCAACCACAGCCTCCAGACAACATCAGAATCTCCTGTAACTCTTCTGGATGATTTCATTGTTTAAGTTGGTGAATGCTGTCATAATCATTGCTTTCAGTTCATCTTTGGTGTTACAAAGAGTTTTGTTGGTCTTTTGCTCAGCTGTGCCCCATACATAATAATTAAGTGGTTTGCATTCTGGGGTGTTAGATGGCCAGATATAAAGAGTGATGTGGTCACAGAAATTGTCTGACCTATGGCTGGGTTCTTGAGTGGTTTCCAGTTTCTTTCTTAATGGTTTCAAATTAAGACTTATTCTTCTCTTAGACCCATGGCTTTAGAGAGCACATGACCCATCTTTTTAGAGCATAGTGGAAGAAAAAGATGTGTCTTTCTCAAATGCATTAGTGTAGAGAGAATGTAATACATTTGGTCAGAATTTAAACTCACCTTGTTGTTTCTACTTTCTTTGTCAATAAACGTTATGCTACACAAATGTCCAATTAGAGATGTAAGTCATTTTTAAAATTTTAAAGCTGTTAGTATTCTGATGTTTGTGCAAACTGCCGTCACAGATTCTGTAACCAACCATTAATGTCTTTCTTTGTAATGGCTAAACAAACAGCTAAAAGCATTTGGTCAAAAACTTTTGTACTGAACATGTATGCACAAATCACTGGATTTGTAACAGGAAAAGTAGAAAGTCAGAAAAAATGTTTCATGTTTTGGCCTTTAATCAAACTTGTATTAATTTCTACAGCACATGTATTTGCATTGTCAAAACTCTTTAGAATGACCATATCTGGTTTTTTTTTTGTTTACAATTCTGTTCACCTTGTACAAGGACCAAGAGCCACTCGAGGTAGAGAGTTACAGAGTAAGAGGTAAGGAGCACATATGTGGATAAGGTAATGGTTAAACATAGACAAACTGGTTAAGTTTGTAGTAAATGGGAAAATATCCTTTTGAGGGTCAGTTCCACAAAGTAGTGGTTTGTGGGATGAAAGTGTTTGAGTGGAACTTACATCTCAATAATGGAATACAAAGGGAATGAGGGTCATTTGCTACAACGTATGTAGGATGGCGAGTCTTAGCTGTGAAGGTTAGACCTGATGGAACTAAGGAATGTAGTTCATCTGAACACTTTCCATGGAAATAGTGATAGAGTAATGAGACACTTGCAGTGTTTTGTCTGTGGGGAAAGAGGCTGTAGGGTGGAAAATAATTCATCACCCACTAAGTTACATAGACACTTTTCAGCTCTATCAAGACTGGTAAGTGAAAACTGGGCAATTCCTACCCCATATATGTCAACAGTACTCCATTTTTGTAAAGGTTTGTATGAAATAGCTTTTATTATACCGAATACAATGTGACTGTCTTAGGAGAAATGAGCATTGCTTATATAACTTGAGAGAAAGGCAATTTTAGCATTTGTCATTGAGAACCTATAAGCTATGGTTGATGAAATAAAAATGTTCTTCAGCCAATCAAAACAAATTATAATTTAAGATCTATTTCTTTCCTTTCAGTTTTAAGAAAGAATCAGGCTGTTCAAACAGCTGTGATTTATTTAATATCATGTTTATGTTTTGGAAAAATCTGAACTTGAAGTCCACTGATATTAATCAAAAAGAAAAAAAAATTCAAGGAAATAATTTTTTTTATTTAAGTAAGGTTTTTGTTCTAATAATTTTGTCTTTCTTTTTTTCTAAGTCAACATGGCCTGACAATGCCCATCTCTCTTTAGGCTGGTTTAGAATTCTCTGAAATTGGCTATCCTACACAGGCGTAAGGATTCCCTCTACCTTACTTTTTCACCCATAGCTATGAATTGACTGCAAAGCAAATGCAAACAGCCTCAGCTGGAATTTGAATTCAGCCTACCATTTCTATTTTCTATTTTCTATGTTTATAACCGTTCAGCCAACCACATATCACATATAGAATAGATGTTCATGTTTGTTCATGATTTGTATTTATTTTGTAATTTAATTGTTGAAATCACTATATAATTGTATGTTTGACTCCTGGAGAGCATCTCACTGCACCTTGTTGGCCTCACATTTTCAACTGACTTGAAGTAGAATAACTACGTTGAAATAATAGCTGCATCTATTGCAATGAAAAGTTGGTTCATTGTGTCATGCCAGAAGATTTTTCTCATCAGTGTCTATCTTGCACATTTATAAATCTACAATTTATCCATGCATTAAATACTGTTGCCATATCTGGTCTGGTGCCCCTGCAGTTCATCTCAAGGTTCTAGACAAAATCCAAAGAAGGATCTGCAATGTAATCAATCTTGACTTGGCTTCTCAACTTCAGTCACTTTCTCACTGACGTGTGTGACTTTTTTCCCTTTTCTACAAATATTTTCATAGCAACTATTCTGACGACCTTTTTTCCCTGGTGCACCGACTACATGAGCTTAAGCATGCTACTAGATTGGCATCTAGGTCCCACCATTTTACTGTTGAAATAGTTAAATATAACCACCACTTCTACTCTAACAGTTTCTTTTCTTGCACTTTCCACCTGTAGAACTCCTTTCGACTTAGTTGCTTCCCTGATAACTACAATCTTCAAAAATTTAAATGCAACATCAATCATCATCTTCTGTTGTCTTGAACCCTGTTCATCTTTTATCCTTTCCTCAATCCCCACTATACCCAGTCTTTTCTCTCACTTTCGCTCTCTGTAATCCCCTGCATACTCATGGCACTCCCACTTTGCTTGGGGTGAAATGATTAAAAAAAAAATGTAATGTATGCATATCTGTGTAAGATAATTTTTTGTTCTTTATGACAGAAAAGCAAAATAATTTTAATAATGGTGAAGGATAAATATGGTCATCTTTATTGGTAACCATTACTTGGGTATAAAATTTATCCGAGATAATTTTTTTCTATTGAAGTGCTGCACAACCATTTCATGCCTTCAATTTACTCGACCTCATAAAAGTACCATTTGAATGTTTCAGCATATGAGTACATGTCCATCGATCAAAATCCAGGTAATGGGTTAACCACAGGGTATGACCCAAACATCAGAGAGAATACTCATTTCTTTCTGAGATTGCAATAAAACACTCAAGACATTAAATGAAAATGACCTCAAGGCTTTTGTCAGTAATATGAGCTGAGTGATTGATCTTTGAACTGTTTGATGTTCTGTTCAGTCGGAACAAAAGTACCAGAGTATAATATTCTCATTTTACATTTTGAATAGGTAATAATAACATCTACTGCAGTTGAACAGCCATGGACATGATTGCACAGAGGTCACCTGAAAAGAGAAACAGAATATCTTATTTCATCCCAGAATAAGTGCATCAGGGTTAATATTTTTTTTTTTTATCCCATAGGGTCATAGGGGCACCATGTGTACTGCAGCCACAGTAGAATGTTTCATAGGCAAGTAGGTGTTTCATGGGCAAGATAGCCTGGCGGAGCCCAACCCTCTCTAGGCCAGTTTTGAATTCAGAGTTTTTTCCTTCTCCTAGACCAGTTGTCAGCCAAGGTTATAAAACCCAGTCTGTCCTGCTATTTACCCATAGCTGGAGGGAGAAGAAGAAGATTCATACCTTTCCCAAGGGTATTAGTACATAAGTGTATGTAATGGATCTGACTGGATTCAAACTCAGCTCTCCGATTCCTCAATCTGAGCCACTATCCATTACTCCAGCATGCCCCCAGGACTAATTATATTAAACCAAAAGTAGCTAAATTCTATGAAAACAGAAAATGTTGCCTTCATGAAGAAGACAAAACATTATATTTAAACATTGCTGAAAAGTAATATAAGAAAAAACATGACAGTGATAGGAACAGTGATACACTGATGACTGCAAATCTGTAGAGTTTTGATAATGTAAACAAATGATACCAGCACAAACCAGGGGCTGTTATAGAAAATAAAAAGATTTTCTGGGACTTGGTGATTCAAACTGAACATTTCATCTTAATAAGAAGTTACAAACAAGACAAAGAGGGCTTTCTATGTAATGGATATAGCTCTATCATTAGACCAATGACTGAAAATAAGGTGAAAATTTCCAAGAAATCAAGTTCTTTCTGTCTGAATTTTTTGGATGAGGTATTATCATTATTTAAAGTTGGACTGATATCCTTATCTTTGTTACTATTATCATTATGTTGTAGCTTTTGTACCCTCCAGGCTTATTCAGATTTCTGTCAATCCACATATCACCAGGGAATTTTGAATTGAACCCTTTATTTAATCTATGGGGATAGATTGTTCTTGCTCTTTGATTTACATTGAGAGATAACTCCTCTTGTACTTTTTTTTTTTAGTGCTGCTAAGTTATTGTCCTGTTTCCACTGAGTTTCCGTCTGTACTACTTGGCCAAGGGATTGAACCCACAATTGCTTTCTTCTCTTGCTTTTAATGTCCTGTCAGTGTTGAATTCCCCAGGACCCTTTTCCTCATTATATGTCCAAAAATGTTCATGTCTCTTTCTGATTGTAAGCATCAATTTCTTTGTTTTTATTTTCCTTGTTTCTATCCATTTTATATTTGCTTTCATTATCATAAATTAATAAAAAAAAAAAAACTTTGATTTAAAATCCGTAGTTCACAAGCTTATACCGTAATCCCTTCTACCCACAACTTATAAATATATGCAGACAGAAGGCCAAGTTTTGGGCACACAATCATTGTATTTGTTACAGATTTTCTATTTGCGCTGACAGCAGTACTGTAAAAGTTTGCAGGTGAGTGTAACAACAAAATAACATGGACCAGTGTGATCAAATTCATGAATCAACACTTTAATTCTTTTGACTATTGTCCCATAGAATAATAAGTAACAATAACTGAATGTCACCTGGATCAACAGTCATCTGAAGAAGGCCAGAAAATGTAGTGGTCGAAACTTTGTGGTAATAACAGCAAAGATGAAGACATTAGTCTGATGGTAAATAATGTAAATACCAGATCCTTGCAAGAAAACTATGGGATATGATAGTTAGAGTCATGCCAGTAATACTTAGCGCACTTGGAGTTGTGCCCAAAGATGAGAATAATGGATACTATGCATTAGAATTGATGAAAGAATTGAAACTCCCAAGAAAATGGTATTGGTGGATACTTATTATGTAAATGTATCCAATAACATTAAATAAATGGCTCACTCTGTTTAGTCAAGGAGATCAGATATAATCATTACAAAGAGATTTGTCAGATAGTGAAATCCAGTAGAGCATAAAATTAAAAGCAGAAATAGTGTAAAAAACAAGGGAAATATTTGAAAATTATCAGATGATAAAGAAAAGTAATAAAATATGAATGTGATAATTATTATTGGAATTCTTAAAGCAATTCTGAAGAACTCAAAAAGACTGCAAGAATTAAAACCATCTAAATGACAGCAAGGATTTGTAATGGATAGTGGTTTGGAATGAAAAATTGTAGAACCAAGTTTGAAATCTATTCAAGTTCATTAGATTCACTTATGCACAAATACCCTTTGGAAAAGGATGTATCTATCTATCTGCACCAATTATAAGTTAATTAGTAGAACTTGTATTTGGAAATATTGTTATTTTCAAGAAATTGTTAATACAATACTCATGATCCAAAATTATTCTCAAACTCTAAGACATGTTTGAGTTTTAATAACCCAAAAAGGTTTGGAAAACCATAAAATCAATCAATCATTCAAATCCATATGACAGCATTATTAAAATGGGTACTGGAGTATTGATAAAATTTGCTGTCAGTTGATCTCCAGCAAAACCGATATCCTGCTCAGCCAAATGTATTAATTCCTTTGTTAGACGAGAAACAATGCAGTGTCTGCAATTTTTCTGTATATTTTTATACATATTTGTATTTGTCATTAAAATGTCTAGGGACAATGACGATGATAAAATAATGGGATGGTAATGATGCTGCTGTACAATTAACATTTTCTTCTGATTTTTAGATTTCTGCATATCTGTTTGCATGCATGGATTTAAATGATTGGAAACTCTCTTGTTATTCTTCTCATAGAATTTTTTTTTTTGCCACATTACAATTACATTGAGAAAATTCTTTTAGAAATTCAAACAATATAAAATATTCAAATTTTTCTTGAAAAATTAGTTAAATTAAATTGAAGAGAAGTATTAAGATGAAGATCCGAGTTGACATGCTTTCTTTCAATATTTAATTAACAGAAATTGATCTGATCTTTTATCTTTGGTAATTGCTGATTAAATGAAGATCTTATTTTATGCTGTTAAAATAATTATAAATTGTCTTTTTTATATTTTTTTTTCCTTGTTGCTCATTTTCAATTACTTAAAGAAATATTAAATATGTATCAGATAAAATAGGTTAAGTAAAAGAAGATTAGTATGAATCTAATTACAATATTTGTCAGTACATAAGATGCACTTGTTAGAAAAACAGAAAAAATTATAAAAATGTCTAGTTTGTTGATTTTATAAAGAGGAAGCTCAAAATGTACTATTATATGGTTTTGATGAATGACAATAAGCTGTTGTCTCTAAAACAGCATTTTAATCCAGTCAATAAGGTCAATTTGTTAAATAATCATATACATCATGACCTGGCATCTTTGCTTCAGTACCTTCCCAACTGCTATAATGTAGCTTCCCTGTGCCTTTTCTATAAATATTTTTATGGTAATTGTTCTGATGACCTTCCCTCTATGGTACCTAGATTTTATGAATTTAAGCACAGTACTAGATCAGTGGTAAGATTTCATTATCTTATGGATGAAATGGCTAGATGTAATCATAAGTTAAGAGTTTTTTCTTTCAGACTCATCTGATTTCTTGTCAATTTTGATCTTTAAATGTAATAGAAAACATTATCTTTAAACTTCTTAATTCCTGTTCTTTTGTTAATCTCTCTTTAATAATTTTTTTCTCGTATTCATTCACACTAAATAATGCATCTTAGTGGCGTAATTGCCTTGCTTTGGATGAAATAATACAAAAAATGAAATCATATTTTCAGTAAACAGTATTTAAATGTCCTGTATGTTGGAAAATTTCTCCATTTTACATAAAAATTCTTCTATATATCGTTCTCTTCAGAACATGGGCAATCGTGGCTCTCCACAATTTCCTGTCCTCTGTAATTCTTTGTAAATTTTGTCTTTTTACTGTCTCTTGTAATCACGGTTCTTCCAATCATTTACATATGCTCATTTTGTAGATAATGCTGCTTTCATCTGTCACTCTTACCTTTGGTATGTGAGTGTCAAATTTTCTAAGCCCTCTTTTCTCATTGTGTGCCCAAGAAATTTCTATTGTCTCTTTCTGATTCTAAATACAAGTGTCCTTTTTGCTTCCAATTTTCTTAAAACTTTGTTACTTGCATGTTCAGTCCATGCTATTCTTGGCATCATTCTGTAGAAACATATTTCTGTTACCCTGAGTCTCTTTTTCTCTGTGAGGAGATGGTCCAGCATTCACTGGCATATAGAAGGATTGACATTACATAATAGTTCAGTACTCTTTACTTTGAGATTTTCCTGTTTCTTAATATTCTGAGTTTTTGGAAGGCATTTTTCACTCTCTGTTGAAGCTTGAATAAGCATGGAATAATAATAATACAACACAAAATGTACGTAACAAAATGTATTGAAACAATGAAAAAAGGTACACAATATTTACAGGTAGTTTTGGTATATTCTTGGGAAGACTGTTCCTGCAGAATGGGTTGACTAAGTCGCAGTCGGGCAGAGTCTCTGGATTCGATCTCTTAATCTTCCGTCGTCTTCCGGTACCAACCCATATTTATATGGTCGGTACTCCACTTATGTAAATTAGGTGTATCATACACAACACTCTCCCAACACACATATGGATTTTGATGTTTCATTAGGAGGATATAATTTCAATCTACTTATTTTGCTATTTTATACCCTTCCCCTATCTCTCTCTCTCTCTCTCTTTCGCATAATTCCAAGAGGGTGCTAAAAAATTCTTGACCCTAACCTGCTTTTCAATATCTGTTAAAAGATCCAAACCTGAGATTTTTCTTTTTGCATGAGATATTTCTTTGTTTTATTTTTTTAAGTAATAAATTAGCTTCTGATTCAAGACAATTCATAGAATGGTGATAGACATTGTCAAAGTATCGATTATCTTACAGCAGTTGATAATTTGCCAAAATAATATCACATAAAAATATCTTGGTTTTGAGTGTTTCAAGATAACTGATTACAATTTGTTATTGTGTTTTTTAGAAGTTCTAGTTCTTGTGTGATTGTAAACTGGGAAGCAAATCAAGACAATTTGGTAACTGTGATGAAAAGAATTTGTAAATAGTGAAAGCGGATAATGAGATATCCCTTCAAAATCCCTTAATCCTGCTGAAATTTACTCTGGCAATGATCAGGATTCAAGACAGTTTATAAATGATAATGAAGGCAATAAAACCAATGATTTTCCTGACAAAATATTTTATCAGCATGATGTTGCAAAAAATATCATACTCCCAAGTGGCTAAAATTTTGATGATGGTAGTTGAATATATCAAAAGCTTTTATAAGAATTAAGATTCAGAAACAGTTGGATGAATCTAATGGTGATTATGAAGGTTTGGCAGCTTGAAAAACTCATTCTGATCATTTGGATAAGAAAAAACTCCCAAATTTGTTGGTGAGGGACAGACTCAACACAGAGGCCTACATCAAGTGCCTTGAGGAGATAGGGCTGCCCTGGGTCAAGAGAGTGGCTGCTAGAAGATCCTTTGACTCTGCACAATGCTACACCAGCAGGAGAACCCAGTCATGGCTCCAGACAATTTCTGTGACCACATCACCTGTTACATCTGGCCACCTAACTCCCCAGACTGCAACCCCTTAATTATTATGTGTAGACCGCAATTGAGTGAGAGACCAACAAAACTCCTTATTACACCAAAGATGAACTGAAGGCAAGGACTATAGCAGCATTCACCAAATTAAACAAGGAGGCAGTGCAGAGGAGTTGCAGGAGATACCAAAGTTGTTTAGAGGCCTTAGTTGAAGCCAATGAAGATTTTATTGAATAAATTTGCTCTTTAGTATTTCAAGATATTTTTGTGAAATTTTGGTAAATATATCTGTTAAAATGAGATGTCAGTGTTATTTTCATTTTTGCATAATTTAGATGATAATTTATCCATTGCACCAATTGCGTGTATGTATATATATATATATATATATATATATATATATATATATATATATATATATATGAGAGAGAGTGTATATGTTACTTGTGATTTGACAAATTTATCATGATTTTTGGTATCTACTTTCAGTCAACTTGAAAATGTTGCAAAAATATTTTTTTCAAATATTGAAATCTGATAATGATTCAAATATTAACATTTCAGATTATGATTTTATCAGAAATATCGTTTTATCTTAACTAAATACTTTTTAGATATTTCTTTTTGTCCAGAATTAAAAAAGAATAGTACAACATTTTGTAGAATTTTATTTTTTATCTTGCAAGTAATTTTTGTCAATGTCTAGTGGAAATCCATTCAACCCATGCTGTCCATCTTTTTCTCCAAAGTCCATGTACTCCAAGAGCGGATAATCCCTCCTTTTCTTCAAGGAAGAACTAACTAAAATATCAACAACATCAACATATTCGTTCCCTGATGTCTTTCTGTGTCTATCTAAAACTGTCTTTGCTGTTTGACTTTGTTATTCAATTTTACTTCAAAACTCTAAAATGGAAATCTTTTGTTTTTAGACACAATTAATAAAATGGTTGCAAAAACTTTATACTTAATGATATCACTATCAGAAAAAATATTTTTAAAGAAATGAAGCATTTGCATACAACAAGAATTTACATAATATGAATCTTTGATGAGATGTTCTGACTTGGCATATTGGTATCAGTCACTTTCCACTGCTGTGACTTAACTTCCTTATGCATTTTCTATTTTCATGGTACTTCTTTTGATGAGCTTTCATCTTTGATATCTTGACTTTATGAATTTGGACATAGTACTAGATTGGTATTTAGGTCTCATCACTTTATAGTTGAAATGGTTAGATATAACCATAAGTTCTATGCAAATAGTTTCTTTTCTTGCACTTCTTGCTTGTGGAACTCTGTTCCAGCTTCTTGCTTTTCAGTTAAATTTGATCTTCAAAATTTTATAAATACTAACTGCCAGACTTTCTAGCAAGAGTCATGTGACAGTCGGTTGGGAAGTAGAGATACGGTGTTAACCTACCGTTCAGACATACACCTCTATCTGTTTATTAGTAACACTCTTGTTGTGTATATATCTGTTATTTTAATAAACTTGTTCAACCTACCTTCGTCTTCTGTGTCTTTCTTTCTGGCCCCTAAACAGGCCACAACAAATTCAGTGCCAATTGTCATGTTCTGTCTCCTTAATTCCTGTTCTTTTATTGTTCTCTTTCCTTAGTTGTTTTTTTTTTTTTTTCATATTCTTTCACACTTAGTAACCGTTCTGTGTTTTAGTGGCTTTATAACCTTTCTTGGGTTGAAATGATTAAAACATGGGTACACTGCTGTCACCAAAGTGAATGGCATGACCTGCCCAGCAAAGGCTTTGGTGATGAATATTTGCTTCAATGTTGATTGCATTGGCCTTTTTGAGGACCACAGTGTCTGACCTATGGAATATCCAGTAGATAGAAAGAATTGATCTTAAACTGTGTTAATTGCATCTCTCCAGAATTTGCTTTGAATAACATTTCAAATAATCAAGGAGAGTTAAGGAAATAATTATGTGAATAAAGGAAAGAATTTTTAGGTTTATATTTATTGAGGTAGGAGATACCATCTTTATTCATAATTTTATATGGACAGTATTCCTATATTGTCAACCTAACAGGATGTATGGGTGCTGCAATGGATAGCAGCTTGGGATGAGAAATCAGAGAGCTGAATTCAAATTCCAGTTGAATTCATTCATGTGCAAAGGGAAAAGTTATAAAACCATTTCTTCTGCGAAATAGTAGGACTTGTATCTGAAAAAATATATCATTGTTATCTGTAAAAATAGTTAAGGAAAAATATTCACTTGAAAAAGATCTTTACAATTCAAAATATGTTTTACATATTACAAATATTTACAGTAGAAGGACAATCTTACAAATCTTTCCGTGTGCCACACCCCTTTATTATGTGGGTAATCATGGTTCTATACAATTTTGTCTCTTTTTCTGATCTCAGCAATACTTTTCCTTTTTCTGACCTCTCTTGAATACTTGTTCCATTTTTCAAATGCAAGGCAGAATAGTCAACAGAGTAGAAAGAATTCTTTGTTCTTGTTTGAAGTCGGGCATGTACTTCTTTTAGACTCATTCCTGTTATCAAGTTTAAACAATGTATACATGAAATAGAAGCTGAAACTTATTGGTTTTCAGTTGAGAGTGATGACAAAACTTTTAAATGATTTTATTTGCCTTATTTCTACATTCATGAGTTAAGTTTTAAATATAAAAGACGCTATCTTCATCTTTTCATCTAAGTCTTTTCATGTCTAGCTATCTTTCTCTTTTCATATCTATCTATCCTGAGTTGGATATCTGTTTGTTTTCTGTTATATGAATTTTATGTCTCTACTTATTTCTATTACACACAGTAATTTCCTACTCAGGATCTATATGAGTCTACGAGGGACTCTTTTAAACAGTCTTTGAAGCACTTACTTGGTTTATGCTGGGGTTGAGTACTGTAGAGCAACTTGCAATATAGCATTTTTGGGGTACATTGCTGTCACCAAAGTGAATGGCATGACCTGCCCAGCAAAGGCTTTGGTGATGAATATTTGCTTCAATTCTGATTGCATTGGCCTTTTTGAGGACCACAGTGTCTGGCATATGGAATATCCAGTGGATAGAAAGAATTGATCTTAAACTGTGTTAATTGCATCTCTCCAGATCATCTCAGTGCCAGCAGTACACAATCTATGTCTCACAGAATTATAACAGGCATGTCAGCATCTAGGCATTGTAGATTGCCAAGTTTATGTACTGAGATCCAACTCGATTTTTTTAAAGCAGCAAATGTATCGGTTGCTTTCTTCACACAAGCAGATATTTCATTGTCAAGAGTGCAGTGTCTGTTTATACTGTTCTTGAGGTATGTGATTTTGTCTATCACTTTCATTTTATGACCATGCACAAATATTGATGGCTCAATATAAAGTGAATGCAAAGCTGGCTGGAACATGATTAGTCTCTTGTTCAGGCTATTAATGAAGCTGAAAGATTTGCAGGAATGGGAAAAATTATCCATCAGTGTCTTTCTTTGTCTGTTTAGCTGACAGTTATAATCAACAACATACAGAAGTCTTTGACAAGAGCTCAATATGTTTTAGATTTAGCAGAGAAGTGTCAGATGTTGAATAGTTTGTATGATAGCATCTACATTCACCCAGGTCACAGTCCTTAAAATCATGGAGAGGAACAATAGAAAAGAAAATGTAGAACAAAATGTAGGTGCTACAAATGTCACCTTGCTTGATTAACTTGAATTTCATGAGTCTTTTCAGTTTTGTCTGAGATAAGTGTAGGTGCATAAGCACTGATTGGCGTAGCATATTGATGAATGGCAAGGTGTAACTAAAGTATCATAAGTCTATTGCTTATACCACATGGTATCTTGCTTTACATTTATTTGTAGAGTAAACTTTACACCAGCCTCTGTTTGCTTTCTTACCTCTCCAGAAGAATATGTTCTCTTTGGTTTGGTTGGTATCAAAGAGGCTCATCTCAGAGAGAGCAGCAATACCAATGGCATAGTGGTTAAGTTCTCTCACACCAAGAGTGGTTTTTCAAGAAGATGAATATGTTCCAGCAAGTTTTGTTTGAATTTTCTAGTTTAGTTTTTATTTTGAGCACTTAATTGAACATTTGCCAACAATATGAAACTGGCCAGTTTTAATCAGTTAAATTGTCAATGCTCAGGTCGCCTTTTCTAGACCTCCTCCTGATATCTGGTGATCAGTGCTATTCTTAGACAGTGGGAAATTGGTTACTTTTGGAGCAAGTGACTGCTACCTGTGCCTTAAAATGTAGGCTATCAACATTATATCTACTAAAGTTTGTCTCTTTGTAAGTCAGCAGCTATGAACTCCCAATCTTTCAGGGATGTATGTGTCATCACTTTGCCATCAACACTGGACTTTAATAACAATAGATGTTAAGATGTCAGCAATGTCTATGTTGAGATCATAGTCATGGACAGCCTACACTACACTGCAACGAATCCTAGAGAATATCTGGATTAACATTGAGGTGATTGTTATATCAGAGTACTTTATTATATGTACATAGAAGTTTAGTGTGCAAATTCTTATTCATAGTCACACGCCACCTTCAAAATAGACAAAGAATGCATTTTACAATTAATTCACTTATTCATTATCTTTTAAGTTAAAGGAAATGCTTGAAGTTTCTCAGAATTAAATATTTTAATGTTAAACATGTTTATATTCATTTTTTTGCCATAGCAGCTTGAAAGTTTAAAGTTAATTAAGAAATTTTTTAGAAGTGGTCTTTAAATACAAGCCAGATAATTGGCTTGAGGCTTTTGTGCCAGAAAAGACTCCAGATTAAAAAAAAAAGGAAATATTTTGTATTTATTCAAGACTGATATGTCTGAAAATGTCAATGGTGAGGCTTTTACTGCCAAAAAGAAATTGATACTTTCTCGTAGCTTTTATCTTTGCAAAAGGAAGAAAAAAGAAAATTATATATCTTTGACGATAATCAAATGTTTCTTTATTTCTTCATTTATTTTTATGACATGCGAACAATAATTGCTCCAACTAAGATAAAATTCTTAAAAAAGAAGTAATTAGAAAGGAAATCAAATTAAAAAGGTTGTTTACGGAACTGAAGAATAGCAAAACCAAAAATTGAAGACTTTGTGAAACTACTTTGGTTTTACTGTCTTTTCTTTCTTATTCATTCTGATAAGTTATTTTGTAGTTTTCATGCCTTACAATTTTTTTTCTTTCATTTTATTTACCATAAAAGACATAATACTTATTATCCATCAAAATACTTGATATATTATCGAAGTAAGTCATTACCTTTTCAAAATTTTCTTTAATAGTAAGCTTTACCCAATGCAAGTTTCAAAAGCTACTCAATATTGAGGTTTACTGTTAAAATAATAATAATGAATGAGATGTGTCATATATATGAATAAGGAGGTGGTATTACATAGAGATTATGAGAATACAGAGGAAAGATAATGTTTGACCATTGACTTGAAGAGGGGAAAGATTGTAGTGTTCAGGGAAGCATCCATACAGAAATCTGTTCCACAAAGTCTCAGTTCATGGGGAAAATCTATCAGACTGGAACTTTCTCAAAATATTTCCAGTCTGATAGCTTCCAGTGTTCTTAATCACAAACAAACAGGTTTTATATATCATCATCAACCATTGCAACGTCACTGCTGGTCAAAAGCATTTCCTAACTCCTCCCATAATGACTGTGAATGGTCTATCCTCTGCCATGTCTTATCAATAAGACCATGTATCTCATCTTTTCATTTTCCATCTGATTTTTTTCCTGTTGCAATTAGTATCCATTGGGCAACAATAAACCACCTTTTGCTCCATCTGACACCCTTTCTTCTTTCTGTGCCTCAACCAACTCTTTATTTCTTGCTTAATCACTTCTATCTTTGTTCCCATTTAGTTTCTGAAACACATAATGAGGAAAGAGGGCTTGGAAAATTTGACACTTAGAGGATATTTTGAAAACAAGGGCAGAGGGAAACAATGAGTCAGTCACCTACCTTAAGTATAAATAGATCACAGAACAGGGACTGGGAAAGAAAGTAAGGGACAAACACTGCTTAGAGTTACAAAAGATAGAACCTTGTGGAGCTATGATCACCCACATCATGAAGAGACATGGTACATAAGATACTTGCATTTAAATGGTTTCTTTCTTTATATGTACTGATCAGTATTTGGTGATCAACTATTTAAAATAAACTATATAACAGCAAAAAACTGGAGTTCCATAATAGATATTTCCTTTATAAAGGGTGTGATAGAAAATTGTCGCTATTTCATATTTTTAATTTTACACATGTGCATTATTTGTCAACTGCACAGTATAGTTGGGTTAATTAAGCACAATCTGTGAGAAAAAGAGCATGATGACGCAATTCACTCCACCAGAAATTTAGAAAAGGCATGCTGTACTCCTTGACATTTATACTGGAAGCTCCAATATGAATATTTCAGAGTGTTTGGGTGTCAATCTGTGGTCAGTGCAGAGGATTTGGAAAGAGTTGGATGAGTCTAATGGTGATTATGAATGTACAACAACTTGGAAAACTCACTCTGATCATTCTGATGAGAAAAGAACTTTTGAATTTGTTAGTGAGGGCCTACATCAAGTTCCTTGAGGAGTTAGTGCTGCCCTGGGTCAAGAGGGTGGTTGATGAAAGACACTATGTCTAACAACAGGACTCTGCACCATGCCACACAAGCAGGAGAACCCAGTCATAGCTATCAAACAATTTCTCCAACCACATCACCCTTATATTTGGCCATCTAACTCCCCAGACTGCAACCTCCTTGATTATTATATATGGTGTGCAGTTGAGTGAGAGATCAAGAAAACTCCTTGTGACACCGAAGATGAAGGCCAGGACTATGTTCACCAACTTAAACAAGTCGTCTGGAGGCCATGGTTGAAGCCAATAGCAATTTTATTTAAAGTATTTCAAGATATTTAGTATTAGTATTTCAAGATATTTTTGTGTAATTTTGGTAAATATATCTGTTAAAATAAGATGTCAGTGTTATTTTGACTTTTGCACAATTTAGACGACAATTTATCCATCGCACATTGTAGACTTTGTGAATTTAAGTGCATTACTAGATTAGCAGTTAGGTCTCATCCTTTTACAGAAGAAATAGCTAGATGTAACTGTAAGTTTTATGCTAACAGTTTGTTTTCTTGCACTTCTTGCTTGTGATACTTTCTTTTTACTTTCCAGTCAGGTTTGATCTTCAAAAATTTAAATGCAGTTTCAATTGTCAATTTTCTTAATTTCTGTTCTTTTTTGTTCTCTTCTCTAATAATGTTTTCTTATCCTATTCCTTCACACTTAATAACCCCTTACATCTTAGTGGCTGTATTGCCTTGCTTGTAATAAAATGATTAAAAAAAATCTCTCCTAATCCCTCTTCTGCCAACCACAAGCTTGTTAGGTAGTTTCTTGCTTTCCTTGGTTTTCCTCTGTCTCTCTTGCCTTCTGTATATCCTGTGAGTATCAGATTTTCCAAGCCCACTTTCTTCATTGTGTATCCTAGAAATTTTAACCACCTTCATCTGATGTTGAATATGTTGCTTTTGTTTCTATTTCCTTTAAAACCTTGTCATTGCTCACATGTGCAATTGATAGTATTCTCAGCATCTTTCTGCAAAATCACATTTCTGTTGCCTCATGTGTCTTCTTCATGAGTGAGATGGTCCAGCATTCACTGTCATACATGAGGACCAATATTATATAACAGTTTAATATTTTATTTTTTATTTCTAATGAAATTTTCCTTTTTCTTTGCTTAGCTTTTTTAAGGCATCTTTTGCTATCCCAATGCGCCTTCAGATTTCAGTGTTGCATTTTCCATCCACAGTTAAAACACTTCCTAGATATTAAAATTTTTGTACTTGCTTGACTTTGGCAGCTCCAATTTGTAATTCACATTTGCTTTGATAAAATCTATCAAAGAATAAAACATTGGTTAAGATAAGTTTTCCTTTGTCTTTATTTATAGGAAAACAATATATAAATTTTTATATATAAAGAGCAATTTTAGGAAAATCTATGACAAAGTGGAAAAAGTTTTTGTGGGATGCTTTTTGTCATTTAGGATTTCATTGAACTAAAGTGATGTTTACATTGATGCAGTTACACATGAACATGAAGCAGATTGGACACTGAAATTTTAAATTTAATTTTTTTTTTAAATATGTGTTTTAGGTATATAAAAAGAAGCTAAATTAAAATGGCTGGACTATATACCCAAAGCATAATTAAAAAAAATTAAAATTTAAGATTTCTGTGTGCCCGTCTCCTTTTTGCACATGTTTAGTTGCTTAACTGTAAATATTATTCTAGTCTGATGAAATCCTAAAGGAAGGAAAGCATCACATGAAAATGTTTTTCATTTTATCATAGATTTTCCTTATATATATATTTTTGAGTGAGGCATACATTTATGTTTTGCTTGTGTGTCCTCTAACATTCTTCAAGTGTGCTTATTGTTTACATTTGGCTGTCAGATGTTTTTTTTATATTAGTTGTTAGAAGGTTTGGAGAATTTGACACTCACAGGAAATATTGAAAGCAACAGGGACATAGGAAAGCAGTTATAACCTACCTAACAAGATTGTGTAAATTGTTGGCATAGCAGGAACTTGTAGGGATGGTGAAAAGACAAAACCCATTAATTCCTTAGAAATCTTTTTTTCTCTCTCTCTCTCTCTCTCTCTCTATATATATATATATATATATATATATATATGTATATAAGATTGACTATCAGTAAAACCATTCTTAGTCTAAATGTCACTAATGATTTTTTTCCATTTTGTAATTTGCTTAACCATATATTAAGTTAAGAAAACTGAATGAAAATCCAATTGAATGGTTAGACAAATTTTCCTAAACATTTTTCAAATTGTCTTATATATTTATCACATATTAATGCTTATACCATCTTGAATTCCCAAAGAGTAGATTTGTCTGGAAGAACAGAATTTCTGTATTGTTTCTTCTCTTTGGTTATTTGTAGAACAAAAAAATGGTTGAAACTCTTAGATTGTACCCTGGAGTAATATAGGATAATGCTTGATGAAAGAAATTGATATTGATCAACCCCCATACAGTAAATAATATAACATAATGTGGATAATTGCTTGTAGTAAGTTGGTATTAACTACAAACATGAAGGAATCTTAAATTCAATGCAGAGAAAAGAAAAGAACAAAGAGACTTGGGTATTCTAGTTTCATATGATTACTCTCCAGGATTACATATTTTTGCAATTGAAAGGAAGGCTAATCAAAGAATAGGTGTTATTAAACATTGCATTGATATGATGGTGATAGTTGAAACTTTTATCTAGTGACTGGGTATTTTCAAGAAGAAACAGAGGATCTTGAGTTGAAGGACTATTGACTAATTCTAATGCCTTGATCTTCCATTTTAAGTAGAATGAAGAAGTTTTATATTAGAAGAGGACCAAGCAGAAAAGTGAAAGCCAAAACTTCATAAACGCTATCTTGAAATTTGTTATTAATTTTTATTATGAATTATTTTTTACAAACTCTTTCATCTTAAAGTTTAGTTGCTACTCAAATCATCATTCTTTGGCTGATAGTAGTAATATTTTTTAATACTAAAATTTACTCATTACAATGATTATGATGAGTGAAGTGTGTCATGTGAATGAAAAAGTAGGTGGTAGGAAGTGAAGATTATGAAGAGGATAGGTAATGATTTACTTAAAGAGGTTAAGTTTTTAGTGTTCAGGTATGCACTCAGGCATGAGTCTGTTAAACAAAGTGGTAGTTCTCAGAAAAAAAGCTAAGTGGAACTTCTTTCTCATATTTGAAACATAGAGGAAATATGAATGATTTGAATCCATGGAGCAAGCATAGCGTGTCCAAGTTGTAAAGGTCTGAACTGGTAGAAGTGGAAAATGGAGCTCACCTGAACATTTGCTATGTAAATAATGCTAGAATAGCAGGAATATGATCTTGAATTTTATTATTATATATATGAAGCATTGTTAATCCTTATTAATTTTTGTCAAGTATTTTTTTCATCTTAATTTCATTTGGAACATTTAGCTTTTGTTGTGAAGAAAGGGAATATCATTTGAGGAAAAGAAAAAGATGCAAATTTAAGCCACACAAGTGTGTTCCTTATTTTTGATCTGTATTTTTTTCCTTTATTTTATTTTTATTGTTGTTCACCCAATATAGAACCCAAGAGTCACTCAAGGTAGAGGGTTACTGAGTGTAGTTGTTAAAAGTGAATAACGGATAACTCTAGACTTGAAGAGGTTAAGATTGTAATGATCAAGGAAGCATTCTCTTGGGAATCTGTTTTGCAAAGTAACAGTTTTTGGGAATAAGCTGTCTAAATGGAACTCTCTTCTTACCAATGAAATACAAAGGTATTGTAGCATACCTACAGATGATAATGGATATGGCCCCATTCACATAAATACAGTAGTAAATACTGTATGTTAGTCTGCAGTTGAAGATTCATTGTGGAATTCACTTGACTCACTTCTAGCAGTTGACTACTTCTTCTATGCACTGCTGGTGAATCTTATATGTGTTGTTCTTGTCCTAAGTATTATCAATCATTACCAACCTTCATATAATTATTCTATTCAGTAAACTTCCCTAGGTTACAACAAAAGGAACGAGGATGATTTGACCTTGTATGTTGCATGGCAGTTTTTAGCTCTAGATGTCCGGATGGGTGGAACTAACCTCTAGTGTTGCATAGATGCTTTTGAACTCTATCAAGGTTGGAAAGTGTTATGATGTTGATTTGGGGTAGTAGAGACAAACGCCAAATAACACGTAACAATAAAAAGGGTTTTAATAGGTTGGTAAAAAGGTACAGAAATCGCCTGAGTAGTCAATAACTAGCTCAGCTAAGAACTTCTCTATCTGTCTTCCCCATGTCAACTGACATGCCACTATTTAAAGTCTTTGTTCACAGACGCAGACAAGTTCATCTTCAAGAGGGGTGGTAGGTTTCCGACACAACAGAAAGTAAGTGTTATGAAGTGGGATTCCTTTTGTGTTTTATTAGTCCAGTGGTAGTTTATCTTGCATGCCGAGACTCATACTGTTTGGGCAGGCATTTATATAGTCTATGCCTTAGCTATTCTGATTAGGCAGTTATTTCCATATCACTACTCATCCTGGGCATGACGATTAACTACATCCGTGTCCTGGGTAAGATGATAAACTACATCCAACATCAAGGCCTTTGAGCAGGAGGTTTTGAGGAGTGTGGGACCACCTCAATTGATGGTGTTCCCAGCTCCACCCTGATCCGGGGTAGTAGCACCTGTTAGGGTCCCAGCTATGGACAAATAGTTAAGCCCTAAACTGGAGACAAAACACTATGAAAGTGTAAAAATAGATTTTAATACCAGAAATACTTTTTTTTTTACCAGCAATACATTTTTCAAAAAAATATTACCAGCAATAAAAATCTTGTCAGCATTAAATAACCCATTGAGGTTGATATGCTGCGAAACCAAACCAAACCATATCACTACAGTGAGGCTTGATCAGCTCCAATGTAGATATAGCAGCAATGCTACATTTTTGATCTCATATGACTGTTGTAACGATAGAGAATATTAAGAAGATTCAGACACTTTCTGGAATAATACAAGGAACCAACCATTTTTCCAGACTAAATAAAAAAAATGGTTATGGAAAAGTTAATGAAATTTTCATCATGGTTGTTGTATTAAGATATTCAAATAAAATCTCTTGCTATGGTAGTACCAATAATTAAAGTCTAATGATGGTTATTTTTTTTTTATAATTTCACCCCAAGTAAGGTAATAAGCTAAGATGCAAAGGGTTACTGAGTGTGAAGAACATTGAAAAAAAGATTATTAAGGAGAAAGGAGAATAAAAGTAAAGGATTTAAGGAAACAAGATGACAATGAAATACTGCTGCCATATATGGTCTGGAACCCCTGCTGTTCATCTTAACAAAATCCAGAGACAGATATGCAATACGATTAGCCCTGATCTGGCAGTTCGTTTACAGTTGCTCTCTCACAGACGTACCATTGCTTCCCTCTGTCTTTTCTACAAATACTTTCACAGTAACTGCTCCAATGAGCTACTTTCGCTAGTCCCCAAACTGCATGAATTTAAATGTGCTGCTAGGTTGGCATCTCAGTCCCACTCTCTCACTGTCGAAACGGTTAAATGTAACTGTCTCTTCTACTCCAATAGCTTCATGTCTCATACTTCCTGTCTGTGGAACTCCTTTCTATTTCTTGCTTTCTTGATAGCTATAATCTCCAACTATTCAAATGCAATGTCAATCGACATCTCCAGATGCCTTGATCTATTCCCTGTTCTTCTCTTCATCCTTTCCTCTTTCATGCCTCTTTACTTTTGCTCCCACTCTCTATAACCCCTTGCATGCTAGTGGCACTCCCGCCTTGCTTGGGATGAAAAGCTTAAAAAAAAAAATATTTAAATTTATGAAGATAAAACCTATTTTAAGTTAAAGAATTAAATTCAGATGGTGGATTAATTTGCTTTCTTTTAATTCAAATAAGTTTCTGATACAAATTTTGCCTAAAGGTTATACAACCAAGAAAAGAAAAATATTGTTTATTTAAGGAAAATAGATTTGAAAGTACTCAATTCTTTGTTGTTATTACTAGTAGCTATTTCTGAGCATTATTTGTTGACTAAGAAAATAATAGAATTTTTTTATGGCAATCTTATTACAGACTGCTTCTGTCTTTAAATTTTCCATGTCTCTACCTGTAAATCAATTTGTCATTGCTATTTCAGAAGATCTTATACCATTTAGATTTTATTAATTTATCACCAATCTCAAAAATATTTGGTGTATTCATTTTGAATCTCTCATTTTTTATGAATTGGTTTTTAGTGAGTTAAAAAATCCTGCACTTAATAACATTAGTATTTTGAACATATCTCAACTTGTCCTACTTTCAAAATAGTTTTCAAACAAACATAAGATTTGATTTCTTAGCATTATTTTTGAATTTTTTTCAATCTTTTTTATTTTTTTCCATTTTATTGTTGGCTGTTTGATTCTATAGTGGTAAACAAATCTTTGTTTTGTTGAAACAAATCAATTTTCTTTTTTATTAGAATCATCTCATAACACAAATATTTATTTTCTGTTCGAATTATTCTGTAGTGAAAGCGATAAGGCTGGGTTGAACTCACTAAGGCAAAATATGATTAAGATGCAATTTTTGTTTTTCCATTATTTTCTTGTGCAATTTGCAAAGAAAGCAACAGATGAATACACAGTGAAATCATAATAATCAAGCAAATATTCTATCAATGTCAAAAACTATGGCTATTGATTTGCGATACTGTAAACATGATAACTTCTTTGTAGAATAATTAAGAGCTCTGATGGATTGTTAGTCTTGTGTGCCATTTTATATTGTGTAATATTAAGATTATTTGTAAGATTCAGTCAATCTCTGTTTTTGTCTGTAGCCATGACAACTTAATACAATATCAATTCTTATTGTTAGCTTAAAATCTGGTTTCTCGGGCATACTAAATATTTGTGTATTTGAATTGAATAACAAGACTTCAAATTTTTTTTTTTTTTTTTTTTTTTAATCAGTTCACCCCAAGCAAGGCAATACTGCTACCATGGAGCTACTGAGAGTGAAAGGGATTGAAAAGGTTTTAGAAGGAACTAGAACCCCAATCCTAAACAGGGAACAAGGGATAAACCTCTACTACTGTTCAAAAGACTGGGGAGGAGTGTGAACTGGACAATAGGGACACCTATCAATTCCTATTAATTCAGATTATTGCTGTAACTGTTTACTCTCTCAGTACACTTATATGCTTGAAATAACAGAATGGCATGAGAAATTATTGCAGTAAATTATTATTGAAAATTATTAGAAGAAATTAATATTGAATATTATTATTATTAATTATAGTTATTTTTTTTTTTAAATCATTAATTTTCTATTATTGCAAATACAAAATTATTATTGGAAATTATTGATTTTTATTAATTATAATTATTATTGCAAATTCTTATAAGAAATCATTATTGTAAATTATTATTGAAAACTATTAGATATTATTACTAATATTATTAGGATTAATTATTGAAAAATATTATTATAAGGAATTATTATAAATTAGTATCATTAATTATAATTAAATATTACTGATAATGGCCTATCATTACAAATTCTTCTTATTATAAGATAATATTGTATTAATTTAGTGTAATGAAAAGAAATTAAAATTAATAACATTTTCACTGTTATTTTGGCCTCGTTATGTGACTGTCAGCAATTTGATTAGTTTCTGGACATGTAATGTTTCTTTATTTTTGATGATCACCTTTCATCAACTCTAAGTTTATCAGGTGACCTTAAAAGGCTTGCAGTGACATCATCGGGGACTCTTGGAAAAAGCTGTTCATGGTTTCTTCTGCTTGTGATAGAAACGAAATATCATCAAGCCTTTGGAAACTTGAGACGATGCCACGAAACTTAGGAGATTCACATTACTTGGATCTTTGCCAACTGCAAGGACAGTCTGCTTTTTCCTCTCAATCTGTGGAAGATGAAGTTGGCAGGGTGATTATTGTGAACAACCAATTTGACTGACTACAATAGACACCCACTTCCTGCTACAGTTATCTCCCTTGAACATTCCAATTATAATTATTTTTCTGTCAATTGAAACATTGCAGTTCATCCTCTATAGTTTTCTTTACATTTTTATAATCAGTTAATCAAAAATGATTGCTTTCTTATCAAATGTAATATTTTTCTGCTAAAATTTATTAGAAATACTAAATGGACTTGAAATGACACCAAGAATATTTTGCCACAATGATGCACTTGAAAAATTATGATATAAAGGTAAACCTGATGAAGGTAATGATTGTCATGATAAAAATGCAGTAATATGAAGTGTTACTGAAAAATTCTCAGCCTCTCATTTTCAAAAATATAAAGAAAAGAAATAACATCAGAAATATATATATTTTACAGTAAGGTTCACCCTGTACAAAGCCCGGGGCCCACTCAAGGTAGAAGGTTACATTAAGAGGCAGTTTATATGGATAGGTGGGGAAGTAACAAAGTATGCTATATTTATGGGTTAAAGTGATCAATATCAGGGATAGTGTGTATGTAAATATAAATGTGGACGTTAAATGTAATCGTCAGGCCTGACGATTGTGTTAAAGCATAAAACAAACAGTCACCCCTGTGTGTTGATTTCAATGTCATCATTTATATGTATATATGGGGGTCGGAAGATATATAGCAGGAGCACCAAACCATATATGGCAGCAATTTCAAAGTATAGATGAATGGTAGAGTTATAAATATCTAAGATTGATTCCATAAAAGACAATATTCTAGCATGACATAGTTAACCAACTTTCTTATCAGAAAACCTAGAAATTCATTCAATATAATCTTTCCACTTCATGTCGGCAGAGAATGTTAGCCTGAGAAGCCACAGTGAGTCACTCTCCTGGAGGTTAGTATTAGCCATGTTGATGGAAATCAGAAAGTGGTCTCTCAGATAATTAATAGAGAGAATTTTTGTTTTGGAGGCATTAAAATTAACAAGACATTCTTTGCCCCAGTTAACAACAGATTGTAGGTAATTTTTGAGATCAGCTGCCAATTTGACATTATCAAATTGATCAGACTTACTATTGAGACAGCAGTAAATAGCTGTCATCATCATCACCGATACCAGGTTTTATTGGGTGTGGAGGGTTCTTGATTGGGGCTTCATCACAATTGGTAGAGAGGAGTAGATGCAATAAGCAACAATAAACTACACAACTCAAAATTGATTGTTGTATTTAAGTTTTGCATTAATATCTAAGCTTACCATTTAAAAGTTCAATGATAATTTTTCTGCTGTGACTTACTTTAAAGACAATTTGACGTACATAGGTCCTTATTTTCCATACAAAAAATTATTTTTATTTCATGAGTGACTTTCGCTGGAATTTGCAATTAATTTCAATTATTCCCAAATTTATTTTTAAGTTATAAAATTTGTTATTGAACAAAAAAAAATTGTTGCAAAAATTCACCAAAAACAATCACGGTAATGAAAATTCAGAAATCCAAAATTTCAGGATTGCTAGTCCAGATCCAGCATGGAATATTTTTAATTTGCTAATGGAGTCAACCTGATTTTAAAATGGCATATGTTGGGCTATGGCTTCTAGGAGTAAAGTTGAAAAAGTGTGACACACTGACATTCACATTTATTTATATAGATGATAAATAACAAATAGGAAATGTTTATTAGTCTTTTATTAAAACATCATAAGAGACTGAGATATGGAGAAAGAGAAAGACATTCTGGTATTTTTATTTTTGTTTGATTTTCATTGGTCAATCATATATCATGTGTATTTGACTCTTTTAAAGCAATGTTAGTATAATTTGTGGCATTCCCAATTCAAGGAGAGATGATGTGTCCATTCAAAGTTTCAAGAAATTAGTGGTCTCCAAGCCTACCTGTCAGTTTCCAATCAATTTTTTTAATTTATATATATATATATATATATATATATATATATTCTCAGATGGAGTATATCTTTAGAAGAGACAAAATGAATGAAAAGACAACTGGAAAACTATACTTAGTATAGTATATACTTGTTGCAAAATAAAAACATCACATTTGCCTTGATAAAGTCCGAGTGACAAAATGTGTTGGCTAAACTTAGTATAGTTTTCCAATTGTCTTTTCATTTATATATATATATATATATATATATATATATATTTATTGCATCTAGCTTGAAACAGCCTGTCACCTCTGAGTGTTGAATCTAATGTTCACTATTATATTTACATACGCTCTGTCTCTGATATTGAGCACTTTATCCCATAAATATAGCACACCTTAAAACTATATTTCTTTATATATATATATATATATATATATATATAGTGTGTGTTGTAAAACACTCTTTACAGACCACACAGATACTAAACTCTGATCATGCCTTTATATTATCCTCACCCACCCCACAACGGTAGGATGTAATACATGGTTGATTTAATGTAGGGTCCCCATACATGTATATATGGTGAAGGGATATGATACAAAGTTGTTATTGGGGAGCCACATTGGTTGTAATGAGGGTGGTACTGCTGCAGTGTTGGAATCCTCAGTATCCCTCAAAGCTTTTTCATGAACTGCCCAAAGACAGAAACATGTCAGCAGAGTGAAGAACAGACGGTGAACTTTTTATCCCAGCCAGATTCTTGCCAGGGAACAAGCCTTGAGGTAAACTGTAGGAATTTTCTGATCCTTGGTCGGCAGAAGTATTGATATATATGTAAATAATTCCATCATGTTTTTATGAGTACTATGCTAGCATAATAATAATAATAATGTTTATTATTATTGCTATGATAATAGTCATAATTTTAATTATTCACATCATTATATATGCAGATATTACAATGGTTCATGTGTGAACCTCCAAAAATTTAAATGACCAGGTCTGACATTCATGGCTAGAACCCACCATACCACTTACATAGTAACAAACCACTTTCATTTCCTCAATATCCATCAGTGAGAAGTAACTTCTTCCTGCGAACCACTGCTCTATGGAACAGACTCTCAAGAGGATATTTCCCCAATCACGACAACCTTAACCTGTTCAAGTCTCAAGTCAACTGTTATCTTCCCTTCCTATTCATATAAAGTAACCCCAACATAACCCTCAACCTTGAGTGGGCCTTGTACAGGGTGAACCTTACTTTATAAAAAAACAACAACAAAAAACAAACTATTAATGTTTCATCATCAAAGAGCAAACCCTAAATTTTATCCAGTCATGAAAAACAGTTGCTCTGTCAGTGAGGCTCCTTGCATTGATTGGCTCTCAAGCTCACTCCAGATCTCAAGTGGAACTTACATATATACCTGAAGCTATCTCAAAGGGCCTTGAAAATGGGACTGGAAGAAATGGAAATTCTAAGGAAGAAGTGAAACTAGCCAATGAGTACAAGTAGTAATAATAATAATAATGCATTCATATATTCTTGAGTCTCAAAGAGAAACAATTGTTGGATTAAAAAGAGTGACTGTAATGCTTTGTATAATAATTGTTTCATTTTTTGTACTAAAGTTTACCCAGTACAAGGCTCAAGACCCACTTAAGATAGAGGTTTGGTTTGTTTTGTTTTGTTTTGTTTTATGGCATATCACCCTCAATGGGTTATTTAATGCCAAAAAGATTTTTATTGCTGGTATTACTTTTTTCAAAAATATATTACTGGTAATATTTTTTTCCCAAAAAATGTATTGCTGGTAATAATATACTGCTGGTAAAAAATTTTTACTCAAAAATTAATTGCTGGTAATAATTTTTTACAAAAATGTATTGCTGTACTAAAACCTATTTTTATACTTTCATAGTGTTTTGACCCCAGTTTGGAGATTAACTTTTTGCCCATAGCTGGGACCCTAACAGGTGCTACCACCCCAGGTCAGGGTGAACCTGGGAACACCATCAATTAAGAGGTGGTTCCATGCTCCTCAAAACCTCCCAATCAGAGGTCTTGTTGTTGGATGTAGTTTATTGTCTTACCCAGGGTGGCTTAAGATAGAGAGTTACTATTAAAATGGTTATGCTAATTGGTGTGTGTCATATGCACAATAGAAGTGGTAGTTGGAAGTCAAGATTATGAGGATAGATTTATAATTTTCAATAATGAAACACTTTGTTCTTAAATGGTTACAGCCTAAATTAAGGAGTGATAGAAAATTTCCTGAATATTTAACATAATTGGTGGTTGGAATAAAGATGTCCTAAGTAGATTTTTCTCCCAAAAAGAATAAATGTCCCAATTCATCTATTTGAAACTCAAATGTATATGTTTACAGGGTGCACAGATACTACACTGATTCAAGACAAAATTGCCAGTATCTTGGATCTCAAACAGAGTACACAGACAGCCTCATTTTAGTTTTAAAAAAGAATACCAGTTCAAATAAATATAAATCATTTTTGACAGGAACTATACAACAACAAGTTATAGTAACACTTGTATTATTATCATCATTATTATTATTAGTAGTCATAATAATAATAAAGAGGTAAGAGGGCATTTTAAAATGTTCTTGACCTGTTCCCCTTCCCAGAAACTGAGAAATGACAAGATATGAAAATTTTTAAGAGCATCTTGGTCAATGTGAAAACTTTCCAGCATCTCCTCATGAAATATATACAAATAAGATTAGAGGAATAGCAGTTAGCAGTTTTTCTTTTCAGCTGATCTTAGTTAAATTATATATTTGCATCTATTAAATGTATGGAACAAATTAATTATTAATGATGAAACAATTATCTGATTTTGAAAAAAGATTTCTTTTGTTGATTATTATTTATTTTTTAAAAAAAATTTTTTGTATTTGTTCTGTTTCATATTATTGAATATTTCCCTTATATTAATCAACTGAAAATCAAACCAGGTTTGTTACCATATCATTTATTATTCAATGGATTAATGAAGATTACACTAAAAAAAAAAGAAGCTGGATGGGGAAAATCTGATAGTATTGTAAGAACTTTGTTTATTTTGACAACATTCTGCTGTCTCATCTAATTTTATAATTTTTTTTTTGAGCAGATTTATCTTAAAAGTTCAAATTCATCACATAGTAAGAAAATAAGAATGAACATATAAGAATATGTATTGTTTTCCTATAAAATATAAATCTTTGGAAAAGTTATGAAGTGATATATGGTGGTAGACTCTCTCATAGTATTCAACATATGAGGATCAAGCAGCTCAGTCCCTAGGAACCGACAACCAGACACCAGCACATATGATTTGATTATTGTGGTGAAGGCTTTGTGCAGAACCAACCACACTTTTTGAAGAGCCAAATACAGAGAGCTGGTGCACTACGTGCCACATTGTCCTTAAACGACTCTCCACATGTTTTTGAATTCAGAGTTGTCCTTCTCCTAGACCAGTTGGAATCCAAGGCTAGAGAACACAGTCAGTCCTGCTATTTACCCATAGCTGTAGGGAGAAGAGGAATAATACCTTTTCCAAGGGTATGAGTGCATAAGTGAATATAATGAATTTGATTGTAATTCGAACTTGGCTCTCTGATTGAGCTGGTATCCACTATTCCACCGTGCCCCCTTCTTATATATATATATATATATATATATATATATATATATATATATGAAACACAATCATAATTGGTAAAGTCCAACAATGATAAATATGGCAATAAAAATTATTCAGTACAATACAGAGTCTATAAAATGTAAGACAAATGAAGAAGAAATGAAAAAAGGCCAGGTTCAATCTTCATCTTAAGTTAATCATAGTTTATGCCTTAAATATGGAATGGAGAAGTTGCTTTTTATTTCCTTGACCTTCATGGCAGTGTCATCCAGGTTCTATTTTATATTTGTATATCTATCTGTCATATATATTTATATATATATCACACATTGAGTGCTGGTGTTAATAAAATTGTGCTCGATATAATATAGCAGAGCTAGTAAGTATATATTAATAATATATATTGATGAATATACATATTATTCCTCTTGATCATTTCACATTAATGTGTGTGTACTCCAAGACTCTATCCTTAATCCTACATTGTTTATCTTTATCAATGACCTTCCTGATTTCTTCAGTTCTTAAATAGAAATTTATGCTGATTATACAACTATATACCCTTGTCATAATAGTAAGTTTGATGATTGGTCTGACAAAGTAAAACTAGCAACTGCTCTCGAAAATGACTTCCAATTAGATCTTAACTGGCGCATGATATGGCTTGTAAATTATAATGTGTCTAAAATAAAACTGCTATCTTTTAATTATCATAGAAAACCATTTTCTCTTCCATCAGCATGGCTGATGCTAACCTCCCTGAGAGTAATTCATTGCACTTTCTTGGCCTCACTGACACAAAGTGAAAAGGTTATATTGAATCATTTGCTAGGTCTACTGTTAGGAAAATGTGGTTCACTATGTTGAGCCAGATAATTTTTCTTGCCAGAATTCATCTTGCACTTTTAGAAATAGAGCTCAATGTAACTGTAAGTTTCATTCTAATAGTTTCTTTTCTCATACTTCTCGCCTGTGGACCTCTCTTTTAGTTTCTTGCTTCTCTACCTCTCACGACCTTCAAAAATTTAAATGCAATGCCAATCAACATCTGTCTTTCTGAACACTGTTCTTTTATTGTCTTTTTTCTTCACTAAAGTTTTATCATTCTCTTTCACCCTCAGTAATCCTTGGTGTCGTTGTGGTATTATTGCCTTGCTTGGGGTGAAATGATTTAAAAAAAAAACATTACAAAATTATGTTCAGTTAACTCAGAAATAATTTGAATTTTTTTACAAATTATGAACTTTGAGATTTTGTGATAATCTTCTTTGTAATTGGTTTTTGTGACGTAATAAAAGCTATGCAAAACTGTGAAAAGCTACTGAAATAGTTTTTATAATAATAACAATAGTAATTAGTATTAGCAAGTTTCTCCATTTCACTGAAGCAGACGTTAAACATATGAGTGTTATCATTTCCTCTATCTTCTCTCTTCCTTTCTTTCTATCACTGAAACCAAACAGCTTCTCTGATATGTCTTTTTTGTCTTTCCTCATGATCAAAACAAAATAGCTCATTATTTATGAAGTATTAGCCAAATGTAACATATAAAGAATAAGCAGAATTATATGATGATGTTTATATATAATATTCCTTTTGAACATAAGTGTAAAATTGACATCAGATGTTTTTCAGTTGTAGTTCAATGGTGCAGTGTAAGGACGCACTGTAAAAACATTTTAAGTTGAATATTGACCAACGAAATAGTAATAAGTACTGCAGAAAAACTTGCCCTGATGTATTTTTCAACATTACTGGTATTATTACTGGTGTGGGTATAATAATAGATTTAAAAGAAGTATAAAGTTATTGTCTGGCCATTTGTGGTAGATAAAAGGTTTGCAAAAAGACATTATGCTTTACTATAGCCAGGAAGGACAATAAAAAGTGAGATAAAAGAAAAGAAGTTTTTTGGTATCGTTAAAAGTGATTTTGATGAAATATATGAATATAAAATAGCACCTTTATTGGTCAAATATTGCCAAGAATAAGTTACATTTTATATTGAAAAGATTTACAGTAAGCCAGCAAAATTATTAATCTTTCAGATATCCGTGACAAAGTTTGAAGAATAAATTAAACTAGTAATCCATTTTTTATTAGCCTTTTATAGAAATTTTTCCATATGAAAAAATTTAATAGGGTTATTAGGGGCATAAGAAAAGAAGGACTCCAACTTGGTAGAAAATTGAACTGAAAGAATTTGTTTATTTACAATAGTTTAAATTTGAGTGGCTTATAAAAAATTAAGTGGAGTAAAGAGAAAATTTTTATTAAAAAACGGTACTTACAGTTGATAAAATCAAGAATGTTCTGGTTAAAGTGATACCGTGAAGGCTCTCTTCTGTTTGTGAAATCTTCACCTATCAGTAATTTAGGTCAAATATGGCTGTCATGAAGAATATTAATAGGTAGGGAGACAGAATGAAGAATTTTGGTAGCAATTATGTAATGAAGGATTAGTCTATGTATCTTTGAAATTGACTTCAGAACAAATTGTTAGTTTTTATTTTCGGTCATGTTTTCCACAGTTTTGGTTGGCCTCTTGCTGTTTCTGTTGTTCTCAGCTGCAAATATTAATTAATGAGGTTGTACTCTTGTCTTTGTCATTATCCATCCAAACCATGATGTGAAAGAACAGTGATTTTCACTAGTCAACAGTTTTGTTTATATTTACATCACCAGGATCACTCAATTGCCATTTCAATTACTGCTAGTTTGAATCTCTTGCTTCTGATTAGTGGAAAATAATCTAAAGAATTTCCCTTCTGAATCCATTTTTTCTAGAACATTCAAATTTTATTACCCAAGCTAGATATAGCATTGCCAAAAATAGGCTCCAAATTCAAGTTATATTGAGAGAATTGATTGTTTTTTTTATGGCTTATCAACCTTTTGTAGGTTATGTAAAACAGGAAAATATTTTTAGATTGTAAAATTCTTTTTTTGTTATCCATGATTTACTGATACAAGTCCTACTAATTAACCCATAGCTGGGGGCAGAAGAGAGGGATTCATATTTTTCCTAATGGTATTTACACATAAGTAAATGTAACAAACTTGAATAGAATTGTAGCTCAGCTCTCTGATTTCCAATTCTGAGTCATTGTCCATTACATTACTTGTACATCCAAGCTTACAGCACCTGGTATTCCCAAATGGTCACCAATATAGGTACTAACCAGGCTTAATGATGCTTAACCTTGGTGATTGTATGAGAACTGGTGTTTAATTGATATATGGTTGTAAACCATATCAAGAGATGTTCATCCAAACACTTCATTGGTTATTAAAGTCTTCACTTTTAGGTTAGATTAATGGCATAGAATTATAATTTATTTACACACACAGGAAAAAATATTGTTTCAGAATATTTCTAAAGCTAGCTGTGTAAGGAAAGATAAACTACAGAAGGTGCTAATTAATTTATTGCCTAATAAATGAAAATGAGTAAATATTGTTGATGTTGAATTTTTATATATTTATTTCATTACCCTATTGATACTTCAGTGGCCCAAGAGCCACTCAAACAGAAGGTTACTGAATGGAGATATAAGAATTATAAATGAGGATATGTAGGATAGATAATGGTTGACCTTGTACATGAAGAAGCTAAGGAGTTGCCCTCACAAAGCAGTCTTAAATGTAAAGGTTGTAAATGATGGTACCAGAGGCTGCAGATGAAAGGATTTCAGAAATACTTGTAAATTATTAAACTAAAAATCAAATTCATTATAAACATCAAAATTAGAGTTAGAATGAACCTAAACATGAAAAAAATAAAATAAATTATTCAAAAACTATAAAACACATTTTGTAGATAATTACAGACAAGGATATATTTTAAGGGTTACTGAAAAGTTCTTGTCTCCACCACCTTCCCAAGATCTAACTGTTGTAACCTAGGGAAGGTTACTGAATAGAATAATCACATGAAGGTTGGTAATAAATGATAATACTTAGGATAAGAACAACACATATAAGATTTGCCAGTAGTGTGTAGAAGTAATAGTCAACTGCTACAAGTAAGTGAATTCCACAATGAATTTCCAACTGCAGACTAGCATACAGTATTTACTACTGTATTTATATGAATGTGGACATACCGATTACCATCCGTAGGTATGCTACAACACTTACCTAACATCAGGATTTGTTTTGGATTCCTTTCTTTGGTTGGGTTGAGAACTTTTCAACTCTCCCTCCATAAAAGATTTTTCAAATAACAAATGGACTGAAGGCTCAACTTAATTTTCACCTACAATTACAGTTTAAGATCAATGATAAAGATAAACATGCAATGTGACCCAACAGAAGAATAAATGAGCTTTGTCATTATGAAGTGTATTGGATTACAAAAACCTGTTAGAACATGTACAGTCTGGGCTGATGCGTGTCTTGCCCCCACACACACGCACACACCGAATCTGTGATATGGGTGGGGGCACTACTATTTTCATAAGGTAGTATTCATATAAAATACAAATTTTATTGTAACCTAATTATGTGTAATAATGTATCATGCAATACAGGTGAACAATTCAACTAGAAAATTAAAAATAAATACAATGTATAAAAATACAAATTAGCGACATGTCATGACAGATCACTCCATCTTAAATAAATCAACAATGTTTTGCAGCAATTTTTAACATCAACTTCAGATTTTTGTTAAAAAGTTGAATAATTTTAACACATTCAATATTAAGAATAAAAATACAGTGTAACCCGGATATAAGAGAAACCCGGATATAAGAGAGATTTTCTCAGGTCCCAAATTAGAGCCCATACTTACCTAAACAAAATAGACCAAACCCGGATATAAGAGACTTCTTCTCCGGTCCTGACAATTCTCTTATATCCGGGTTACACTGTAGTGAATTTTATATTGTGCTTTTTAGAGACTTAGCATGGGTAACAGAAATTCATGGATTTGGAAGAGAGTAAAAAAGAACACAGAATGATGTCAAAATCCACAAATAATTTTCATCCTTTAATAGTAAGTTGTGCTTAGTCTAATTTGTAACATATATAAATATAGCTAGAAAAAGCAAATGCCACAAAGCACTGACTTGGGACCAGAAGCAGAGGGGTAGTATACACCAGCTTGAGGTATGGTAATTTACACGACTTGGATTAAATGTCCAGAGTTAAGAGATGAGAAATATTAGAAACTGAATATGTTTACTAATCACGAATAATGATGGTCAATGGGCACAATGACCAAAATCTGATAATAACAACAAGATGAAGACAAGAGTTTCAATGTAAATAATAAGTACAAAAATCCTACAAATAGGCTCTTTAAAATATCAAAGAGCATTCTTCTTAAATACAGTGATAGTGTAGGTTGGGCTGAGTACTTTTCAACCCCCTCACATGTAATAAAAATGGAAATAATTCTCTGGCAGATATTTAACTGAACAAACTTCTTGTATTATTTGGAGACAAGGATTTTCTAAATTATTGCTTATCTGCTTTGGCACTGGGCAGAGCTGACTGAGTGACAACTAAGATTGGTTTATTGTTATATATATATATATATATATCTTCATTTCAGTCTCATAAACTGTAAGTCAAAAAAAGCATTTTTAGAAAACATATGTTAAAAACTTCCAGTAGTAAAATCTTAATGTTTTATGATTATTAAAATAAATTTCTACACTTGAGATATGCATTGGCTTTCTGTTGAGTTTTAAATTTGAGCACCTATTTTTTTGTTTTGTTTCCCAAACACATATTGTTATATATCTGGGCTTTCATTCCTTTGGTTGGCACTTGTTATACATGTGGAAAATGTTGTACTAAACTATTTTTAGTATGGACTAGATAGTACAGATTTGTATTTAATTAACTAAAGAATTCTGGTTAGTTGATCACAATATAGCTGAAAAAATATATGTATGTCCCAAAAATCATAAAGCCAAGAGTTGCATGTCACAAGAGAATTAACCAACACACTGCACAAGAGCTGGAAAACTTTTTTTCCTTTGAATTGTGATTACTGGCCTCTAAAAAGCAGCATCTTTTCTACATCTGAGATGCCCACAATTGGACAAATAAAAATTTGCATAAGCAGCCAATCTCAAGTTCAGTTCAGCTCTTGAAATTGCTCAATTGCTAATTCTTTATACAGTCTGGCCATCAGCCAAACAGAAGTGGCAGGAGGTGATATCACAGTAACAGTGAGAGTAGTCTTTATTATTCTATCCATCAACATTAATGTTATTAATTATACAAGATCAACAAAATTTAATATTTATTATTTTAATATTTTATTATATTTTGATTATGATTGTTACCTGAATTAACATTTTTCATGGCTAGTTTGTTAATAGCCATTTGGAGAAAAAAGGCTGAAAACATGGTTAAGAGAGTTTTTAAAGATGGAAAGTTATTGCAACATTCACAGGTGCTAATCTGCCTACAAGGAAGAATCTTTTCACTCTTGATCCCCCTACCTTCCGACAAGTAAATTTGTGATTAAGAACATCTACTCTTATTTGTGCTGCTAGGAAAAATATATCTATTTGGGAAAGATATTAGAATAACCCAGAGCTTATACTAAGATTAAAATATCTGCATATGGATAGAAAATGAATTCATACAAAAATAGAAAGGGGCATGAGACAAGTATGTGTCATCTCACTGAACTTATTCAACCTTTAAAATGAGGCAATCTTGAAAAAATTAGATGTCCTACCAGGTTTTATTATTGGTGGACATAATCTCAACAGCGTAAGATATGCAGATGATACAGTGTTGATAGCTGACACAGAAAGGAAACTATGAGATCGACAAAAGAAGGTAATAAAGGAAAATGAGAAGAACGGACTAAACATAAATTGAAAGATGGAATGTATAGTTGTCAGCAAGAGGAAAAGCTATGAATTGGTGATACCAAAATCAAGCAAACACAAAAATTATCTAGGTAGTGTTTTAACAAGATGGAAAATGTGACAAAAAAATCTGAAGATGCTTTGGAATATTGAAAGATGCCTTCTAAAAGTTAAGCAAAGTATTAAGAAATAGGAAAGTTTTGTTAAAAACAAAGAAAAAATTTTCCTATAAGTTTTCCTATATGGCATTGAATGTGAATAATCTCTTCACAAATGAAAAAAATATTTGAGGTGACAGGAATGTGGTTCTACAGAAGGATTCCAAGAATATCATGGACTGGGTATATGAGTAATGAGGAAGTTTTAAGGAAATCGAAACCAAAAGAACACTTACATTTAAAATCAGAAAATGACTGTTGAAGTTTCTAGAACATGAATTGAGGAAAGAGGGCTCAGAGATTTTGGCACTCACAGGACATTGAAGTCAAGAGGGACTGAAAAAAAGCAGTGACTAAACTAAGTTGTGATGAGCCATAATTGTCCACATCATGAAGGGACATGGCACATAGAAGAAGACTTGGAAAAGACACTAGATCGTAAATGTTCAGTCTCAACTATGGAAATATAAAATTCTATGCAAGGAGTAAGAATAAGTTTTACATATTTATAGAACCAGGCTGTGCACTGTCTCAGACTTACCATTCCTGGATCTGGCTATTGCATCACTTGGGATGACGTCTTCTGGAATGTCAGCAATGGTTTGTCTGAGTTTCTTACTGCAGTCATTGATTTGATTATTATTGATGTGAAAATATAAGGTTTCTACACACTGACTGTTATTCTGGCAAGACATACTTTGAAATTGCATTCGTCGTCTTCAGACAGTTCTATTGATTGAGTCATTAAAGTTTGCTGCTTTGCAAAATGATAATATTTTGCAGTATTTCTGTAGAATGATGCTTAATAGGGCAATTGTTGGAGACAAAGATTTTTCATTGCTACCAATTGTGTTAGTCAAATAACAAAATACTTTTTCTAATTTTATTTTCTGTTTTTAATATAATGAATAGTAAATACCAATAATTTGACTTTGGGTTCTGAGTTTAGGCCACACTTATTTAATTATTTGGAATATTTTCTTTTTTACATGTCTATATATATATATATATATATATATATATATATATAAATAGAAAAAAAATGAGATGCCTCAAAATAAATTTGTTTTTATACTTACACATTTTTTAATACTATTGTTCAAGGCCCAAGAGCCACTCAAAGTAGATGGCTTCTGAATGAGGTTGCTGTAATGGAATAAAATGAGGATGGAAGAAGTGTATGTTATGAGGGTATGTGAGATAGATAATGGTTAGCTAGACTTGAAGAGGTTCAGGTAGTAGTGGTCAGATAAAAAAAGCCTTTAGGAGTGTTCAATAAAGCAGTGACTCTTGGGAAGAAGCTGTCTGAGTAGATATCCTTGCATGGTAATAGTAATATCAGCCATTCCTTTATATGGAAACATTCAGAATTCATTGACCAGTCGGGACAACTGAAATTTATAAAATCTTTCAGTTAAAATAATTTTTCAGTAAAATTTCTCAAGTCCAGTAACATAAACTGTTGGACTCAGCACAACATATTGCTTCCATCTGTGACCATCGCTTATACAGTTTTTGGCCAAGACAACGTTCCCCAGGTCTGACAACACCCCCATATTCCCCAGATCTCACTTGTTGCGACATTTTTCTCTTAAAAAATGAAACCCAAATTGAAAGGAACAGGATTTCAAGATGTTGATGCAATCCAAGAGAATTTGACAAGGCAGCTGCTCCCTATCCTAAACAAAGGTGTCCCAGGAATGTTTCCATCAATGGAAACTATGGTGGATAAATTGTATGGCTTCAAAAGGGGGACTGCTTCGAATTGGATTAAACACTGAATTTATAGTACCAGTCCCAATACTTTTTGATCAGTCCTTGTGTGCACATGTGTGTGTGTGTGTGTAATGAATGCATGGCCGCAATTTTCGATGGATTTGCACCAAAATTTACATGCACATGCTCCAAGTTAGCAGGAAGGCCAAGACCGACGTTGCATTTCCCAACTCCCATCGATAGTGGAAATAATTGATTTTTTCATGCTTCTACGGCAGTTTTCATGTAGTTTGCAGCCATTTTCTACTGGCCAGAGTGAGCGCCGATAGCTGCATTCATCACAAGTGGGAAAAATTTAAATCTGCATGGAACTTTACTCCAATTGGCTCATTCGCTTGCTTAAACTCAACGTTGATTCTGATTCCACAGAACTGGGTTAGGTGTGAAAAAGTATTTGTTGTTAACATTCTTTTTTCATTCAGTTTTTCCAGTTATGAGTCCTTTTTTAAAGCTGATCATTTTGTGTTCAATTTGTTTAGTTCTTTTTTCGTAACAGATTTAATGTTTAGTATAGAGCTTAGAAAAAATCTGCAGTGTGAGATAGGCAAGAAGTAAGGCATGTAGCAACATCAGCATGGCAAAGGGCACTCCTTTAAAAGGCAAGGAAGGGCAAAAATATTTTAAGCCAAGTGATAGCGATTGCTGTATGAGTCATACGATTTTTGAATCAAGCATGGGCAACACTGGGCTATGCTTATATATATATATATATATATATATATATATATATATATATTTTCCTTTCGATAGCATGCAGAATAGGGTGCAGAGGGTGCAGTGGCCCTGGACATCCATATCTGGAGGGCATCCAATCAAAGAGTAAAATTTAGTTTATATTTAATTTGAATAAAGTGTTTATTTCATGTTTCATCTGTTTTTACATATTTAAAACGTCTTTCTCACATTTCTAAGTACTACCCCCTTTTCCCCACCCTTCTGCATGAATCTTAAGGGCAAACAGTCAAGATGTTGTCTCTTGGTTTCAGCAAACATCACCATGTCACTGACACATTTTCTTATATATTTAATGGGGCACTATTTTAAATAAATAGGCACCCATTTTGAAAAATCACCATGTCTATTAATGGGTAAAAAAAAAAAATGCTATACATATATTTATACCTTTAAAGAATTATACACTATGGATGATGGGAATAAACAAGATATTAATACTATGAATCATATTTTCTAATATTTGTATTTTTCTAATATTTGTTACCTCCATTTTTCAGAGTTAATTTTATTGCTTATAGATGGCTCACTATTGTAAATATATTTGTCTGATGAATTTATATATGTTTGTATTGACTTTGTTGATGTTTTAACATGCTCTTGGTGAAGTATTCTGTCTATGTCTAGATCACATTCAGCTTTAAGGATGGATTTAAATACTTCTAATACAGCAACTGAATTTGAAATTGATTTTTTTTTATTTGGTGGGGGGGGGGAGTTTCATTTTCTGTTTTTTTTTTTTTTTTGTTGTTTTAAGTTTCATCTTTATTCAGAATGCAAGAAACATGAATAAACATTTTCTTAATTCAGGAAAACATTGAGCTCATAAGAATGAACAGAAGAAGAAGAAGTAATTGACCATAATGAGTTTTGCCCAAGTTGAAATGTTAATATATTATTGGCAATCAACTGTGCTTTTCCTGAAATAATAGGAGATATGGTATCTGAACTCTTTGAAGACATTAGTACTAATTGCCAAAATTACAAGTGATCAATTGGTAATATGAATGAGATGAGTCATCACAAAAATATATTGTTTTGAATCTGATTTATTCATATAAAAAAAGTGGGGGTAAGTACTACAAAATGTACTTAGATGAGAAAATAACATTTTCAATAACAGTATATTAGCTATTTCCATATCAGGAAACATTCAACATTTACAACCAATGCTACCATCAGTTGAAATTTATAAAAAATTTTCGATTAAAACAATTTTTCAGGAAAATAGGTTTTTTAAAACCATTATTATTACTCTTTCCAATATTGATGGGGGCTTCTTAGCTAACCTAAGGAGGACTCATGAGCAATAATTTGATTTCTCTGGTTGTAAGGTGTGTCAGGGACTGAAATTCATCAGCAGCTTTTAACACAATATGGCGGCAGTGTACTACCACATAAAAGTGTGTATAAGTGGATCAAGAAGCTCAAAAGTGGCTGAACAAGCATGACAAAGAAGGTGCAGGATGTGTGTCAATCTCCACCACTGATGAGAAGTTTCAGCAAGCTCGGGAGATGGTAATGGTGAACCATTGAGTTATCATTGATGAGGTAGCAAGTTTGGATCACTGATCTTTGTTCCTGTTTGGTGTACACTACTAGCAGAGTCGCCATGTTTACACTGTCACAGGATAAAGAAAACTGGTGAGATCAAGCTCAAACTTTGATCACATGACCACAACAGAACCAACTATAAGAATACTAGAGCAGAAGATAGTGTCAAACCTTAAAATATGACAAAAGTGTGGATAATTTTTTCACTTACCCTTGTGTAATAATATAAAAATAATTTTAACCTTGTTTTTTTAGTAGAAATTTGTATACATAATAGTTTTATTCTTTTGGCAAACATACATTAATTTCTAATTGTAAACAATTCCTTTTCTTCCGTTTTTTGTTAATAAAAAGATTTACAAAATTTAAATTATCATATTTCGCTTTTTAAGAACAAATATTATTGTAGTAATTTTCATTTATTTACAGGCTTATGGTCATATCACATTTTAACATTGGTTTTTGTATGATAACCAAAGTTAAGTAACATTGAACTTGATCAGTACCTAGAGGTGTGACTGCTTGGAAATACCAGGTGCTGTAAGGTGTAATGGATAATGGCTCGGAATTGGAAATTGGACAGCCGAGTTTCAATTCCAGTTGGGTTCGTTATATTCACTTACATGCAAATACCTTTGAGAAAGGTATGAATTCACCTCTTCTTTTCTCAGCTATGGGTTAATTAATAGGACTTGTATCAGTAAATCATTATTATCTTCCCCCAAAATTATCACAATCTAAAAATATTTTCTGGTTTTAAATAATGTGTAAAAGGTTGATAAGCTGTAAAAAAACAAACAAATGAATCAATCAATTCAATTATTTATAGTTCTGTATGTTCTACGTATATTACTTTGATTTGATTATAGAATTATCTCATCCAATGCAAGCAGTGTGTGGGTTAGAGATTACAAATTCTATAAACTCAGGGAGGTAAATATACCATTATAACCTTTAAGCATGCCTCTGGAGTTGATATATTACATAAATTTTAGAAAGAAGACAGATTATTAAATCATCAATATTTTTAATTAATATTATATTTGCTTTTACTTACTAAATATAAGCATTTTGGCAGCTGCTTGCTTTTCCCGTGTACAATTTTAATTTTTACTGTTGGTACTTTGAGTATAGTTAAAATTTTTGACATCTTGTGTTCAATAAGCAATACTACTGTATACTGCAGTAAAAAGTGAATGGTAACAATATTCATCTGATGTAAGGATGGTATATTTGACATGTACTAAAACTTAGTAGATTTGTTGCAAAAAAGGTTAAATGCCTCCATCAGACTAAAGAACCAAATCTTTTATTCAATGAACAAAAAACACAAATACAAATATGGTGAGATTAGTGACACTAAGTCATCTGAAAAGAAAAACAGCCAAATCAGGCAGCATGAGAGTAGAAATAATAATAGAATAATAAAATGAAAAAGAAAAAAGTGAGGAATAGAGATGGTGGGGGATTTCAAAAGAGGATGGATGTGAAGGAGGGTTTCAGATATTTCATTCCTTTTTTTTATAAATACTTTTAGAGGTGCTTAGGAAAACAGTGAAATTTGTAGAGTAACAAACATTTATTCATGTGACAAAAAATATTTTTACAGTATACAAATTGTACAAAATACAATACAGGCATTGCAAAAAATTTCCCTTGTGCTCCTCGATCAAAAAAGGCAGGATAACAGTTCTTTCAAAATACAAATCTGTTTTTTTTCTCTTAGAAAACAACAGCTCATGTAAAACAAATGTTTTTCTTTGACAATAGAAGAATTTTACACAATGTTCTTTAAGAGCAATGATTCATAGAATTTAATTTCTTAGCAACAAAAGAAATTTACTTAGAAGAGTTCAGAATTCGAAATGTCAACCTGTATTGGATGAAGTTGGTTTTCTAGGAACATTTGAGTCAGATTTTTGAACAGTCATTCATAAATGGGATAAAACTCATGTTTAAAAAAAAAGATGTTCCCATATCAAATGTAGAAGATTATTCTTTCTTCTTCTTCTTCTTTCTTTCTCTTTCTTTTTGTTTTTCTTTCTTTCTTTTTCTTTTTCTTTCTCTTCCTTCTCCTTCAACAGTAGTCATAATAGTAGATATTATCATCCTTGTTTATCGCATATTGCCCTGGTGGCTGATTCCTTTTTATTCAATGACAGCCTTTCACCCAAGTCAGGTCTATTCTCTTTCTAGCACCAGCAGTATTATTTTACATGTCAAGTTGGTCAATTTTTTCTCTGCCTGGGAGATCTGTTCCTTTCTTATATAGAAAATAGGTTCCAAACCAACTTCTTAGGGGGCATATACTTTTTATCTGCATTATTTAAAAATTTGGGAGTTACTATCCAATCAAACTACATCTGTCTTCAATTAAAATTTGGTTGCCTCCTGGCAACATCAAAGCTGAGCCCATCTTGTAAAATTTTGCTAAGTTTAAACTGTTTGGCTTAATTTTAGTGATTTCTTTTTCAAAGAAAGAATGTTAATAATGTTCTAATTTTCTTAATTAGTTTTTCATGCAATTGAATATTATCTTTTTTATTAAAATAATTTCAATATTAATTTTTACACAATTCCAACATTTTAATTATTTTTTTCATACAATATTATTGTTTTTATTTAGAATAATTTTTATAATAATTCATATTCATATTTTTCTTTTTAATCCTCACATTTTTACATGAAGTTTAGAGAGATTTTTGTGTTCATTTCAAGAAATTTTCTGAAAGTAGTTTAAAAATCATATTTTTTCGGCTATTATTCTCTTGTTTTAATCAAAATGAGGTTTATATTTTTGCTTTTTCAGTTCAAAGAAATATGCATTTGAGATCAACAAAAGGAGGTAACTTAGATATTTCCAGTCAATTCCATTGAGTCATAAATTTATAGACATTTACTAAATTATTAAAATATAGGAACCAACTATGAGGAAATCCTTATTTACCATTTTATAATGTTGGAATCAATTGGCAATAAGCCAGTGTTTTGCTAACCATTTCAAAAAACAATATAATATTATTTATTTTTGTTGTCAATTCTCAAGAACAAAAAAATGTTAAATTCACTTTCATCAGATGTTTAGGTTTTATTACAGTTCTAATCATCATCACTTTTTAAAACAATAAACATTGCTGAGGAGTGAAGGTAGTTAAAATAATAGTGGTGTCAAAGGAAAAAAATTCTTTTTGACACTCCATTTTTTATGGGCACAAATGTTTGCCTCCTTTTTTTAGATTTATATATAACTAATTGAGAGAAAATGTTTATATTTGGAAATACTTGTTAAACTTATTTTAAAAAATTAAATCACACTTTTAATAATATGCATGTGGATGCCAATTTTACCCATAGTTCAATTAAATGAGTATTCATAAAAAAATAATGAAATAAGATTAATTGCAATGAAATTCAATAAAATAACCAAATTTTAAAATTAAGACTATGGTAATAATTATGTACATGGGTTTTCAGATAAGGATATTTATATAAAATCTGAGAGACAGAATTTAGAATTAGACAATAACTTGTTCATTCAGCAAGCTGAGTGCATATTAGAAGATATTGAGAAAAAAAACTGATATGAGGTCTTACTGGTGAGTTGATTTGGTCATACTTGCATCATTAAGAAAATGAAGATCTGTGGTAGACATGCAGTTGTTTTGAGATATTGGCACCAAGTAATGAGGCAATTTACTTTTCACACCTCTGACCAGACTATCATCTGATGCATTTTTTACCTTTTGATATGTGCATAAACTATTCCTGACTTAAGGGAAGATAATTAAGTTTTGTAATGCTACATGATTTTACAATGATGTTCACCCTGGACAAGGCCCAAGAGAGGATTACAGAGTAAGAGGCATCAACCCCAACCAAGGTGATAATGCCAAGACACAAGGAACCACTGGAAGTGAAAGACTTTAGAGGGAGCCAGAAACCCAATCCTAAATAGAAAACAAGGGATAAACCTCTGGTCCCATTCAAAAGACTGGAAAGGAGTGTAAATTAGACAATAGGGACACCTATCAACTCCTATTTTATTTGATATTTACTGAAATTTCATGCTTATTTTCATCAAGATTAAACTGATTTTCAACAATATAACAAAGTATGAACATTTATTAGACAAAACATTTCACTTTTAATTTTTATAATTTCTCATAAATAAAGACTAGATACATTATTCTGGTTGTAAATATACTTCTTATACAGAAAAACAAAGAAAAAGCAAGGAATATAAATCATGAACTTAATCTTGAAATTCAGAGTGAGTAATCAATAAAGGGTAAGGCTTACAGAACAATCTTAAAGCTTTAACCTCTGACATATTACAGAAAGCTACTCTAATATTTTAAGATATTTTTAAAGACACACCTTGATTTTCTTGTTTATCTTGACATGTTTATCAATTTCACGATTCCAAAATGGTATGCTAGAATTTTCTACTTCTCAAAGAGTGTTGTATTTTCTTCTAAAATGTCAATAACAGTTAGGTTATTCCACAAATTAAGAACTTGTGATTCAAAGGCAAGTGTCATCTAAAATGTTGTAGTAGAGTCATTGGATAGGATTTAACACTGCAATTGACAACAAATGCAATCATTAATCTGTTTCATTTCCCAAAGGGCTGTAATGTTTGTGCTGACATTTGTTAAAACTGCATCCTCATTTATATCAATCTCTTTCTTAACTCAAGAATAAAGACATAAATTGTCTGAATTTCTAATGACCTTATCTTTGTTGATATTATCCCCAATATTTTCTGAGATGAGAAGTAATTATTATTTACATGATTTTCATTCAAATTAGTATCCTCATCTTTGTTGTTATTATTACAACACTGTACTCACCAACCTTCTTCAGGTGTCTGTACCACAGGACAAGTGCTGAGTGAGCATTGGTTCATGAATTTGGTGATATAGTAATTGTGAGTTCAATCCTTGGGATGGACAGTACTCAGTAATCAGTAGAAACAAGGCAAGCAGTAACTGAGTAGTACTAAAAATAAATAAGGTGATATATTCCTAGATATGGACAACTAAAAAAAACAGTTTATTCCCATAGATTAGTTAAAGGATTTAGTTTAAAATTTTATGAAAGTTACCCAGATTGATAAGCACTTGGAATAGGCCACAGGGCATTATGGCTGAAATGTGATAACAACAACAAAGATGAGGATACTAGGCTGAATCTAAATAAAGTCATAAACATTAATAAATCTGTTAAGAATCCAATCAACTGTCTTTCTGTTAAAGATTTTGACAGGCTATACTGTTTTTTTTTTTTTTTGTTTTTTTTTGTGCTCCAAAATTTTATTTTTTAATGTTTTGATAACAAGAAATATGTTGGTTCTTGCAAACTTAGAAAATAGTTGCTGACGTATAGCATGTGAATAAAATAAACAAAATATTTATGCAAATATTATATCCAATGCTATGATGTTCTGACAAGGAGATCGATGACTAACATTTTAAAGGGGCATCTCTGGGTTTTTGTTATTGTTCCTCTTAATAACCTGGCTGTAAATATGGTAGAAACTTAGGAGACAATTTTTAAAATTAAGGATGGAAGTGTTTTTGTACAAAGAGACCAAATAGACTTTAATAGAGTATTTTTATTTTATTTAAATAGGTATTGAATATTCTATAACATTAGATGTGTTTTAGACCTTAATAAAAAGCAGCCATTTTTTTTTTTTTTTTTTTCATAAACCATCTTTGTATAAGATCATCCTGTATGAATAGTCAACATATTCTTGGGGGAACCAGTTTCTTTCTTTCTTCTTTTTTTTTTTCAGTGAATGTCATTTTATTAAATGAAGAATTTTACTGCCAACAATACAATTCTATGAGTGAAGAAGACCAAATCAGTCACTATTAATTGATATTCCACTGAGGAGTTGAGTGAGCCAGCTACAATAAAACTTCTAAGCAATTCTAAGCCAATGCAAAAATATAATAGGTCCATATAGATTTGATATGAATAACATTCTTAGTATAACAAACTGCTATATATATATATTTCTCTTATTTAAAAGATTTCTGATGCGGTCAATGATATATATAAGGGGGGGGGGTAATATTTCAGAATATTTTCCTTCATAGAAATTAATGGTTGAGTTGTACAATAGACACTGTGGCCAAGGATAGTCTTATTTTTCTTTTCAAATTTGTTTTCATCTAATAAATTAGGCACTTCAGATCATGAATATCATTTTTCTTTTATTAAATATTATAAAAGTTTATAGGGGGACATGATTTCTATTTAAATTAATTGTAAAACGATCCCCCCCCCACCACCACCACCACCGCCATGGAAGCCAAAACAAAATATGCTCATAAAATGTAAAAAAAAAAATGAACTTCATAGTCTTGTTTTCTTTTTTCATACATTTTTTTTTTTTTTTTAATTTATAATTTGGAGTGCTTGATCAAAAGTAATATATTTTTTTTCAAATTTTATGAAATTATGTCAAATAAAAATATTTATCTGCTCTTTGGTGTGTGTGTGTGGGGCAATTTACAATGAATTAAATAGTAAACTGGACCCCCACGTATTAACTTTATACTTGCTTATTATTGGTCTATATTTCTGAGATGAGGTATTGTAACTAATTAACTATTTACATTGTTTGAACTATTCAGAAAAGGCATGGCATGTGGTTCTAGTACTATCTACCCCAGTGGATGAAATAAAGGGTTTGGTTTGATATTCCAATGTATATCCCCTGAAGAAGGCTGGAGCATATAACAGCTGAAACATCATGAATATGACAATAAAAATGAGGACAATAGTCTGAACAATGTAAACAGTGTAAATGCTTGCTTGTTATGTTTATCAAAGTCTATTAATCCAATGTTGGGTTTTCTAAAAACCAATAAAGTTAAAATAAACGAGAGTTAAAATAAGAAATGTAATTATAACGATAGCTTAAAGAAATATTCATAATTATAAAAGTAAATTTAAAGAAAAGATTGCTTTCTTGAGTGCTGGCAATTTTATAGGATACATGGACAATTATTTACACAGTTTGCTATATTGCCGGCAATGTGATTCTTTATTATAAACCGATTGACAATTATCTATATTGGAAATTTGTCTATATCATTTCATTATTTTCTCTTCTTTTCCCTTATTTAAAAGATGAGGCTTTGAATGTCATTTTTAAATTACTGTTTTCAAATAAATAAAAACATTAAAGTCATTATCCATTTTGAATAAAACATTTGACAAATTTGAGGCATGAGGTTTTTCTTTTAAATAGACAAACATGTTTTTTCTTTAAAGTTTTATCAAATAGCCTTTCCTTAATAAATCTACATATAATTAATATTTAGATGGATATAGACTTGTTGTCATTATGATATTAAAATATTAGACCATTGCAAAAATTTGTGCTTGATTAGAAAATTATAAACCAAATTTTAAATACACACATAAAACAAAAGTACATAGTCTCCATTGTTTTTAAAACCTGTCTCCCATCATTCTACAAGCTTGTTGATGACATTTTCGTAGAAACTTCGTGTTTTTTGTTGGAAGAAAGTTGTGAGGTAGTTTTTGACTGACTGTTCAGAATCAATTTTTTTGTCATTTAAATTATTCTGCAAGAGACTGGAACAAATAAGAATTTGAAGGAGCTAAGTTAAGAGAATATGGGGGTGGGTGCTGGAGAGTGGGGTCCCATTTTAACACTTTCAGCTTCTGCAAGTTCTGTTTTGCAACATGCAGTCTTGTGTCATTGCGGTGGAAAATGCCATGTTTTCAATTTGCCAAAATTAGCTGTTTTTCTTGAACCCAATTTTCTTCAAATGGTGAAAGGCATTTGAAATATCGATTTTCAAACCCTTAGCAATCTCTTTCATCAAAATCTTTGGTTTATTCTTCACGATGGCAAGCAGTGTGTTTTCATTGATCAAAATAAAATTTCTAAATGTTTTTGTCACAGTTCCAACACTTGCTCCTTTCCAAAATTCATAGAGCCTAATATGGCAGAAGTGAAACTTTTAATCTTCCATTTTTGTAGATAAAACATCAACATTAACAGTCTGACTTGCAACTAAACGATGAAAGGTTTCAATCTAGAACTCAGTAGAAAAAAATTATATCAGTGTTAAGTTGCATTCATTTCATATTAATAATGAAAATTGGGCATGAATTTTTGCAATGCTCTGGTATTTTGCCACTGAATGATTTTTAAAGCACAAAGGATTTTAGCATCAAGAAACTGCATTTATACTTCAGAAGTGATCAAAGACAAAGTGTTTTCATGGATAAACAGGTTGTAAGGACTCAGTAAATTGTTATATAGGAATAAAGTGTCACTGCTGACACTTGAGTTTGAACATAGATTGCCAAAGAATAAACACAGGTGATCCCATTATTGAATTAAGTAGACTACATGACCATAGAGGAAACGCATAAGTAGGGAGTCGCATGACATCTAATTGTTCACCATTTATATTCTCTCCTCTATTATCTTCATTTCTCGTCTATCCTCTATTACTATACAATTCACTATTCTCTTCTCTATACTATTTCTCTATTCGGATTACTATACGAATTACTATTTGAGCAAGTATTATCGAGCAAGTAGTGAGAGTGTTATTTGAAGGCATCTGACACCATTATTATTCAATGGCATATTATAGTTTTATTCTACGATTACAAAGTCTACTAAAATGAACATTATGAAAGTGACAATGAGTATTCATTGGCATTACAAAAGTGGCAATGAGTGTTCGTTGACATCACAAAATAAATAATGGCAAAATAATATAAATAATATTAGAAACCCCTCTGCTGGATATATTTGCATGAAGTTTATGTAAGAATTTCCTGTATTAAAAATATTCACAGCATCATTATTCAGTCACTAAATTATTTTACTTTGCTTTCTATGACCTAACATCACCTTTCAGATAAATTGTGTACAATTTTGATTTGATGAAGCTTTTGATATCATGAACTTGTTGGAACCACTGAGCAGCCAAGGTTGATACATGCAGGGAAATAAGTGGCAGTTTGAAAAGTGACAGGTGCAAAGAATACACTGTTGTATGTAGAATGTATTATTTCAATTACATGGTCATTTTTGATACCATATTTACAGTATATAGACAGGTATTCTCATGTTGTAAAATCAATCTTTTCCTTGACAATTAGTCATTCAAAAGAGCCAGTTGCTCACTATATTTTGGTACACTAACAGTTTATTTAGATTTCACCTAAAATAAAGAATTATCCTTGAAGCACAGAAGGTCATTTTCACCAGTAGATTCTACTGAAAATGAGTTCTGGATCTAACCATGATTTTCTTTTTTTGGTTTCTTTCAAAGCTGGTGACTGATATTATGTGTTTCTAAAAATATTCCAATATCATAAGTTTATAAAAAATCTTTTATTAAATATTGGATTGTTGAGCTATCTGCCTGGTGTCTTATAGTACATAAGGCCTCTGGTGAGGTTTTTATAATCAAATTGTTCCACAGAGTGGAGTGATTAGCCCCCACACCCAACCTCTGTACTCTGAGGAGAGGGTTAGTTTTCTGTCTTGTTTTTCCTTTCCCATAGCTAGTCAGATGTCCCCAGGTTAACAAGTTCTTTTTACCTGGGTTAGTGATTTCAGAGTTTTCCTTTTCTTAGAGTGGATGTCAATCAAAGCCAAAGGGCCCAGTCTGCCCTAATGTTTAACTCATAGCTGGGGGAGACAAAATCAGTTTACACCTTTCCCATGGGTATTTGTTTAAAAGTGAATGTCATGAACTTAACTGGAAGTTGAACTCAACTTGCTGATCTCATTCTGAGCCATTTCTATGACACATATCTGGTATTAAATATAGGTTTATAAAAATCCAATATTTATTAAATGTTCTACCTATAACCCTTTACTGTCTACTGCCCCCAAAATGGGACAGTGAGTATAGTGTGTTAAACACTGACCAGTGTTCCCTTTTTGTGAGTTCAAAAATTTTCTTTAAGACTTGTAAATGGTGTGCTACTAAACTGATTGTAAATTTTAAATACACTTCAAAGATTTCCCTAACATTGCGTAACATTAGATAGTGCTGGCAAGCTAATATTATATTTGTAAGTGTGTAGCTCTTGTGAGCTATTAGAAGTATTTTTTTTCCTGAAATTAACCCAATAGAAGGCTCGAGAGCTATTCAAGGTAGAGGTTTACTGTTCAAAAGGTTATTGTGGAGGTGGGTATACATGGTCAAAAAGTAACAAATAAGTAACAGAACTGTTCAGCAATAAGCAATGACAAAATAAACAGCAGAGCAAAAAATGATATAAAGGAAGTAAACAATATATGTGAAGTAAATTAACAGTAATAAAGCAAAAGATTTCCAAACTAAGAATTACCATCAACACACAAAAGCAAGTTTGGACATGCAAATGAAGAATTCTGACTTCAAGATAAGACAGTCTGGGACTGGCGTCAGGTCAAACCAAGAACTGTCCTATTTTATTGGCTACGAAAAAAATTTCAGCGTGCATTTGTGTACTTCTGCCTGTAAAAGGAGAGAGGGAAAGTGTTTTGCAGTCATTCCTACTGAAGATTGAAATCAACTGTTATAATGAATGAAGTGTGATATAAGTGAAAGAGGAGGTGACAAGAAATAAAGATCATGAAGATAAGGAGGATAGATAATTATTATCCCTTGACTTGAATAGGTTAAGATTGTATTGTTCAAGGAAGCATACATGCAGGTGTTTGTAACACAAAGTAACAGTTCTTGGGTTGGGGGGAAACTGAGTAGAATATTCTTTTTATATTTGGAATACAGGGGAAATGAGGGTGATTTGAATCTGTGGGAGTAGCATGGTGTGTCCTATCAGTAAAGGTTTGAACTGGTGAAATTAAAGAATGGAGCTGATCTGAACATTTTCCATGGAAATCCTGATAAGATTGCAATGGTGTGTCTGTGGGAAAGAGGCTTCAGACTAGAGAATAAGTCTTTCTCTACAAGACTGCATCAACAATTTTGAACTCTCTCAATGCCCGAAAATGAAGATATACTGATTTTCAGTCAGTGCTATGATACTATGGCCCTGGACCAGACTTATTCAAGTAACTCACAGCTTAATTATTATTGTAACAACAGAAATGGGTTAATATTAAAACTTTTCAAAGAGAATGCCAAAACAAGTTTTGGTGCCTTCCTGTTTTCTTAAATTATTTAAACTTGAAAATAAAGTTGTCCTTATAGATCTGATAGGCTCTTAGAAAATAACATGTTTATTGTTAAGGATTGACTGCACAAATGGTGATTGTTTATCATCAATGAAAAGAATTATAGGATTGCAAGTCTCCTGAAAAGATCACTTATTCTCAAAGATGAAAGACATTCTTTGGGCATTTAGAATGTTGAATATTTAACAAATACACAAATTGAAAGAAATCTGACAAAACTGTCTTTGTGATCTGTCTGTATTTCTGACATGAGATAATAATTTTGTCTCCTTTCCTATGTAGAATCCAGTAAATGTTATGGTTATTTAATTCTAAAAGGCATTCTTACCACAAAAAACTGTTTATTTGAAAATAGTTAAATCTGCCATTTTGTTTTATTGAAAGTTACATATTATTCAGTCAACAAATGTTTAATGAGAATATATCTGTTTGAAATTACAAATATGTGATATCATATATATATATATATACACTCTGTGTTGAGCACACTTTTAAGAATAGTATTTTTGGTTATTGGAATTTATTCCGTCTACACCTATCTTATATTTGTGTGTGTGTGTGTGTGTGTGTGTGTGTGTATATATATATATATATATAGTGAAAAATCCACTATCTTTTAAGGCTGTTTCATAATCTGTCTTGGCTTTGTTGAAGATGGTTTCACTGAAAGAATTATCAAAATAATACAATAGACCTACCCATAATGCATCACTGGCCAGCATATATAAATAGTCGAACCCAAACACAATGCACATTGCCTGAAAATTGTGTTTAAGCATGAAATGGACTCTTGCTGCTGGGTGTTGACCTCACTGTTCATTTGTAGATTTGTATACACTCTACCCTGATATCGAGCACTTTAACTCATAAATACATTAAAACTATATTTTTATCATATATGTGTGTGTGTGTGTTTGTGTGTGTGTGAAATTTTCACCATATGATTTTTGATCTATGGAATAAATGGAAATTTGAGTTCAATGATAGCAAAGAAGATTATTTAAAAATATATAGCATTGCTTGGGTTAAAATGACTCCATTAATCTTGAGTAATTTCATTTTCATTTCATTTCATTTTTCAAATTTAGATGAGAATATAGCCAATTAAAATACAGAGAATGCAATTTTGATTGATTTTTATGCAGAAATTTCTATTTAGTACATCTGTGGCTAATTTTACAGCTTAAATGCAAATTTCTGACACATCAGAATTTAAAAAAGAATTATGAAAATTCTCTGCTAGAGAATAAATGAAACAAGGTTTTACTGAGAATCATTTTTTGATTTGCCCAATTAGAAGGAAAAACCCATAATTTGAAATTAAAATTAGGAATAATGGTGACAGCATATTAGAGTTAATGATTCATGCTTATCTGTAAATGACATAAAGGAGAAAGATTTAAAGAAACACCCTTTGAGAAAAAGAAAGTGATGGGGTCAGAGAGAGAGTGAGTAAGTGAGTATGAAGATTCCTTTGGGAAAATTACTCCTCAGTTTCTGAAAAAGAACTGAACCAGTTTCTAATATCGTATCTATATAAATCCATTAGTTGGTTGATTTTGTTTAGCGGCATATCAATCTCTAATGCCAAAAGCTAAATATTTTGAACGCAATTGTATGCCTTCAACTACAGATAAAATGTATTGTTGGTCATTTTACTATAAATATGTATCATTGATCAATTTTTTAAATGTAACCATCTATTGCTGGTGTTTTACTATAAAAATGTATTTTTATAATTTTCTAATATTTTTGTTTTGTTTGGAGGGGTTCATTATTAGCCCATAGCTGGGACCCTAACAGGTAGTTCCATGTTCCTCAAAACCTCCAATCTCTTAATCAGAGGCCTTGCTGCTGGATGTAGTTTATTGTCACACTCAGGACTAAAATCCATTCATAAAATTTCATGAAAAATACTGTAGCAACTTTTGAATCTTTCATTATATATACAGATTAGAATATATGACTGCACACAGAAAAATACTCACAGATATTCGCTATATGTTTATGCCACAATTATTATATCAGATAATATATTGGCTCTTACCATGGTGTGGTGATTACAATCATAGCCTTTTACTAAACTGTGCTAGGCTAAACAAATATGTATAATTGGGAGAGTTTGTTTATTAAACACAGTCAAAGCATTTCATATTGAACTCTGAAATATTGGTTTGAATATTAATTTGAACAGTGAGGTTGTTTTCTTTTTTTTTTAAATTAATAGAAATGAAAATACTTGTTTATATGGACAAAATGCAACATGTATTTCTCTTTCATTGTCACAATTACCATTTGTAGCTATTGAGTGTAAGGCAATAATTTCCCTTTTTGTCTGAACAAGAAAAATTTTCCAGTTGTTTTGGGTATGCCATAACAAGAAATTTTCATTATAGCTTCACAATTTGCCAAAGCTTGAAAGAGGTCAGTTATTTCATTTTCTCCCTCTCTTGCCTCGTTGTGTTTCAATTTTTTTTTGCCTTAGCCTGGGCTGCAAAACACCAGATCCAAGTATGGACAAATTCTGGTTCATCCAAGTGACTTAAATATCCTATCTGCGATGCCATAGCAGGATTTGTCAAAGCAATTTTGTCCCCACCACCCCAATATATCTTCTAAACATAGTGTTTCTTTTTCAGTGGAAACTTGGTAGAACCGAATGAGATCTATTTGTTTTTCTGTTACACTACTAATTGCTATGTGCATATTGGTTGCACCAGGTAATTGATAGAATTTTGTACATATATTCAATTAAGAAAAGCAGTAAAAGATTATTCAACAAAAACTTTGAAAATAACTGTATTCTCAGATCAAGTGATTCTGGTTTTTGATAGTAGTCTTCAGTGAGTCCTTAGTATTTTGGGACTGCTAGTTCATAATTCCCCAGGCATAAAACTTCAGGAAATCTAGGCACTATCATTGACCCTGAGGGCATCTGGGAAGAAGTGCAGGTGAATGATATGGCTTTCATTGCTCATCAACCCCAGTAGAATCAGAGACAATTAGAACATGGTGAGTATCACCATAGGTATTACTTTTGACACTGCACAGACCCACCTGTTGTTCCTCTTGTTCAATCTCTGTTTGAAGGCAACCCAAAGTTAATATATAAGTGAAAGACCATTTTGATTAATTGTGGATTCCCAAACAATATTCTGTGGAAAATTTCAACAATCTCAAAATAAATGAATTCAACATTTGTTTACTTAAGGGAAATGGAAACAGAAAAGACATTTAGAATCAGAAAAAGCAGTTGAAATTTCTGTAGGATACATAATGAAGACAGAAGGCTTGGAAAATTTGACATTCACAAGACATTAAAGGCAAGAGGAACAGAAGGAAACAGTGAGTGACCTAATTAATGAGCTTGTGTAAATGTATGGCAGAACAGGAAATGGACAAGATAGTATAAAGACAAACATTGTTAAATGCTACAAAGGATGGGAACTTGTGGGGAGCCCATTATCAGCCTCATACTGAAGTGACATGGCACATAGTAATACACCTTCTCAAAATAATAAAACAAGTAAAATAAGATAAAGATAATAAAATTAAGTCAAATTGTAAGGGTATTAGGTTATCAGTTCATTATGGAAGTCATCAATTTGTTGCAGCATTGACTCATTTGTTAAAGTGGGATATTTTCTTGTGATTTAGAGATATGTATCTATGTGATAGGTTGTAGTAGAGGTATTATTGTGGTCCCACAAGGGTTTTCAAAAGGAGGTAGTATAGTGATGGCACTGTGTTGTATGTGATACAACACATAGTTCAGGAACCAAGTGCCCCAAAGAGGAAATGAAACATGTAATATCACCATGGCATTGTGTGGTTGAAGAGAGAGAAAAGATTTGTGTGCTTTCCTCTTGTACTACTTTAGTAGGTGGTAGAGGTATCTTGGCAAATTAGGTAGAGTAATTCCACTTGATCCTGGTTCAAGTTCTTCTCATTAGAGTCTTCTTCTTCTTCTATATGCTGTGTCCCTTTAGGTCATAAACTATCATTACTCTGAGCAACTTCCTGTTCTTTGTAGCTTTTAATAAATTTTGTCTTTTGGTCATCTCTTCCAAACTCTGTCATCCATTTGCTCAAGCTCACCAGGTAGGTTATATGCTGTTTTCCTCTATCCTTTTTGCCTTTAATCTATCCCATGAGTACCAAATTTTCCAAGCCCTCTTTTCTCATTATGTACACTATAAATTTAACTATCTTTTCTGTTGCTTCAAGTCTCTTCATCCCCTGTGTGGAAATTCACTGCCATATAGGAGGACAGGTATTACATAACAGTTTGATATTCTTTTATTTGTTTCTGTTTCTTAATACTTTGTTTAGCTTTTGGAAGGCATCTTTTGCTGTCTCAATGTGCCTTTGGATTTCAGTGTCATACTGGGGTACTTGAGTTTGAATGGAAAATGTTTTGATCAGATCACTATATTCTCTGGAAAATTGTCAGACATAAATTGCTTTCTCATCGCCATACAACCTGATGTCTTTGTGCAGTAAACATACCAGACTCTTCAAGTAGCTGTTCTGCGGTTCTATTACCATTCCTGTTTGGTGGTTTTTACAATGGACCTGGATTGGTTTTTCATTTATTGTGTTAGATTGGAAGTTGTAATGTTAATGCTCTTGATACTTTTGTAATAGAAATGACAATGTTAGGGTGCATGCCATATAACATTATGTTAGGATGTCTTCCTTATAACACAGGAAAGGTTTGTTCTCAAATAAATGGCATACCTTTGATATTGCAGTAACTGTGGGTTTCACTTAATTACAAAAATAATGACAGATTTTTAACTGATAACAAAGCATATAAAATGAACATTTCTCAGTTATACATTTCATTTTTATTTCCTATTTTGAATAAGAAGTTATACAGACCATGCTTTGTTTCATTAAACAGACCAGCTTACTACTTGTACAAAGGCAAGTTAAGCAACATCGAGCCTGGTCAGTATCTCGATGATACACATTTGGGAATACCATGTGCTGTAAGCTTGGACATGTGGGTGGCGTAATGGATTTCATTTCATCCAAGAAGTGATCCCAAAACAAATTCTAATATTTATTCATTTGGTTAGATTCTGGGAAGTAGGTCTGACTGAGAACTTTTTGCTTCAACTTGTATAAAAATCAGCTGTTTTTTGTTCCTGATGGAGGAAAAATAAAATTTTACAAGTTACATTTCCCTGAAATTAAGATTCATTAAGAATGAATATTTGTTAAATTTAGGTTAACTACTGTCATTGAAAATTAAAAGCTGATGTTAATAATTAATCCTCACAGATGAAGAAGAAATTTGAAGCAACAGAAATGCGGTTCTACAGAAGAATGCTGAGAATACCATGAACCGAGCATGTGAGCAACTATGAAGTTTTAGAGAAAATTAGAACCAAAAGAACACATCAAGAAGAGATATTTGAAATTTCTAGGGCACTTAATGTGGAAAGAAGACTTGGAATCTTTGATACTCATAAAACAGATTTGGGCACCTCGAGGTGGTGTAATGGTGAGCAAACTTGTCTCGCTAGAACAATTACAGCTAAGTAGTGAGTTCAATCCTCACTGGGTGCCCTTACTTTCGGCCTTATGCCACATCCAAGCTACGCTTAGAAAATCACTACTCATAGAACAGATTGAAAGCAATAGAGGAAAACAGCACATAAACTACATGGTGAGCTTGAGTCAATGGATGGCAGAGCAGGGCTTGGGAGAGATAGCAAAAAGATAAAATTTATTAAGAGCTACAAAGGACTGGAAATTGTGGAGAGCCAGGATCACCCATGTTCTGAAAAGACATGGCACATAGAAAAAACAAAGCTGATATAAAATATTAACAAGAAAATTAAGCATAAATTAATTTTACAAAAAATAAGTTACAAATACTCTGCTAATCTGTTATGCTTATCAGCTTCAGTGGGTGTTCTCATTGCACCTTGTAATGAAAAGTGTGTTCAATAATGCAGTTATGTTATTTGTTCATGAAAGAAAAGACATTTTATTTTTAAATAATATTTTTATTTTTATTTTTTTAACTGTCTTTATTATATTTTCCAAAATAAAAGATGCTGGTTTTTCTGTTTTTTGTTTTTTTTTAAGAATATATCCAAAATTTGAGATGGAGTACGAATTACTGTAATCGGTAAACAAGCATGAGATCATATTCAATAACATTGGCAAAAGAATCATTATTTTTTAACCTTTCCTAACCTTTTATATATATATATATATATATATATATATATATATATATATGGTGAAAAGGTATCCACATTCCCCATATTAGGTTTCTGTTGATTGAATTGTTGTTGGGTGGAGTTTTAGCGAATAAGTTAGGTAATATGTATGGAAGGTGAGTATAAATAGAGGCTCTTTTTTGTCACTCATCAATTTCATTTTGATAATTTGAAAAAAAAATCTTACTGATTCAGAGATGGTCGAAAATATTGCAGTGATATCATTAGGATGATATTCATACTTTAACAAGCTGGTCTTATGCTGTTATTCATCTGCTTTTTATTCTCATAAAAACCTTACTTACTTGAAAGAAAATGTAAAAGGTTTTGTGCCATTTCCTATGGCAACAAAATGTATTCATAGCAGTAGAAACAGCAATGGTATTATAATGACAACTAATAGTAATTATCATTCAGTTGGGAGAGACTTATGTTTGCTTGCTGACCAGAGGAACTGACTGACCAATAAAAATCACTCTTGAAAATTCAAGTTTAGGTTTAATGCATTGCACAAGCTGATTGGCTGAAAGCATAGAAATAAAATTGCATTTTATATAATATCATTTCATGATGAGAATTTGTAAATGAATGATATTCAATGATATACAATACAGCTTTGAAATAAAGAGTCATTTAAGGATTCAAATATTTTTTTTAAAAATCCCAAGTTAATAAAATATTGATTACATTATTTTATTAACTCCTACACAATGAAACCATATGATGAACAGTTCAGTTAGTCAACTAACTAACTTGTTGAACCCATAGAACAAGTTTACCAGTAATATGCTCTGTTGACTAATCACCAAAAAAAACAAAAAAAATTATACTTCTTAACATGAAAGTAGAATCATCCTGCTCGTATGAGTCATTTGCTGCTCTTCATTACTGTTACATAGGCATATCTGAAATAGTGAAATTTACCCAAAATCTTCAAGGATAGCATAGTAGGTGGTCATATCTCCAGGATCTATAGGTTAAAGTGGTCAACTATTTTGTTTTTATTTAGGAGCAGAATAACTAAAAGCTTACGGCCACATCATGTGGAAATACTGGTTCCTGTATGATCACCAAATTTAAGCAAATGTCGAGACTAGTCAGTACCTAGATGGGTGACAGCATGGACATACAGGTGGTGTAATGGATAATGGCTCAGAATTGTTAATCTGAACATATTTCCTTATACACATTGTCTTTCATCCCAATGTGAAGAAGCCAAATCTAACACATCTCACATCAGTGAAAAAAAAAAAAGTTTTTCCAATTTATCTTATTATCTCCATGTAATTTTTCTTCTATAAAATCTGAAACCTAATCATATGAATTAATGAACTGAAAGTGGTAACTAAGTCAGAAAACCAATTTTCATGCTATGATAATACTCATTCTTTTAACCTTTGACCAGCAGGCATCATCAACTGACGTTTCATTAGAAATACGAGGGTATCATTATTTGAGGGTTTAAATTTGTTCTAACAATAGAGGCATCATTCATTCATAATTCAAGTCCTAATGACTATTAGAAACTTTAGGATTCAAGAGATTACATAATTGTCTGGAGTATTTGCCTGCAAGTTAAGAAAGTGCAAACCAAATCCAGTGCCGTCTGCATGCATATTCATAAAGACAAAAGTGGTGAAAAATGGTGACAACTTGGTGCAAAGAATACATGACTTTCATTGGATGTAGAATGCATCAAGTAGAGTCAGACTGTTAAAAACATTACCCTTGAAACTTTCTTCCAATTTCATGCTTACCTGCCACATACAATCTTCAAAAATTTAAATGCAACAACCATTTTCTGTCTTTCTGAATCCTTTTCCTTCATTGTTGTTTCTGCTCACTAAAGTCTTCTTATTCTCTTCCACTTCCAGTACCCCCTTGCATCATAGTGGCATTATTATCTGTCTTGGGGTGAAACGATAAAAAAAAATGTAGGAATGTAATATTTGTTTTATTTCTCTTTATTTTTATAAATATAATTTAAATATCATTTGTATAATTTTTTATTCAATTAAAGTGAAAATTAGCATATAAAGTACTGTTTTAAAAAATGAATTTTCTCAGTTTTTAGCCATTTGACATGCACATTTGTGCAACCATTTCTCATTCTTTAAGGGTTAATATGAAGAATTTTGGTTAATGAAGTCTATTGAACCAGAGACTTTGTGGCTATGACTCAACTTCTCTCACATGAAGTTGCTCTTTCAGTTACTAGCTGGTTCACTGCTCAATCAAGTGAAATTCTTTCCTCTTTTTCTAAAGAGCTCTTTACTTTTTATTCATGACATAACCACTGTGATTTTGGAATTCCTATAAGAATTTATGGATAATGTAATCACTGGTAAGTGGATGACTGCAAACCTGGACAATTACAGAGAAACGGGAGAAAAAAAAAATGAAATACTTGTATCAGCAGATATAATAGATAAAAGAAAAACAACAAATGAAATGCAATTGAAAGCATATTGAAAAATAAACAACAAACAAGACAAGAGGTAAAATGAATAAAGATTAACATGGAAAATGAAATCCATGTAGAAGTCAGAGAAATGAAGCTTGTGTAGGAAGAAAACAGGTGAAAGAATTTTCATCTCTACAGATAGCAAAGGATATTCTGTGAATATTATCTCCAAATAAAAAGAAAAAAAAGAAAGAAAAGTAATTTCCTGTTGGAACATATGTTTCCATGACATCCAATTGCTTTAAGGGGACAGCTACATAAAGATCTTCAGCATTTATTTAAATGAAAAACAAAAACTATTTATTTTTTATGTATATATTACAAATGCTTCTGCAATAGGTAGCAAAAGAAAGCAAGAAGAAAGGACTAAATATAAACCAGAAGACAGAATGCATGGTTATCAGCAAAAGGATGAGCCCAAAATGCATATTACAAATCAGGGATACTAAAATCAAGCAAGTAGAAAAATTCAAATGTCTGGAAAGTGTTCTAATCAAGGACGGAAAATGTGATACCAAGATCCAAAGACACATTGGGATGGCCAAAGATGCATTCCAAAAGTTAAGCAGAGTATGAAGAAACAGAAAAATTTCATTAGAAACAAAGAAAAGAGTACTGAACTATTAAGTGATATCTATCCTCCTATATGGTAGTGAATGCTGAAAAATCTCCTCAAAGATGAAGAAGAAACTTGAAGCAACAGAAATATGGTTCTACAGAAAGATGCTGAGGATACCACAAACCAAACATGTGAGCAATGATAAGGTTTTAGAGAAAATGGAAACAGGAAGGAAACTTATACTTAATGTCAGGAAGAAGCAGTTGAAATTTCTGGGGTGCATAATGAGGAAGGGAGGCTTGGAAAATTTGGCTCACAGGACAGATTGATGGAAGGAGGGACAGTGTAAAGCAGTACATAACATACTTGATGGGCTTGAGTAAATAGATGGTAGAATAGGGTTTGGGAGAAATAACGAAAAGGCAAAAATGATTAAGAGATACAAGGGACAGGACGATGTGGAGGGCCATGACCGCCTATGTCCTGAAGGTATATAGCACATAAAAGATGGTTCTTAAAACTTTGCTCACAGTATATAGAAGTTTAACTAGATATGCCCTTTCCTGCTGGTAACTGGCAGTGGTCTTCAGTTGACTTGTTCATTATTAATCATGTGTGTGACTTTTCCTGAAGATGTTAATATAAGGAAAAATATTCAGTTACATGTTCAACTGAGGCAGCACTTGTCTCTAGAATTTTTTGACTTAAATTAAAATAGTCTCTCAGCAGACTATGACACATTTGATATAGTTCTGCTGTTTTAACCTATAGGCTATTTATTTTTATCATTGTGTTCAAGACTCAAAATAATAGCATTGATGTTTATATTCAAATGTCTTCAAAAGCTATATTAATATTACTAAAGTTTTTTTTCTTTTGGAGAAATTTAAGCAATAGTGCTACTCCTATATTCTTTAAAAAGAATTGTGAGAATTTTCTTCTATAAGCTTCAGGACATAGATCATGGCTCTCCATAACTTGCTATCCCTTGTGACTCTTAACAGTTTTTTCTCCCTTTGTAAGACTTCCACCTCCTATTCCACCATCCATTCATATAAGATAAGTTAGGTAAGCAGCTTGCTGCATTCCCCTAACTTTCTTGACACATGAGGGTTAAATTTTCCAAATCTTCCTTCGTCATTATGTTTCCATGGAATTTCGGTTGACTTTTCCTGATTCTGATTAAAAGTGTTCTTTCTGTTACAATTTTCTTTAAGACTTGTTACTTACTCACTTCATCCATAGAATTTTCAGTATCCTTCTTCAGAATCACATCTCTGCTGCCTCTAGTTTAATCCTCATCTGTTGGAAGATTGGCCAGCATTCACTGATATATAAAAGGATGGATATCATATAGCAATACAACACTCTTTTCTTTGTTTCTAATGGAATTTTTCTGTTTCTCAGCTCTTTGCTTAGTTTTTGGAATGCTTCTTTTACTAGTCCAATGCTTATTTGGATGTTAGTGCTTGATTTTTAGGCACAAATCCTTGCTGATTATATGCATAAAAAATTTTAAAAAAATGTTGGCCTGTCTGTACTGTGATAAATCGAAGAAACTTGACATTTTTAATTTGGCTTGAATGTATGAATTGCTTTAATATTGGAAAATATATTTTTATATGGAAATCCTGCATTGTAAACACTTTAAATAACAACCTATATTAGTAAATTTTGAGGATTACCTCACTTTGTCTTCCAGGGCACCCACTAGGTGTTGTTCTCTTCAGGATTATAAGGAAGAGACATATCTGTCTCTCTTTTTGCTTTTGGATGTAGTAGCAATAAAACATAACTCTTCCTCACCAGGAGGACATTTTTTTTTTAGCCAAACTAATTAATTTCACATAACCATGTGAGGCAACATACACATGTGCATGCACACATACTAAAATGTTTTTCTTTTTTTGTTTGAGCTACCTGTATACATGTAAGTACATATAATATTACCTCACAGCAGCATATGACCCCATCAATAGAGACTTCCTCTTATCCATCAGCCACTATCTTCCATCCACACTCTGATTTCACTGAATGCATCAATCTATTAGAGGAACTATATCAGTCCACAAAATCATACATGTTTAGTGAAGACCACAATACAGGAATATTTCAAACCTCATCAGGAGTATCACAAGGAGGATATGAGATGCCCTGTGTATTTAATCTTTTCTTAGACACATATACAAACAAAAATCTGAAAATGTGGCACTGATCATTTAAGCATTCCCTATCATATTCCAAATGGATCTACTAACAGAAGACAGTGATCTGCTTTCCTTGCAAATGCCAGTGCATGGATGAAAAGCAGGATATGCTGATGACATAGGTATTCATAGTTCAGATAAGAATAATCTAGTCCAGAACTTGAACTTGGATCACCAGTTCAAACTGTATAGAGTAAAAGCCTGCTCATCTTAAATTAAAATTTAATATTCTAACACTGACTTTCTACATCCCAAGGTAGCTTATTATTTCACTTCCCAAATATCCGAGAGGAAAGCAGAATGAGAAAAGAGTATATACATGAAATTGTTCATTAAATGTTTCCATATGAGTATTTTTCAGTAATTTCTGAATCTGACTGTAATCCTTCTTGTTACTGTGATATTGATATTTAGTAAGCTTGGGTGAATTTAGTACAAAGTCAAATGCAGTATAGGAAATGTTGCATTAATATTTCAAGTGAGTATTGAAAATCAACATCCAAAATCCAAGCTTTTTACCAAGATCCAACTCCTTCAGCCTTAAAGCAAATTCTGATTCTCAAATGAAGAACTGTAACTACTTCAACTTTGAAGCAAATCCTGATTCTGGGATGAAGAATTACTACATCAACCTTGAAGCAAATTCTTATTCTTGACTGAAGAATTATTACTACTTCAGACTTGAGCAAATCCTGATTCTGGGTTGAAGAACTAACTACTTCAGCCCTAAAGCAAATCCCAATTCTCGGATGAAGAATTGCTACTATTTCAGCCTTGACGCAAATCCTGATTCTGGGATGATGAACTGTCACTCCTTCAGCCTTGAAGCAAATCCTGATTATGGAATAATGAACTGGAATGGAGTGGCTTTTAATTGTTGTTCTGATCACCTATCACCTGGTCTCTCATTTTTTTTACCCTTGTAAAACATTTGCTTCTATCTCTTTCAATGTGCAGTTTATCAATCTTGGAGATTTAATTCTTTTATCATCCTTGCAAAAAAGACAATTATGCAATTATTATATATATATATATATATATATATATATATATATATATATGATATAAGTGAGGTAATTTTTAATGCTCTATTCCTTTGGGATCTATATATGCCATTTTAGCTCTCCATAGATTCCTTTTCTTTATTATATATGAATTGAAATGACTTTTTGGAAAAGATTGTGGAGTGGTTTTATGTTGCCTTCTTCATGGTTTTAAATTCAAAATAGTCCTTCTCCTAGATTGGATGCCACCCAAAGTTAGAGAGGCCTGTCTACTCTGCTATTTAATCTATAGCTGAGAGTGGGAAGAAGAAATGGAGTCATGCATTTCCCAAGGGTATTTGTGTAAAAGTGAATTCAACAGACTAAGCCAGAATTTGAAACTCAGCTGACCAATTCCATTTTCTGTGCTGGTGACCATTAAACTCCCCACACAGCCCTTTAAGTTTGAACATTGGATATCCATTATATCTACTGCTTGAAAAAATAGAGAAATATTCTGATTACTTATTACAATTGGACAAAGCATTGGAAAACTTTGGTTTTCTTCTTTTTAAATGTCATGACGATAAAATGACTGTAAAACAGAATTTGAGATCTTGGCCACAGGCCATTTGACAAGCTTTGACAAAATGTTTTAATAAAAAAGAACTTAGATATTCATTAAAGTAATGCTTAATGTGGAACATTTTAAAGTTTCCATTTATTTTTAAAAATTAATAACATGTATTGTAGTTTGAGTTCTACCAGGATTTATTATTAATAATAATCAGCAACATAATATATGCAGATGGAACCATGTTGTTAAGAGACAGTAAATAAAATATGAAGAAACTCCTAAACAAATTAATAAAGGAAACTGTAAAGAAAGGACTAACAATCTTCGTTACAAGCAGGGACTGCTCATGGTGTAAGCTATGTATTGGAAATATGCAAATTAAACAAGTACAGGAATTTAATGCTTGGGAAAAAATTTCTAGAAACAAAAAAAGAAAGCTGAGCTGCTATGTAATACTGATCCTCTTATATTTCAGTGAATTTCTTCACAGATGAAAAGGAGACATTTATACTTAGTTTCAGAAAGAGATAGTTGAAATTTCTAGGACACATGATGAGGAAAGATGGTTTGGAGAATTTAACACTCACAGGAAATATTTACCTAATGTGTTTGAGCAAATGGATAGCAGAGCAGGAGATGGGAGGGATAGTATGTAAACAAATGTTACTTAAAGCTACAAAGGATAGGAAGTAGTGGAAAGGTATGATCACCTATGTCCTGAAGCATATATATTCCGATTTGACTTTGAATAAGATTTTTAACTGAGACAATTAACATCTAAAAGTCAACAAATCTGCTTCATAGGTGAGATAGTGGCCAATTTAACACTGGGAGTTCAAAGTTCAAGTCCATATGAAAATCATGACTTCAAATTGTAATGAAGTTGTTGTACTGATTAATGATAACATGTGCAAACTAATGTGTAATACATGACTTAATCTCTCAGATTTAACATTATATTTTATTTTACTAAGGTACTTCATCAGTTACTAACAACTTGTGTATGTGTGTGTGTGAGACCCTGGTGTCCTTTCATCCAACTGTGGACATTACATTCTCATCCATGATATCTGAGAGACTGCCTTACTTCTCTAAAATGTTTGTTTATATACCTATACCATGCTGATCAATTATGTTCTTGCAAAACCAAGGTAACATGACTATGAATTTGGTAGATGAGAATTCACCTGGCTCACTTTCTTTTTTGGTGTGATATTGAGTGCAAATTCTATTCTGGTATAATACGATATAAATGTTGATTTTCAAGGCAAGAATCCCCTTCCTAGTTGAAATAAGTATGAACAATAGAAGTAGTCAGTAAGTTGTGAAAACCATTTTCCAAATAATAGTAATGGTAATATTAGCCTTTTCCCTACAAGGAAACATTTGGTATTCATTGGCCAAGCAGCCAGTACTGCTTTCAGTTGAAAATCATAAAATATTTCTCTTAAAATAATTTTTCAGGAAAACAGGTTTTTCGAGACCAGTAACTGTTATCACTCCTTCCAGTATTGATGGGTGGTTTCCTTCCTAAACTTTTAATTGAAGTAGTGTGGAATGTCATTGTTATATTCCATGCTAAGGGAACAAATACTTGACACCAGTTAGATAATAGAAGAAAGGTTTATTGTACAAAAGCAGTACAATATGAAATATGGTACAGTTATACACTCAGGTCAATCTAGTAGTGAGTGCCACTAATTGGAAGGTTGGAGGTTTTTGCATCTTCTTGCTCTCACTCTCTTCTCCAAGTCTCTCGTAGACAGTTGACTTTATAGATACTTACTACCTATAGTGTAATCATTTATGGGAGTGATTGGTTATTCCATTACATCAGTCAGTATCTTTATTATGTCCTTTTTTTTATTCAAATTACATGCACAATCCATTTTATTTGTTGCTGCTGTTGGTAATCCTCAAGTGATGTAGTTTCTGTTATCTGGTACAGTGCTTTGTTTGTGATTCTGTAGTGCCAGTTCATAATGTTAAAAGAAGTATGATCTTTGCCAAGATCCTCAAGCTTCACTTGCTCAAAGCCATTTTTTACCATTGAACATAAGAAGCAGTTGTAGCTACCATTACTGATTGAATTACCAATCAATTTCCTTTGCTCAGCCATTTCACAATAAGACTTGTTTATTTTGTTCACTTTTCCTCATTAGTTGATACATTGTGTAGGCTATATTAGTAATTAATTTTAAGCCAACATAATATAATCTAAAGCATTATCTGTATTTTTCTTCCATTTAACTTCTTTTACTCATGTTTAAAAAGCAATTTAAAAAAATTTCAAATTCTTTATTTGTTGCATAAAGTTTTAAAACTATTATTAGGTGCCAATAAAAAAAACAAAGAAGTTTTATACAAAGATGTCTGCGAAATATCAGCTGTAAAAGACCACTCAACCATCTTGCAAACAATTCCTTGTTTTAGAGATAAACTCTGAGAGCGTCAACGTTTTATCTCTACTTAAGAAATAATCCTTGATTAAGAAAAAAAAATGTCTGTGAAGCAATAATCTCTAAGGATTAGTTCATTGTGGTGCTGCTAAGCAGCTTATCCTTAAGACCAAACAAAGGATTATTTGAATTTTCTTACGAATTGAAGAGAGTGAATCTTTAAGAAAATGATTTTACCTACATCTTAATGTTTTGTGTATATGCTTTCTACTGCTTGTTCTGATTGAAACCCAACATATTAAAAATCTTTTTGTTGATTCATATTGAAATACTTTACCACTTTAATATTCAATATTGTAAAGGTTAAAGCAATAATCTATATGTATTTCTGTGGAATTAATTTTCTTTAATACTATATGACAATTAAATATGTATCCTGAGATGTGTCTATAAGTATTTTGTTTACTGAACATGCTGAATTTTGTCATAGACAAACACTTTTACTTTGTGAATATTTCTGACACTTCTTGGTAAATTGTATTAGCTGTTAACTTTCTCTTTACATACTAGCAATTTAGAACATTGGTTTCACAATGTTACCATTTTAGCATTAAACAAGTAACCACTTATCATCTTTCTCAAATATATATATATATATATATATCAAATATGTGGTGCAGTTCAATTTATATTACAAAGAATCATTCATACAAAAAGTAAATTAGCAAAGTTAATGATATAAAATGGTGAAATCCCTTCGCTAACAAAATTTTAAATATGCATTAGCCTACTAATCACTCGATGAATGTTATGATCCTTTTTTTAAAATTATAAACTGTATTAGGTCTTCCTTAAATACGCAAGTAATCTTGACTGTACCTCCAGTCATCATCAGGCACAGAAATTATTTTGTTTTCAAAAAACATATTTCGATTCACATTATATTTTTTCGTCTGGGATGCTACCTGCATTTTACCAAAAACAAAAAGATGACTGGATGAAATAGAATAAATAAATAAAAAACAAAATCAATGAACCCAAATAAATAAAGTAAATAATAAAAAAATTAACAAATCATTATGATCAAATTATTAGTTAGACTATAAAAATCAAACCAAAAATTGTCAAAAAGACTTAGCTATAACTGTTATATAACAATAAAAAAAATACTACATTACTTAAAAATTGAAAACTGAAAAGAGTAAATAAAAATATGCAGTAAAATAAATTTATCTAAATTAATCCAAATAAGTAAATAAATAAACAAACTAACAAACCAATCCCAATAAATTAATTGTTAGAAAAAAGTAAAGATAATCAATCCAAATAAATAAATGAAGTAATAGACAATTTAAAGACTGCTCCTGTCAAAATAATGGTTAGAATAAACTACAGCAATCAACCCCAAAATTGAATAAATAGCTTTATCTTTCCAAAGCAAAGCAAAACTATTAAATAAGCGATATAAACAAATTTTACTACGTTAATAAAACACCAATTAAAATAAAAAAATAAATATATAAGATAAGAAATAAAAATAAATAAAAACAAGCAAAATAATCTAACCCAAATAAATGAATAGACAAATAAACAACTTCTGGCAAAATAACTGCCAAAATCGACTACCCACAATGCACCACTGACCCGAATATATAAATAGCTGAGAAAAAAAACAACACTCATGGCCTGATGATTACACCTAGCATGAAACAGCCTGTTGCCTCTAAATGTTGACTTCAATGTTCACTTTTATATATATATATATAAACATTTTTTGATTATATACAGCCTGTTTAATGTTGTGTGAATTTCAAAATGGACATTTGTTTCTTTTGGATGTTCCAGAAATCTATAGTTCTTTTTCATGCTTTTCAAAATGAATGTGTCAGTGTGCTGACATTCCTAAATAACTTAATTACTTTTTTTTTTATTAATCCATTCACATTCTTAAATAGCAAGTCGATAAGGCTGAAGATCAATTATCTTTATTTAATTTTTCCTTTAGACTGTTTGAATATTCAGGAAGTACAGAGCACAAGGAAATGCATAGCAATATAAATCTTTTCATCATCAGTTCCATAAACATGTATGGTCATAGGATCACTGCATAGCTGAGGACTTGACCAGCCCTCTCTACATGTCTTGGTTGTGTGCCAATATCAAGGTTAAAAGTCAGAGAGGTATTCAATTATGTGTAACATGTTTTGGGTAAGTAGACTTGGTAGGGTCTATACTGCACCATGACAGACCAAAACCAATGTCCTCCGATTCAGAGTTCAGACCCATGTGCAGATTTAGCCTGTAGTTGGTCAAAACTCACTGTAGCCACTGTCGTGTGGTAATGGTTTTACCTTATATAAATAAAATATATCTACAGATTTACCATATATGTTATCATTTTTTATGACATAGGTGAATTACTTAATGTTATTATAAAAATACAAGATGACAGGAATTCAGTAAACACAAATCTATTTAATATGAATTTAACAAAACAATACAACTGGGTCAGACTCTTCTATGTTCTGTGTACCTTCAGGATATGGGTGTTCATGGCTCACCACAATTTCCTGTCCATTATAGCTCCTAGTATATTTTGTTTTTTTGCTATAACTTCTGTACCTGTGGCCTTCAATATGTCTTGTGAGTGTCAAATTTTCCAAGGCCACTTTCCTTATTATGTGCCCTGTCACTTTCTGATGCTAATTATAAGTGTTCTTTTTGTTTCCGTTTTCTCTAAAACTTCCCCATTGTTCAGATGTTCAGTCCATGGTATTCTCAGCATTATTCTATAAAAGAATTAGACTCACAAGTGAAAAAATTACTTCATATCCAAGTTCATTATCAGCAGTTATCTGCAAAGTTAATTACTATAAACAAAACTAGCGTTGACATTAGTGCCAACAGGTTGTAGCAATATTGTTATGATGACTGCCATCCCTACTGGTTTGTCATTGGAGATTCTCCAACAACCATGAGATGGAATGGCTAGTATGCTGATGATAACATCTCAAGGGACAAGAGAAAAGTTATTCTTTTTAAACAAGTCCCATCCACTGCTATACCAGCAAATATATACTCACTAACATGCTTACATATATACAATCTCGAGGTGAGAAGGTTAGTAGGTGGTTGTATATTTCTTGAAATGCAATATTCTTGGAACAAAAAAAAAAAAAAAAGGAGAAATGAACGAAAGAAGGAAGGAAGGTCCTATTTGTAATAGTTTGATATTTGTGGAGTGGTAGACAGCTGATGTTTTAGTCACAGCTTGAAGCATTTCACACGGAGAAAATGTTCAAATATGGCTGTCACTGGCGGCATTAGAATAACAGGTGCATGAAGAAAAATGCCTTCAAATCTTCAGTAAAAGAAAATGAGAGGAAAAGATGAAAAAAAAAAGACGCATTTCTGTGACTGCTACAAATCTAACAACAAGGTCAAAATGAAAGACATTTATTTTCGTCAAATCTTGATTCTCTGATAGTCTTGTTTATGATTTTTTTAATATAAGAAGGTGGAGTTTATTCTGTGTTTACTCAGAAGTGATAATCAACATGATTTTTATAATTATGTTACTAACAAAGGCTTTTGAGATTAGTTTTGTAATCATTACTACACAGTAGTTGCTTACTTTACAAGGGGGTGCTGGAAACATCTCGGCCTGATCAAGAATGAGATTAAAATTTTTTTTGATGTTTGGTCATTTTGTCAGTGGATCAGGCCTAGAACTTTTCAGTGCCCCAACATACATCAGATGATGTACAAGTGTATATACATGTATATATTGATAAATTTTTTAAAAAGTTTTCTTTCATTTGCATTTTATTTACAGATCGCAACATCTATCAGAGAGATGGAATTTAAATTTTTATTATTACATTATTCCAAAATGTTAACACATCAGCAGATAGCTATTAATGTCGATAACTGAGCACTAATAGTTATTAATTAAAAATTAGTAATTAATATATAATATTATTCATAACTACATGTAAAAGAATGTTGCTTTTGATAAAAGTTAAAAAATAACCATAAATACATAAAAAATGTGTATATTGTTGAAAATTCCTTTTTCCACAATATAGCTATTTGTGCTATGTTATAATGCTTATTACCTAAACAATAATACTGTATAAATTTTTTTAAACATTAAAGTATATTTAATCACATCTCCCTAATAGCTGTCATGATCTGTTAATACCAGTTTACTCTTGCTGCCAAAAATATCAAACTTAGTTAAATCATTAATATAAATGAACTTTACCAAATAACAGAAACCATATCAATTGATGACTTTTAACAACAGCTACAAGTTAAATGGATAGCATATATAACTTGATGAGAAAATGGTGACACAACTAAAATTTTGAGCTGTTTTTTGTTGCTTAGTTGCATATTAACACCTCTATGGGTTATTTAATGATGAAATCTAAATAGTTTGTACACAATTTTGTTTTATAATTTGGAGATAATAATGGTTTAAGTCTTAGTAATTAACCCATAGCTAGAAGGAGAAGAGGTGGGTTCATACCTTTCCCAAGGGTTCTGAGCATAAGTGAATATAACAAACCCAACTAGAATTGGAACTCAGCTTTCCAATTAACAATTCCAAGCCATTATCCATTGCACCACCCACAAATCCAAATTGACAGCACCTGGCATTCTGATTTAGGTACTGACCAGACTCAATGTTGCTTAACTTTGGTGATTGTACAGGAACCAGTGTTTCAATGTGATGCAGCCATAAGCTAAGATGTTACAACACCATCAATACTGGGAAAAGTGATAGATGGACTTGAAAAACCTATTTCCCTGAAAAATTGTTTTAACGGAACAATTTTATAAATTTCAACTGAAAGTGGTATTGCCTGTTTGGTCAATGAATGCCGAATGTTTCCATATGAGGAAACTTCTAATATTACAATTAATGTCTATATGTAAAATATATAGAGAGAAAGCAAGCAAATAAGATAGAGAGCTATAAAGTTTATATGAAATAGTTCTCTAAGCTTTTTATATAAGCCGTTAATTTCTTGAGAGAAAAAATTAACTCTTTTATGTATTTTTTCTTTTGCATTTTTTTTTCACATTTTCATTGATCCATTCTTCAGATTCCAAACTTGTAGCACTTTTAATCCAGTGTGTGAATTGTGTTCATGCTTTATGATGATGTATTCATATTTAAATTATAAACAAGACCCTCAAGAAAAATTGGTACTAGTCAAATTCAAACCTGAAAATGGCTGGAGAATAGAGCAAATGAAATATGAATGAAAAACTCTGGCAAAAAATGGCTTGTAAATTTTAATGCCTCCAAAATGAAACTGCTATCTTTCAATCCTCATAGAGTGTTATACTGGAACACACCTATTCTATTGTTCATAGACTCTCCCACCTATAATAAGTAGGAGTAGTAGCAGTCGCTAAGTCGCTCATTTAGTTGGTCAATCAGTCGATGCCAGACGAACGTTAGTCGGATATTAAAGTATCAGCCACCACAACTAGATTTCTGCATCATTACCTGTTATATTAAGTTCCTAACGTTTTGTACGTTGAACCTATTTTAGGACCGACTTAGTGAAATACAAGCCTCCACTGTGAAACTACTCTATAACAACTTGGTGACGAGGGATTCGAACTCATACAGAGGAAGAAAAACTTTTTGTACTCTACAACATAGAGAAGCTTTTTGCCTTCCATCAGCATGTCTAATGCTAACCACAATGAGAGAACCTCATTGTGCCATTTTACGCTCATGTTTTCCATTGACGTGAAATGGAGTGATTATATTGAATCAGTTGCTAGTTCTACTGCTAGGAAATTATCTGTTTTTGTTCTAGATAATTTTTCTCACTAGAATGCATCTTACACATTTATAAATATACCATTTATTTATGTGTTGAATATTACTGGCATATCTGGTTTCATGCTTCTTCTATATAGCTTGAGATTTTTAATAAAATCCAAAGAAAAGTCTGTAATGTTATTTATCCTGGCCTGGCATCTCTCATTTTCCAATCACTGTGATGTGGCTTCCCTGTGTCTTTTCTATAAATATTTTAATAGCAATTATTTTAATGAGCTCTCCTCTTTGCTACTCCAACCACATGAATTTAAGCCTACTACTAGGTCTTAGTGTTTTAGCTAAGCTAGATGTAACCATACATTCTATTCTAATAGTTTCTTTCTTCACTTTTGCCTATAGAACTCTCTGTTCTTGTTTCTTGCTTTTCTGCCATCTACGATCTTCAAAAATTTAAATGAAAGGTAAAGCATCATTTTCTTTTTTCCTGAAACCTGTTCTTTTATTGTTCTTTTTTTCTCACTAACATATTTTCATTCTCTTTCACTTTCAGTAACCCCTGGTATCTCACTATTAAAACTTTCTAACAATTGCATTAGGTACACTAATATATATATATATATATATATATATATATATATATATATATATATATATATATATATATAATCCATTTTTTGGTTAACACTGATTTTATTAAGAGATTTTGACTTGCATAATAAAATCTGACATAGTTTTTAAAATAGTTTTTTGGTGGGTTGTGTAATTGAGATAAAAACATATGCTATAAACAAAACCATCCTTCATTTTTTAATGTGTCTATACTTACTTATGTGTGTTTTGTATCTGTTTTATATCTGTTGTCACTGGCATTTTTTACTTTATTTCTAAACTGATTCTGATAAGCATGTATCATTTCTCCCAAACCTTGTTGGTAAAACTGTTGGCATTTATTCAAATCCTCAAGCAATGAATTAAACCTTATGCCCTTATTGAGAATGGATTAATCTGAACCAAACTTCTCCTTAATTAAGCAGTATTTAGCTGGTATGATAGGGTATATACCTGAAGATAAAATACATTCAACCAGCCTTACTGAAGGCTAAGAGATCTAGTAGTTAGAAGGTTATGATAAATTAAACTATTATTTACTGCTTTGAAGTTTAGCTTGAGGAAAAGTTCATACAGCTGAAGGCTAAAAGATCTAGTGGTTATAATATATTTCTTTGTATTATAAATTATACAACTACTTAATGCTTTGGAGTTTAATTCCAGGAATAGGACAGAGAGTTAAAGGTTAAGAGACCTTATGATGGTGATAAAATGTTTCTGCTTATTATAAATGATATTATGATTTACTGTTTTTGAGTTTAGCTCAAGAGACAAGGCATAGAGTTGAATGCTAAAAGATTATCTATGTCAAGTTTGTGACCCTTTTTTCAGATTTTATTTTTCTCTTAATTTGGTCATTTTTTCTAATTACCTTCAAGGGAAAATTTAATAAGTTTTCCTCTTTAAATATCATTTCTTTCTCTTTATGTCAGTTTGTTTCTAATATACATATGAAAATCATGTCTTAATTGATAACCTTAATTAATCCTTTTCTTTCTAATTTCAATGACTTTCTGTTGCAATATTGTGAATGCAATTATATGTCTTTATGAAAGTTACATTGCCTACTGTTCACACACACACACACACACACACATATACATATATATATATATATATATATATATATTAAATAAAAACAGACCACTTTAAGGTTCCATGTAATAAATTATTTCACCACAGCCCTTTTAAAGGACTGTGGATCATCAGACTTTACTTCCAAACAAAAAATGAAAAGAAAATTTACACATTTTTGACAAGCCTGATGGGAGGTAATTCAAAGAGAGCTCAACTTATTTTATAATATTTATTTTTATTTAAATTATTTGCTCTGGATTTACATTGAGCTCTCTGGATTTTATCCTACTTAGGTTTACCCATACGGATTACCTAGTTTTTCATAAACTATATATATATATATATATATATATATATATATATATGCAATTCATCTTTGATGATGGCTAAAAGTTTAGCGGAAAGCACTAAGACATGCAAAACATTTGAACAATTTCTATATAATTTACATCCAGAAAAGAAGAAAATTATAAGAATATATAATTCTACTTGTTCCTCTGTTGATTAATATGTTAGTATGTTATACCTTGCATTACCTCATAGAAATAATGGACCATTGAATTTTGACTGCAAGGAGAGAAAGAAAAAGATATATCATAAATGCTTTTTGTTTTTAGTAAGAAAATAAAAGAATACACAATAAGAAGAAAGGGAAGCTAGAGGAAGCAATCTTGTGCATTTAATATTTGCTTTAATGAAATGGAAAATTTTTGAATCTTTTCATTTATACCCTCTTCTTTAAATAATGACCTTCATTCATACATTTATTAAAATTGTTTAGCACAAATATTTAACAATGCAATCTTATATTTTTGTATACTGCGAATTTAATAAGTTATTGAAATGGAATTTTAAAGTAAAAATTTTAACTATTTATACTATTTACATTGTTTGGGCTGTTTTCTTCATCGTTATTGTCATATTCACAATGTTTTAGCCATTGTATGCTCCAGCCTGATCCAGGTAATATACATTTGAATTTCAAACCAAAGTCTTTATTTAGTCCACAAGGTTAGGCTGTTCTAGTTCCAAGTCACATGCCTTTTCTGTATATCTCAGTTTTAGTTAATTCCTTTTAGTTACTCAAGGACATATGGCCCACTGGATAAAACATTGGTTAAAGTAATCCAAAAATTGACTTGACCCCAAAGAGTTATGAGTTCAGTACCTGGTTACAGCAGAAGTGAACAAAAACTTGAGTTGCTAAAGGGAATTAAATGAAACTGAGATATCTAAAAAGGACATTTTGGAACCAGAATAATCTACCTATCATTGGCACTTGGAACTAAAACAATGTACCTCAGGGACTAAGTAGAGGGTTCAGCTTGAAATTCCAATGTATATCAACTGAAGAAGGCCAGAGTGTACAACAACTAAAATGTCATAAAATAACAATAAAGATGAGGACAAACAGACTGAATAATGCAAATAGTGTAAATAGTTATAATACCTTATCTCAGATATATAGACAGATGTTAAAAATTTTAAACTAAAAATTCAAGATAGATTGTTATTCTATAATTTGTATTTGCTTCAGCCATAAAGCAAGCTTATCTGCAAAATTGAAATGGTGCGCATCAATAAATGTTTTGCATATTTACTACCTCAATTCTATGCAATTGGCTTAACGTAGCTGTGTCTTAGAGTAAGTCTTATCCTATCCTTTCAGAATAAGCTGTTAAGTCAGGGGACAGACTTCATTACAGTTGAATAACCATATCACACAGTAACATTGTTTTTCTCTGTATGTTAAGAGTATACCTCAACTATTACAGCTGTTAAGATCAAATCTGTATTGAGCATCAGCTATTAATCTGACATTCCAGAGACTTGGTGCCAGCTGCAAATGTGATGCTGATGATTATAGTTAGCAAATATCAATACCAAAGCCATTTTCATTTTGCCTATATCTCATATTGTGATATGTCATTTCATAAGACAGCCCAGATGTACAAGATGACAAATGCCAATGTGTCAGTTTATATATATATATATATATATTTATATATAAGCAAATATATGGATATAGATCCGACAGTATGAAGAAAAATATACGGAAAAAACAAACAAAAATCCTTATATGCAATTATGCTGTTTTAATGTTAATATAATGTCAACGTCGGACGTTTCGGTCTAATAAACCATATTCAGGACATATTCATAAAATATAATTAACATTATCAATTCAACATGACAAAGACGATGGACATAAGAACAAGACTTATCCAAACAGATAACTGAAAGTTTTATAAGATCAGCATTCTGTTTAAACATGGTCACGTTGTCAAATTTTAGGTCAAAAATATACATGGCGACAAACGTGACCATGTTTAAACGGAACGCTGATCTTATAAACCTTTCAGTTATCTGTTTGGATAAGTCTTGTTCTTATGTCCATCGTCTTTGTCATGTTGAATTGATAATGTTAATTATATTTTATGAATATGTCCTGAAGATGGTTTATTAGACCGAAACGTCCAACGTTGACATTATATTAACATTAAAACAGCATAATTGCATATAAGGATTTTTGTTTGTTTTTTCCGTATATTTTTCTTCATATATATATATATATATATATATATACTATTCAGGCATGTGTTGTTGAAATCTATGGAACTTTTCTGCTTGATCTTTTATTCAATGTTTTCTTGCTTTCTATCAATCCCCACAACTCCCTCCTTACCATAATGAACTAACCCAATAATATTATCTAATATTACTTATAAAACTAAAACAACCAATAGCATATTTTCAAACCAAAACAAATGCCATGATGACGGTTGAGAATGACCGAAAGCGCTCAGCAGAAAAACATCGACTTGAGCCCTACTTTAAAAACCTAGATCCAAACATTAAAAACTTGTGAGAAAGCAAGAAAACATTGAAAAAAGATCATCAGGCAGAAAAGTTCTGTAGTTTTCAACAACGCATGACTGAATAATGACATGGTGTGTGTGTGTGTGTGTCTGTGTTTTATGAAAATCTCTGACAAAGTTGAAGAATGTTTTTGTGTGAAACATCTCTTCCTTTAGGACTTCATCAGACTAAAGTAATGTTTACATTGATGTGATTGCACATGAAAGAGTGGGGATGCTGAAATTTTAAATAATTTTTTTTTTAAATTTAAATTTCAGGGTTTAGGGAACAATCATTATTGATTGAAGCAATTTTTGTGGATATTATCTTCAGCACAAAGCTAGGATAAGTTCAATCACTAACATTAAGTGTTCTGCTATAAGTGGTGAATTATTATTCTGGCAAAATAAGAGACAGTGTCAAAAGTTGCTGACTGAGTTTTTTTCTTTAAGTGATTGAAATTACAAACATAAAATGAATATTATTTGCCAATACTTTCAATATAGCAATGTGTGAATAAATATCAATGATCCTCAGAGTGTCTGAAAGTAAAGAGATTTGCCTTCTTAAAAACTAATTTCAAGAAGCATTCCTCTGATTTTGTTTCCAAGTAAAAAAAATAGTAATATTTTTTTACTCGAAAAGTTGGTTGTCAGAATACTAATCAGATGTTCAATTTCAGAATAGGATCAGTGGTTTAAAAAAACCTTCTCTCAGGAATTGGCACAGATTTGAATGTAGGCTGAAGAATTTGGTATGGAAATGAGTTTGAGCAAAAATAAGTCAACTTCTATTTTATTTGAAGTGGATGCGTACATGGTGCAATGAATTGAGGCTCAGAATGTAAAATCAGAGAGCTGAGTTTCAATTCCATTCAAGTTCCTTACACTCATATGTGCAAATACTTTTGGAAAAGGTATGAATCTATCTCTTCTCCTCCAAGCTATGGGTTAAATAGCAGGACATTGAGTTCTATAGCCTTGACCGGCAGCCAGTCTAGAGATGGTGGCTTGATATAATCACCTATCTCCAGCCAAACTTAGATTACTTGTGGGGATGCATTGGCCCAAGAAAATGCACAGTGACAATAATTCTTCATTCACATAAGTTGTACATTCTGCCTCAGACAAAAGAAGTGTTTACTTTTTTTATTTTATTTGAAATATACATGATCTGCTCAAAAAATAAAGAAAATTTGAGTATCTTTAGAACTAGTTGTGCAACTCTGATACAATTTGACAACCTTACTGAATCCTTACTGTGCATACAGATTATTCAGTAATCAGTAAAACCTCATTGAATGAGCTTGTCTACTGTGTGTTTGTTGCATTCACAATCAGTGTTTCTGCTCAAATTTAATATCTTGTGCAAGATTTATTTGACAAAACATTGCATCATCCAGCTCAGTCAACATTTTTACTACAGTCCAGATTTGGCTCAGTGAAACTTTAGTCTTTTACCAAGACTAAAATTACCATTGAATGCAGTGGACAAATTGAAAAGAATTCAAGATAGATTAAAGTATAAGTGAATTTGCACATATAGTAATTGTGAGTTCAATTCTTGGTCCGGGTCATACAAACTTAGATTTAATGGAAAAAATGGTTAGCATTAATTGAGCAGTACAAAAAAAAAAAAAATGAGACAAGATATCCCTCAACATGGACAGCAGAATGAGATCAATCTAACTTCATTGGGGATTCAGTCTGAGTATCTCTGAATGTTGCTGAAATCAGCAAATACCTAATATGAATATCCCTAAATTTTATCTAAATCAGCAAATGAATATCCCTGAATTTTATCTAAATCAGCAAATACCTAATTTGAATATTGCTGAACGTTACTCAAATCAGCAAATACTGAAAGGAGGCTGGAGAACACAATGGCTGAAATGTTGTGAAAACACCAACAAAGATGAGGAAATTAGTCTGAATGTAAATAATGATAACTCCTCATCTGCAAAAATTCTGACAGAAACAAAAAGCAATTGATAACATTCTTGAAAGAGAACTTAACAGACTGCTTTGAAACATCCTGGGTATGATGATAAACTACATATGTTAGCGAGGCCTCTGAGGTTTTGAGAATCATGGACACACCTTTTAATTACTGTTGTTTGCAGCTCCAACCTGACCCAAAGTGTTAGGGTCCCACCTATGGGCAAATAGTTAACCCTCAGACTCTGGTCAAAATATAAAAAAAAAACATTATAAAAAATTAAAAGCAATACATTTTTATAGTAAAAAAAATAAAAAAATTACCAGCAATATATTAAAAAAACAAATACCAAAGCTCACAAGAAAACAAAATTTTGGCATTAAATGACCCATAAGGTGTTGATATGCTGTTAAACAAACCAAACTAAACTGCTTTGAAAATTGGAAAGGACACTGGGATAAGCATATGAGGTCCATAGGTGGCTATTTTAAAGTGCCAAAAGCATCATTTTCATTAGTAATCTAATTTTTCATTAACATTGGAAGACTTTCAACAGCAGTAACAGTTAAAATGGATAGCGCATGTAACTCGAAGAGAAAATAAGATGTTGACTTTCCATACTACCATAAACAAAAGGTTATGCAAGAAGCCCCTATTGATACTAGAAAGAGCAATAACAGTGGATTTGAGAAAGCTATTTTCCTGAAAAGCTTTTTTAGGAGAAGGATTTTATAAATTTCAACTAATAGTAACATTGTTTAATGAATGCCAAATGTTTCCTGTATGTAAGTAATGGCAAATACTTATCCCAGAAATTCAGGCAGAACCAAAAAATAACTGCTAGGGATCATAAAAGAATACTTTGCAGATTGCTTTGAAAATTGGAAGGGACACTGAGATAAGTGTATAAGGTTCAAAGGTGACTATTTTAAATAAGACAAGAAGCTGAGTTGGCTAATCTCACAATGACCATTAAATGGCAGGATACTTTCACACAGATCATGTAATATGAATTTGTTAATATTTAACAATGAGACACTTGAAACCAGAGAGAAAAATGAATTCTGGAAATCCTTTTGGAAATTTTGGCAAATTTGAGACATGATTCATCTTTTTTTTTCAATTTACCATAAACAGATGTTGTTTTGCTGAACAAATCCTGTGTGGGTAGAGAGATGATTGAGTGGAAGAGGAGTTAGTTGAAGTGCTTGCAGCTCAACATATGCACCTCTGGATGTGAAATGTCAAGGAGTATAATTATTTATATATATTTATAAATATACCAAGTTGTGTCAGGTAAGGTGTGCACAATAGAAGATCAAGCAGTGTTTGCTGTGTCAGGATGGAATAGAGTGGGGGTGGCTGATGATATCTTTGGGATTTATTCTGGAAAAAAATGGGAAGCAAGAACAAGGGAAGATGAAAGACAGTGAATATGTCAGTCATAGGTTAATGTGTTATTGCAAATTTTCATTTTTTTAAAAATTTTTTCAGAATCATTTTGTTTTTATTTTGTATGTTATAAATTTGATGATTTATAATGAAATGAATCATCTTCATTGATGATTCAATTAAAAATAAAATTAATAATTAAATAGCATAAATAAAGATTTTGTATTTCTTTGATGAAGTCCATGAGAGGACAAAGCATGTTGGTAAAGAAAAGTTTTCCTTTTTTTCTTTATTCATATTGTCTTTCAATGTACATATTTTATTTTTATCTGGATGTTTTACACATATGTATATAAATAAATATATATATATATATATATATATATATATATATATATAATGTTTACACATATATGTATATAAATATATATATATATATATATATATAAAAGAACTTATAAGTGTCCACCACTTATAAGTTCTTATAAAAATAAAGAATATATATATATATATATATATATATATATATATATATATATATATATATATATAAAAGAACTTATAAGTGTCCACCACTTATAAGCCCTTATAAAAAAACAAGAAACAAATATATATATATATATATATATATATATATATATATATATATATATATATATATACATACACCTAAACCTGTAACCTACATTTTTTCACTTTTCTGCTTTAGCATTGACCTGTTTTTTGATTGGTCAAACAGGACATACCCATAAAATTTTGAAATTTTGTTTCCTCCCTCTTTCTTAAATCTTCAATAAAATATCATTCTGTTCTCAAAAAGTAAATCATTTTCATCAAAAGTTACCTAACATTGCTTGATAATAAAACAAATTTAAAGTTCTGAAACATTGAAATTTCTGTGTCGTGATGCAAAATATTTTTTAAATAAAGATATTAAAATATTATGCTCTATTTGTATTGAGCATTTTTAAAAAAATGAATGCTAAAGGACTGTGGATTCTTAATCTGACTGTTCTTTCTCTTTATTTGAAGATATATATATATATATATATATATATATAGGTTTACAGTATGCTATATATATATATATATATATATATATGAATTAAAGTCATCAGAGATAGACCCTCTGTAAATAGAAAAATGGACATTCAGTTTAACACTTAGGGTGACAGTCTGTTTCATGCTTAAATGCAATCTTCAAGCTTGATTGCTTAAATTTTCCAACTTACAATTGGATCCCAGTTATTTTTTCTTTTAAATTCCACACATGGTCAGCTAGTTTATATTTAAAAAGTATATACAAGCATTAAAGGGCTTTAGAATTAAACAACCGATTCAATGTGTGCTACTGAAACCATAATGTATGTACAATTTTTATCTGGAAAATACTGTTTTAACTAAAAATGATTATAATTTGTCCAAACAAAGATGCAATGAAAATGTCAGAATCTAAGTGTCCATTTTCATTAATATATGATTAGGTTATTTCAGTTTATCTCCTGTTCTTGTTACATTAATACTGAAACATTGTTGGATACTTAGACCATAAAAATGAATTTGAGTTAAAATCAAAATTCTGTGATGATGTCATAACAGTAAAAATCAAACAAGTATACAGATGCTAAAAGTGAAAAATGTTTCATCGTACTAAAGCAGATTTTGTTTCTTGAATAATAAAATTGTTTTTCTGATAACTATGGAACATTGAGTAAACCTGTCAAAATAGAATATTTTCCAAATTGTGTTTTCATTGTTTCCAATTCTGTTGAATTCTCATCCAAATTTACTCACTCACACATGCATATTGTATGTATTTGGGTAGTAATTGTTTATTTATACAAATGAAAACAAAATACATCACAACACAAACTGATACATGAAGACATGATACTTTAAAAAAACTTCACCTCATGATATTGAAAATGATAAAGCTGACGTAATGAAAAAACAAAAATTCTTTGATAGTGGTTTATGAAAGCCAGAAATATTCAGATGCTGGACAATTTATATTTGTACATGAAACTGGGAAAATGATCTGAAACAGAGAAAAAATAAATTTAAAAATCTTTAGCAAAGATATTTTGCTGGTCTTTAACCAAATTTATATATTTGACTTTAAGATGGCACATGATAGATGGAAATGGAGTAAAAATTAATTAAAGTTCTCAATGGAACAAAATAGAGCTCTCTTTATATGTGCAGATAATGAATATTTTTTTTCCACCTTTTGTGATTACACATTTCATGCAAGAGTAATCTTTAGGCACAGAGGATAGGAAACATGAAATTCATTTCATAATTTTCTCTCTCTCTCTCTTTCTATATATATATATATATATATATTTTAAGCGTTTCACCCCAAAACAGGTGGGAAGCCACTAGCACACAAGGGGTTACAGAGAGTTGGAGTGAGAGCAAAGAGGAGTGATAGAGGAAAGGATGGAGAGAAGGATAGGGGATAGATCAGGGTATCTGGAGACATCGATTGACATTACATTTGAATAGTTGGAGATTATAGCTATCAGGGAAACAGGAAAAGGGGAGGGAGTTCTACAGGCAAGAAGTGTGAAACATGAAGCTATTGGAGTAGAAAAGACGGCTACATTTAACATTTTTGACAGTGAAAGGGTGAGAGCGAAATGCCAGCCTAGTTGAACGCTTAAATTCATGAAGTCTGGGAACCAGTGAAACAGCTCATCGGAGCAGTTACCATAAAATTATTTGTAAAAAAGACAGGGGGAGGCGACAGCACGTCTCTGAGAGAGAAACTGCAGGCGCGATGCCAGATCAGGGCCAATAACATTGCATATCCGTCTCTGGATTTTATCAAGGACCTTGAGACAAACAGAAGGGGCTCCAGACCATATATGGCAGCAATACTCCAAGCAAAGGTGAATGGTTGATTTGTATATTTGAAGGATTGACTCTGTCGAGAAAAATTTCTTGGCATGGCACTGGGAGCCAACTTTCCTTATATATATATATGGGTGCAAAAGTAGGTATATGGTAATGAAAAACAAATTAAGCACACTAATCATATTGTATGATGATTATTGCTCAAATGTTCAAACTTTTTGCTCCCAGCATTCACACACTCTTGACCTGCAAAACATTTATTATTACTTATTAAAAAATAAATATTATAATAAATGTATTATAATAAAAATGATGAAGATAAAAATAATCAAAATGATTTTAATGAATTAAATGAATTCTAGAACCACTATTATAATACTAGTATAATACTTACTGTATACTTAACTTTGCTGCTCCATATATATATATATATATATATATATATATATATATATATAAAAATTAGTATCACCCCAAGCAATGCACTACAGCCACGAGCATGCAAGAGGTTACAGAGTGTGGAAGAATTAGGAATAGAAACATTAGTGACACAGTGAACAGACTGACTTACCAACTGATCTAGCAATGGATTCAATATAGTCTTTTCAACCTCATGTCGGCTGAGAATGTTAGCCTGAGAAGTCATAATGTGTCACTTTCTTGGATCATACCACCAGCCATGCTGATGGAAGGGAGAGAGGGGTCTCTCAGATGATTAATGGACAGCAGTTTAGTTTTGCAGGCATTAAAATTGACAAGCCATCTCCCCCCCCCCAGTTAACAACAAACTTGAGGTCATTTTGTACATCTGCTGCCATTTTAACCTTGTCGAAGTGAAATATTTAATTTGTTTAGACATTATTTTTAACGGATACTGATATTTGAGTATATGCTCTGTTTTAGTATTTATTTATTTACATCCAAAAGCTTGATTATTTAAGTAAAGTAATCTTGTTAAAAAAAACGATGTGACCTCCAGGAGGTTTCGAGTCCTACAGGACAGGAAACAGTCATTAGATCTGACATGTCTTGATCTCTCAGCCATGTAGGACTGCCTGTTTAAACAAAACCTGAATAGTGCTTTTGGATATATATCTCTCCCAATTCTCAAAATATACATACATGCTCTGTTTCATATCCTAATATAAAGAAAGACATATTTTTAATTTATTTGTTTAAACTTTATTTGGCTTCAACAACGACCTCCAGACGACTTTGAAATTTTCTGATGTCTTCTGGATGGTCCCCTTGTTTAAGTTGATAAATGCTACCATAATCCTTGCCTTCATCTTTGGTGTTACAAGGAGTTTTCTTGGTCTTTTTGCTTCTTATTATTTTCTAATGGTTTTTCATCAATTTTTTAATTTAAGTATAGCAATCCTCAGTTAATTGATTTGTTTTCCTTTGTATATGTTTAATTGAAAATGCAAAACCCATTACACAGGTTGAAAAATGAATGTCACAACTACTATTAGATCAGTTTTTTTAATTTAAATATAGCCATCTCATTTACTTTATTTGTTGTCCTTTATATGTGTTTTTTAAAAACTTTTGGCCTCTTGATCAACTGCCCTCCACACATAATAATCAAGGGGGTTGCAGTCTGGGGAGTTAGATGGCCAGATGTAAGGGGTGATGTAGTCACAGAAATTGTCATACAGCCCTGACTGGGTTCTCTTGCTTATGTGGCATGGTGCAGAGTCCTGTTTCCAAACATAGGGTCTTCTAGCAGCCACCCTTCTAACCCAGGGTAACACTATTTCTTTAAGGCACTTGATGTAGCCCTCAGTGTTGAGTATGAGGCCCTGTAGGAAGATGAATGGAGGGATAACATTGCCATCATTAGTAATCACCATTAAACTTATTCAACTCTTTTGAAATCCCTTGCACTGTCCTCAGATTGACACTGAAGCACACTGAAATGTTCATATTGGAACTTCCGGGATGAATGCCTAGCAGCACAGCATAGCATTTCCAAATTTCTTTAATCACAGAGGGTGCCCAGTTGACCCTGCTATACTGCACAATCTACAAAATCAAAAACAAACAATGCGCATATGTGAAATGAAAAATATAAATTAGCGACAATTTACCCATCGCACCCCTCTGTGTGTGTGTGTGTGTGTGTGTATATATATAATATATATATATATATATATATCTGTTAAGAGGATGGCAAAATACTGTACCATGAAATTCAATAATATCAAAATCTGCTACTCAGGATTTCATGTAATAATCATTATTATTTAATTAGGCAGAAACATTATTATTTCTGCCTGATGATTGCTATCACATGAATCTCTGAGTAGCAGATTTTGGTATTATTGAATTAATAATATTGTTTTATTATATTTAGGTTCTGTCAACTTTGGCATTGACCCCTCAGTTTATTTTATATTTTAAGCTTTAGCTTATTTTAAGCTTTAACTTTCACTTGTAATATTTATTTATTTATATATATATATATATATATATATATTTGTAAAGAAAGAAATATATTTTTTTATTTATTAATCCATCAGATTTTTTATTACTTAAATAATACTTTTTGGGAATACGCTTTTAAGCAATAAAAATCTGTCGGATTAATAAATAAAAAAATCCATTGCTTTGTTTACATTAGGATATGAAACTGAGCAGATATGTATATTCAAAGACCCAGATAAAAATCTCTGTTTAAATGCACTATTCAACTTTGTTTGGCCATCGAGGTACTCTGTAGCCAAGAAGTCAAAGCATGTCTGATTCTAATGAGAGTTCCCTCTAGGAGTATACAGGTTCAAATCCTGCCAGAAAGTGCATATTTTTCTCTAAGATTTCTCAAATATTCAGGCTGGTAGATGAAAAAACAAATATACTATTTAATAAATAAACAGAACATCTACTCAGGTATGAATATCCACTAAAAATACCATTTAAGTAATAATATATATATATATATATATATATATATATATATATATATATATATGTGTGTGAGAATTTCTATTAACTACTGTATTTTTATGCATACAGATAAAGGTTGATTTATAGAAGGGTTCCAAAAGTATGAAAAAAATCACTTGCTCCTTCTAAGAGAACTAATGAATGAGCATTATGAATTACACATCTGAATAAAGTTTTGAATGGATCAGTCAAAATGTATTAACAGTATCAACAACATAAAAGAGTTCAGTTGTTTGCACAAAGCTTGGTATGACACTGATCCTTCTGAAAGTTACCATCAAGATTTTCCTGTATTTTGAACTTATTCACAAGCCTAAATTATATAGTTTATTGGACTTTGCAAAGCAGTCATACAACATAATTGCTTTTTGAAGCTTTAAAATAGACATTATTATTCAACATATATTTTTGTATCATTGCTTTGTTTGTATTAAACAATGTTTTATACAATATAATAAATAAAAATATACTATTTGGCTATATAGGAACATGGCTGTGTGGTTAAAATGTTCACTTTATGACCATGAAAAAACCCAGATTTGAATCTCTCTATGGCTGATGAATCAGAAAGGTAACTTCTTGATGTTATCAGCTTGCGGAGGTGATTCCAGTGTATGGTACTTTTGGAAAGTGCCTGAAAACCATACCACAGGTTGACTCAAGCCTTGTCAGTGAAGTTGGGTAGATGGAAATGTTTTGAAGCTATTGATGGTTGTGTTAGCACAATGTCACAACTCATTGTGACTGAGGGTTTGATCAAGAGAGATTATGTGCTCTCTTCAAGAAACTCAAACTAAAATCCTCAGCATAGTTGTAGCATAAGCCATAGGTGGGCTCTGTAGATGTTGAAAAAGCACAAATGTGCCTGAGCAGGTATCTACAATAGGAATTGGCTAGCCACCGTAGCAGACTTTGGCTACAATATTGCCAGGTACAATGTAAACTTAAAGCCAAGGAACATATCAATCAACATTTTAAAAATAAAGACGACAGTAATAGTCTGGAAAATATATGAAGCCTGATTTGGAATATTGTCAAGAAACTAGAAGCACTGAATGACAGCTGGTGAATGAGTACATTTGATTAAATTTATATCCTGTTAAGATCAACTTAACTGGGAACTAACTGTGGAATGGTTACTGGTCAGTTTTCTTTCCAGTGAACCGGAGTTCTATAAATGTACTCACCATCTGTTATTTTATGAAGACATGACTTATGCTTCCTCTATGACTGATGAAACTATACTTCATGTAATCTGTTATTTGTCATTGGAGTACATAATTTTGTTCTTCAGTTTATTAATTCAAATCAGTGCCTGCTTGTATTGATAACTTTTTTGATTCGACCATGCATCTACTTTATTTTCTTGGGCTTATATATATATATATATATATATATATATGTTGAATATATTTTGGTAGCATGTTTTCATTGAGACAAGTTTAATTGAATAATTTAGAAAAGTCAAGTTTTGTCTACTTATTTTCAATTTAGTTTAGATGCATTTAGTTTGGATGCATAATTCAAATGAAAACTCAGCCACTGAGACAACATAGTCATAGTGTGGCCAACATAAATATTAATTCATTCACAAAACCGAGTTTGTACACTGAACTAAAAAATATAAAAAAACTTTTATTAATAATAACTTCCCTAATTATACTGTTGATGAACAAATAAGATATTCTATCAGAAATTTTAATACAAAGCAAACAGAATATAATACTCCTTCAACCAACCCCAATAAATTATTATGTTTATAATAATTTATTGCAACCAAATACATCCTGATTATAACCAAGATGAAAATATCCTAAATAATTAATAAATGCTAACACTTCCAACTAGTAAAAAATAAAGTTTATTATATACTACACTAAATTTCAATCACTTATGTGCCATGCACGATACATACTTAGGTGATTATGTATCTTTTGATAGATGATTGATGAGGTAGTTTTTTTTTTTTTCTGCAGTAGGTTGCCATTTCTTTCTATGGCAGACCAGTTGACATCCAAGGCCATAGAACCCGGTCTGTCCTGCTATTTACTGACAGCTGGGGGGGGAAGAGGATTCATACCTTTCCCAAGTGTATTAGCACATAAGTGAATGTAACGGATTCAACTGGATTTTGAACTCGGCTCTCCAATTCCTCAATTTGAGCTGCTATCCATTATTCCACTCTGCCTCCTTTAGTATATCTAATTCAATAATTGGCTACAACTCTTTCCCACCAAGTAACGTGTTGCAGAAAACCAACATTGTTTATAAATTTAAATATCCTTTGGGAGATTGTATCTTCAACAGAAAAAATAATATTTCTGTTAGCCACACTATGATTACATTGTCTTGATGGCTGAATTTTCATTTGAATGATGCATCCAACATTTTTAAACATTTACAATAACATACCTATCCACATTTGCAGTTCAAAAAATTCTTGTTGAAAATACATCTATACTTTTTCATGAAACTGATAAATATAATTTAAAAATTCTCAAAGTTATCTATATTAAAAAATTAAAATCAAATCTTAATAAAATTAAGTATAAATACTGCACAAATGTTTTAAAATGTTTACATTAGATAGCTTTAAATATCAAGGTTTGTACTAATAGTTTTAATACTTATTTCTTAAAACTCTCAACAATATCATACTTAGTTACCTCTCCTGAAGTGTTAGTAAAGCTATCACAGTAATCACTGAATGTTCTTCACTTCATAAGTAAAAAAATTTTAACTTTCAGATAAACACAGCAATTTTGTCTTTGAAAATGATGACCACTACAATATTTATCTCGAAATAAACAACACCCTGATGATGACATTGTGCTATGTTGAAAGTATTCAGAATAAAATAATATGTATCAACACATCAATTCTCTCTCTTCCTTTAATAATCAGACCAAAAAGATTATCCATGACTATGAAAGGTTCCAATTGAAAATAAGAAGACAACACTTGTCTAAATTATTCAATAAAACATGTCTTATATATAAAATATCTAAAGAATAATGAAAAAAATTTTGTTTACTTGCAACTTCACTTTCACCTCTGGATTGTTGGACTTAAGTCGCAAGAAAGCTTAATTGTTGTATATTATTTAATTCCTTTTTACCTTTCTCTATAATCTTATTATATTGTGCTTGGAATTTTATCAGAGTGGTGTGATTGTGCCACTTCCATAATTTAGAATTATATATATATATATATATATATATATATATATATATAGGGTTATTCAAAAAGAAAGAGCAAATTTTGAAAAATTTGAAATGTTTTTGGAATTTTTTCAGAGTGTTGTGACTGATCTGTGCCAATTCTGCAATTTAGAATTTTATATATATATATATATATATATATATATAGGTTTATTCAAAAAGAAAGAGCATATTTAAAAAATTTAATAAAAACAAATGCTAAGTGACAGAATCACATTTGACACATGACCACAAAAAAGAAGCATTTAAAAAAGATTGAAAAAGAAATTAATTTATCTTAATAACGTTGAACCTTTTTCTATCTCATAAGTTGTTGAATATGTTTCTATCTCAAAACATTTGTTTTATAGTGAAATGTAATAGAGAGAAAAAGATTATGTTGATATAAGAATGAGCACTGCATAATAACTTAGTTTCACACCTCAAGTGATCCTCAGAAGCCTAAAATGTGAAACTGTCAGTCAGCAAGTTGCGCTGATTCCTCTGTCCATACTGACTAGATCTACAAGCATTCTGATAAATGCTCTTCCTGCATTGTGAGCAATATATATATATATATATATATATTATTTAGGATATTACACTGAAAACATGTAAAATTGCTACACAATTGCAGTCGTGTTTCAACGCATATCAATACGTCTCATCAGGCAATTGTAAATTACTGGTGAGTGAACAATTTATTTGGATTTAAGAGCAAAAGATAACATCTCTTTTTCAAAAAAAGGTTATAAGTCTTGAGGGCTTTACCCTCATCATCCAATCAAATATGACCTATGTTAAATTTAAACTAAGCAATGAAGCAAAAAATTAAAATTATTTTTTATATAAATGGGTCATGACCCATAGATTGGCAGCTAACAGAAGCTATACATTAACTTAAAGTTGATACATATGGTTTCATAAAATATACAAAGCAGACAGTACATTTTCCTAAGAAATCTAAGGTGAGTAGAAAGGTAATTTAACTAAAAGCTAAGCAAGTTATATGATTTGTGAATTTCCTACATCATACCTAGAATGCTGTATGTCGAATTTTTATTATATTTTTCCAATTTTCAGATAAATTGTTGCATATCTGAATCAAAATTTGAGATAAATTATCCAAGATTTGAGTTATCCTATGCTCATATTGTCCAAGTAATAGACTCCTCCACGTGGGCTACATAATCTGTGATTTACCCACCTTTTATTTTATAGCTGATTTTCATTTAGCTAAATAATGCTTAGTACTTTTACTTCTGTTTTTAACTTATCACAAGGTTAATGTTTTTGTTCAGGAACTTTCAGCAGTATTGGTCATTATGAAGAACTAAATGTTGTCGGTAACATAGACAAGAGCTGTTAGTTACACCTTGATTTTTTGGGGAATGTTATATTTCAAAATTAAATATATATTTATTGTATAAGTAACATGTGTAGAACAGTTTCATAGAGCTTGACTGTATCAGAAAAGAAAATATCTAAGATTTTATACATATTATTATTAGATTATACACAAAGTAAATATTTTATACATACTGTAAAATACTGTCTCTAGTGATACTTATCACAAGTTGTTTCTTTTGCTTAATAATAGTTTTGAATATGTTTGATGTTTCCATGTAATGAGTACTATTTAATGTTTTGGTCTCATCATATATTTGTCTTTTGTTATATTTTGATTGTTGAAGATGTGATGAACAATATGTTTATGAATTGCATCAAGTTTCAGTAAGTGACAAGTTAATCTATAAGAAAGTGCAGTGCTTTTGTGACCAATGTAAGAATTTAATGTTTTGTGATTATTACTTTTTCATTGATTAAATTTTTCATTGTTTTCGATAAATTTAAATATTGAATGTCTACAAGAATGTTGTTTTTATTTATAATTTATTTTAGTAGTTATTCAGAATAATATCCTTAATTTCATTGTTTTACTAAACCATTTCAATTTCTATATTCCTTGGTCTTCACTAAATGTTTTGTTTCTTTTATCAGTTTCCATGTGTTGCCCAATATTTCTTCTTCACCTCCTTGCTGACAAGAATGTCTTTAGATGTTGCTTTCAGTACAACATGTTGATGTGCTTTCTTAAAATTTATATTGTCTCTAGTAATCTTAGTGTTTTGTTGAGTTTTTTCTTCAAACTTCCACTACCTCAGTGTAAGGCTGCCAAATTAAGCTGTTTTTCTTTACTTTATTTTTACCTGGGACAATGAGGAAATATCTAATTTTTGAAAGCCCAACATATAATTTGAATTTTAATGTTTTTTATAATGTATTTTTCTAACATATACCAATCTAATAAAGGTCAGGATTTTTGCTTGCATTTTAGAATTTCATACCTTAATGTTTAAGGGTTGCTCTGAAAGAAATACCTTATATTTTATTGTTCTGTCCCATGATATCAGAGGACAATGTTTGTCTGACAGTAGAGGTTTAGCCATCTTGTGAAAATTGCATAATTATTTTTATCTTGCTAAACAATAATACTAGGCCTCACACTAATTTGAAGTCCATGGATCAATTAGTACATTTTGACTGGACACTTCCAACATTCATACTCCCTATTTTTTTTATTTTTACTTTTATCCAAGTTCACCCCAAACAAGGCAGTAAAGCCACTATGACACATGGTATTACTGGGTATAGAAGAATTAGAAAACAAAAAAAATTACTTAGGAGCAAGAATGAAAGAAGAGTAATCAGAAGGATGGTAGATAGCATTTGACATTGCATTTAAATTTTTGAAGATTAATGTTGACTGGAATGCATGGAGCTGGAAGAGAGTTCTACAAGTGAGAATTGCAAGAAAAAGGAACTGTTAGCATATAATCCAGATTTAATACCTTCCATTTTTTTCCCCCTGCTAACGATGAACTCGGCAGACAACCTTATTTTGTAACAACAATGTTATAATCTCTTCCTTTTTTTATGTCTCAAGTCTCTTCAGCATTTTGACAATCATCTCTTCACAATTTCCTGTCTCTTGGTGTTTTTAGTAATGTTTGGCTTGTTACTATCCATTTTTGTTCTTGCTCCATTCATACAAAATCTACAAAAAAGTATCCTACCTAAGGTTCCTTGCTGTTTTATTCTGTCCATCCTTCTTTAAGTATGTTCAGTGAGTGTTACATTTTCCAAGCCCTCTTTCCTAATAATGAATCCTAGAAATTTCAACTGTTTCTTTCTGTTTTTAAATATAAGTGCCCTTCCAGTTGTTATTTTCTTCAGAACTTATTTGTTGCATATTAACTTAGATATCCATCTGTAAAGCAATATAGCTGTCTGTTATGGTAATTTACCCATGCACACATGGACTCTCCCAGCTGTAAATAGCTTTTGAAGAGGGAAGTTTCCAGCAGTCAGCTCTGACAGTTGGACTGAATATTCTTGCTCTAACACTCTCGTTTGTATATGTTTGTATTACTGTTTCTGTTAATATTTTTGTTTAACTCAATTCCTCTCTTGTGTCTTTATTTCTGGCCCTAACAAGACCACAACACTGTCGCTTCCTCATTTGTAAGAAAATTGTCTAGTATTCACTGCCATAAAGAGACATAGCAGTTCAACACTCTTTTCTTTGTTTCTAACAAAGTTTTCCTATGTCTTAATACTTTGCTTAGTTTCTGGAAGATACCTTTCACTATGAAAGATGTCTTCCAAAAGCCCAGAAAAGTAGTAAGTAACAGAAAAAATTCACTAGAAACAAAGAAAAGAGTACTGAACTTATGTAATATCTGTTTTTATATATGGCAGTGAATGCTGAACAATCTCCTCACAGATGAAGAAAAGACTTGATGTAACATTGATGTGGTTCTATAGAATTATGCTGAGAACACTGTAGACCAAACATGTAAGCAATGACAAATTTTTAGAGAAAATAGAAACAAAAAGGACACTTATATTTAACATCAGGAAAAAATAGTTGAAATTTGTAGGGTGCATAATGAGGAAAGAGGGCTTAGAAAATTTGATACTCACAGGATAGGTTGACGGTAAGAAGGAGAGAAGAGAACAATGCATAACCTACTAGCAAACTTAAGTAAATGGATGGCAGAACATGATAGCAAAAAGACAAAATTTAAGATCTACAAAGGACAGGAAATTGTGAAGAGTCATGGTCACCAGTGTCTTGAAGGGACATGGCACAGAGAGATGTTGTGTTTTATCATTATTGCTAGTGCTAAGTTTTATGAGTGTGAATTGCAGACATGTTCATTGCTAGTGAAAATTCATAGCCGATATAGAAAGGTAGCGTTTTTTTTTTGTTTTTTTTATTATTTGAAAACTTGCTCTATCCATTGGTGTTATTGTGCTCCCTGTATCTCTTAGGCGACATTACTTTTGGAGCATTCCTCATACCTTAATTTATTGTGTCCTGATTTATATTGGAGTTTTTCTTGTTGTATTTGGAGTAACACACTAATATAAATTACCACACGTGCACAAGTTCTGATATAATTTATAATTTTTTTTCCAATTTTGATGCAAATAAAGGGTTTAAGCATGCAGTTACATCTATTTTATTGATGGTATTTCTTCAGTTATTGATTTATAGATAATCAATAGTCATGTGCTTGCCTGCATTCATTTATTTTTTCTCAGTCTTAAGATAGTTTGTGTAGCAAATATTTCAGAATATTTTGTGTAACAAACAGCTGAACATAAACTATGCAATAAACTACTACTTTTATGTGTTGTGTCCTTTTAGGATGTAAACGATCATGGCTCTTCACAGCTTCCTATCCTTTGTAGCTCTTAGTAAGATTTGTTGTTTTGCTATCCCTCCTAATTCCTTTTCTATTCACATAAGCTCGTTAGGTAGATTATTTGCTTCTTTCCTCTATCCCTCTTGCCTTCAATGTCTTGTAAGTGTCAAGTTTCCGAGCCCTCTGTCCTCATTTTCTTTGCTTGCACCTCTTTCTTTTTCTTCTTTTTTTTTTGCCTATACCTCTTCTTTGCTTGCACCTCTCTATTCTTCCCTGTTCTACCATTCATTTACACAAGCTTGTTACGTAGGTTATTTGCTGCTTTTCTCTTGCCTTCAATAAGTCTTGTAAGTGTCAAGTTTCACAAGCCCTCTTTCCTCATTATGTGCCTGAAAATGTTCACTTGCCACTTTCTGATTCTAAGTGTCCTTTTTGTTTTTGTTTTCCTTAAAACTTCCTCATGACTCACATGTTCGGTCCATGGTATTTTCAGCATCCTTCTGTATAACCACATTTCTGTTATTTCACTCTCCTAAGATTTTACATAATTGTAAGATATGCTGATTTAACTCAATCACCAAATCAAAGTAACTCGAAGTCTCAAGCTAATGGTAAACGTGTTTGAATAAGAACAACAGGTAACAGACATTAAAGTTTAAATATTTTAATAGACAAAATTAAAAGAAGATGGCACAGTTGAAATGGAGAAAGAATAATAAAAATATAGAAATAAGGGCAGAAAAGAGGGAGCAATAAGTTTGCAGATATGTATATTTAGCATAATTACAAAGATGAATGTTTAAGTTAGAAAGCATTGGTCTCATGTGGCATCCTCTATGATTGTGAGAATGGCCAAGGAATGATATTTCCAATTCTGTCAATGATAGTTAAAGGAAGATGTGATTTACTCATGTCTCTTGTAGGATTTTTAAGTGAAAAAGATTGTTTTGCTCAAAAAGACACTGCATGTTCAAACTGTGTATACATGCAAAAAGATAGTTGGTTCAAATTGCTTGTGCAATGTGCAGACACAGAATATGTTGATTTGTTGAACCTCAGCCAATCCATAGGCCAATGACAACTCATCATCAAATTACAGATATTCTCTTTTATGTGTCATATCCCTTGAGGATGACAATCATGGCTCTCCACAATTTCTTGTCCTTTGTAGCTCTTTCCTTTCCTTATCTCTCCTAAACCTTGTTTCAACATCCATTTACTCAAGCTTACCAGATAGGTTAGGCATTGTTTTTATTCTATCCCTCTTACCTTCAATCTGACTTGTGACTATCAATTTTTACAAGACTTCTCTCTTTATTATCAAGAAATTTCAACTACCTTTTTTTGATATTAATTATAAGTGTTGTTTTTGTTTCCATTTTCTCTAAAACTTTGTTGCTCACATGTTCTATCCATGGTATGCTCAGCATCCTCCTGTACAACCACATTTCTGTTGCTTCTTCATCTTTGAGGAGTTTGTCCAGCATTCACTGGCATATAGGACAGATATTGCATGTACAGTGAGATACAGCCATGTGCCTGTTTTTAGTTGCCTATAATAAATATTAATGCCAGATATGCATCATGAGAGTGACTTTTAAATGTGCTTCCTTCTTTATAATCCTGTATTTTGTAATTCCTTGTGACTATCTGGTGACAGTCTTTTCTATATTTGATTTGTAGGAATAGAAAAAAACTGATAGAATGTATAGTCTCTTGGGAGAGCATTTACTATTAATGGAATTTTTTTTATCAGTTGTCTGTGATATTCTAAATATAGATACCATATATATATTGAGGTGGGGGTGGGTTTTAAATGTGCTTCTTTTGGTAGAAACTTTGTTTTTTTCTTGTTTGTGGGGGGGGGGATGCAAGAAGAATCTTCACAATAATTCCATTCTTCTATGCAGGACTATTTTTTTTTATTTAAGATCACAGACTTGAAGTTTTTCAGAGAGAGATGAAAAAAGTAAGCAGGAGGAAGATATAATAAACAAAAAAAAAAATTTAATTTAAAAAATATGATAGATATTTTGACTTTTCCATCTGTATATGCTACAAATATATGTTCATATTATTTTAATGTAAGCAAGCATATAAATCCTATACAAATTGGCAATCTATCTAGAAATGGTTTCTTGATAAAAGTGCCCATCCTCCAGCAGCCTAGTTACTCATGGGATGTATTGCCTTAAAAAAAAGTTTTCAATGACTGAAATTCTTAAAAAAAAAAAAAGTCACATTAGTTCATAATCTGCTGCAGGCAAAAATAGCACTTGATGAAGCAGATAAATGTATTGTAACTAAATATGAATGTTATAACTTCAAATTTCTTGCTTATTATCAATGCATTCTATAATATTATCTAAAAATATTGATTTACAGGTATTATTAACATAGAATTATTAAATTACTGAATATTTCTTATCAGAAAGAATTGGAAATGAAAGCAGAATCATGGAAGATAAGAAAATTAAAAGAATTAGTAAGGTTACTTGGATAAAAATAATCTTCTAACCTATGATCAGTGATTTATATTTTGTGTAACTCTTACTTAAAAATGGAATAAAATGTAAAAGTGAATGTAAAAAGCAACAGTAAAAATGCTCAGAATAAATGTATCATGATAAATCAATAAAAAATCTTATGGATATAAAATTAACCTGTAAAAATTACCGATTAATTTGACAGTTATTTTAACCTGGATTGGACTGAGTAATCCCACTAGTCTTCTGTACTCTTTCATGAAATTAAAAACACAAAATCTACATCATTTAAAAAAAATGTTTAGTTTTATAATAGCTATGTAATCAGAAACAGATTTAATAAGCATTTTTATGTTTGAAATTTTTTGCTGTAACAAAACACAGATTGTTCTGTACAAGTATATTTTGTAATTTATAATTAAATACAAATTCTGAGCAGGTAATATATATCAGATATATTGAAGATCTAAATCACTACAATCTTTAAAAATTTAAATGCAATATCAATCTTCTATCTTTTTGAAAACCATTCAAATTTTATCCTTTCTTCATTTCCCCCTATACCCAGGCTTTTCTCTCACCTTCACTCCATGTAACACTCTGCATACTAGTGGCATTCCTGCCTTGCTCGGAGTGCAATGATTTAAAAAAAAAAAAAAAAAGAAGAAGAAATTTAAAGAAAATATAAATCAAATTCTATTTTGGAAATCATGAAATGGTAGAATTTGGCAGTAGGCACTCATGGTGAGACACCCAGAGAGGACCGAACTCTTTATTCTTGTGAATGGTCTGCAAGCATGTCTCTATAACAAATACCATGGATATCATAAAAGAAGTATTTACCAAGAAAATACTCTATAACAAGTACCATGGATATCATAAAAGAAGTATTTACCAAGAAAATACTAATGTTTTTTATGTTTGTATGAAAACTCCTCATTGATATTATCTGTAAGTTTTATTAGTAATATTTTAATGAACTAGTTAGTTCATTAAAATATTATTTTAATTGCTATATATTAAATAGGTTTGTTGTTATCAATATTTGATAATGATAAAGATAAATTAGCCATTTCATGGAGTGAACAGTTAGTGTTAGTGTCAGTTGACATTTATAAAATCTGTTTATTAACAGTTTTTCAGGAATTTAAACTTCACAAGTCTACTCAAAATTATAGCTCTTTCTAATGTAGATAGGAGTTTCCAGGCAAAGCTTTTGTTTTTGGTTGTGTGGATAGTTAACAGCTTGATTATATCATTATTTTTTCTTGTTACATGTGCTACTCTTTTTAGTTTTTGGAAGTCTTCAAGTGATGTGGTTTTTGGTATTGGGTAAAGCTCTTTGTGATATTGTAGCACCAGTCTCTAGAATCTGATGAAAGATTTACAGGATTTATTAATGTTCAACCTCCTTATCTGTTATTATTTTGTCTTTTGGTTTTGTGGATAGTTATCATCTTCATTATATCATTGTTATCTCTTCTACTTACATTAAAGTCTTCTCACTATCCTTCTGTAGAACTACATCTCTGTATCTCAAATTTCCTCACCTGTGAGGAAAATGTCCAGCATTGACTACCATATTGAATGATTGATATTAGATAACAACAGTTAATACTTTTTTCTTTGTTTCTGATGTGACTCTTCTAAAGATATAGTATAGCAGAAGTCAGGTACTTTCTGGAGTGGTACAAGAAACTGACCATTTTTCTAGCATCTTCAGTGATGAAAATTGATTTTGCCCTGTTTTCTTGTTTCTTAATGTGTTGTTTAACTTTTGGAAGGCATCTTTTGCTATTCTTACGTCTTGAGATTTCTGTCACATTTTCTGTCATCTGTTAAAACACTTTTCACATAATTAAATTTCTGTAATTGCTTTCAATGTCTCCAATTCCTATCTTACAGCTTGGGTTGTCCTTCCTACTAATGATAATACATCATGTCTTCTTACAATTAATAGTTCATCTTTTTTTCTCTCTTTCCTTTCTGTGTCTGCTATCAACACAGTGTAAGTGGATCAATGTCTTAAAAGCAGCAGAGACAGATTCTTCTTAAATGTCAAAGAAGGCTAATCTAAAGAAGTTATTTTGAGATAACTTAGATTTTCAGATGATTAAAAGAATTTGAAAGAAATAAAGTTTATTAAACACATTGGATTAGTTAAATAAAATTATCCTATTATATCTATCTCAGGGATCATTGGATTATCATATTGTTTCCTTCATGGAAAGTCTCAGACTAATGGGTTACTGGATCTCCACTCAAAATAATGATATCTGAAAAATTCTATGATTCCAGCAACAAGGCGTAACTTTTTATCTAACTTAGAGTTAGAGTTCATGCCTTTCTCAAGATAATTAGTATGAAATCGCCAGGAAATTTTTCTCCCCGGAATCGATACTTCAAATATATAAACCAACCATTCGCCCTTGCATGGAGTATTGCTGCCACATATGGTCTGGGGCACCTTCTGTTTACCTCGGAGTTCTTTACAAGATCCAGAGACGGATATGTAATATAATTGGCCCTGATCTGGTGTCTCGTCTACAGTCATTCTCTCACAGATGCGCTGTCACCTCTCTCTGTCTTTTCTACAAATACTTTCATGGTAATTGCTCCGATGAGCTGCTCTCACTGGTTCCCAGACTCCATGAATTCAAGCGCCCTATGAGGCTGGCATCCCACTCCTACCCTTACACTGTAGAAACTTATAAATGTAGCCGTCTCTTCTACTCCAATAGCTTCATACCTCGCACCTCTTGCCTGTGGAACACCCTTCCCAATCACTGTTTCCCTGAGAGCTATAATCTCCAACTATTCAAATGTAATGTCAATCGACATCTCCAGTTACCTTGATCTACCCACTATCCTTCTCCTCACCCTTTCTTCTATCTCTCCTATCTGCTCTCGCTCCAAATCTTCTGCAACCCCCTGCATCCTAGTGGCTTCACACCTTGCTCGGGGCGTAATGCTTAAAAAAAAAAAAAACTACTTAAACTGGAACTTAAACGTGTTTTTAATCATTTCACACCCAGCAAAGCAATAAAGCCACAAAAATGCAAGGAATTAAAGAGTGTGAAAAAATATGTGAAAAACATTACTAAGGAGAGAAAACAATAAAAGAACAGGAATTAAAAAGAAAGAAGATAACAATTGACATTGCATTAGAATTTGTTCTGATTCTATTTTCTGCACTATTAAACATGGGACAAACTTTGCACACTCAGTTAAAATACTTCCTTTAAAAATTCATAATAATAATGGTATATGGTGTGGATGTAATTCCATGAAACTCAGTAGCAACAAGTCAAATAAACATTTCATTTATTTCAGTCTATTTAGGAGCCGAGGAATGCTTACCATTTTTGGTGAACTGCAATCTTTGTTATTGCTTTTATATATATATATATATATATATATATATATATAACAAAAGTAATTGCACAAACAGAAAATATACATTTTTTTTTTATTTTCAGGAATGATATTTTACAATAAATAGACATACCTCAAATAATTTAATATATGTGTATGAGCACAAATGATAATTGATTAATTAGATAAAAAGCATATTAAATGATGAAATATAAATATTTCATATTGTTATATTACTGTAAAATGTTATGATTTCAGAAATTAAATTTTTGTGGATTGCAAAAAATTACTTCAAACATATCATAGCAAAACCTTACATATTCATGTTTTGTCTTAATTCATTAATGCCCATAATCACAAAAATGGGATTATGGGAATTGCTGAGAAATCTAAACAGAAAGCTACAATTAATACTAGGTTTTTAGAAAACTATGATAAATGACTTTTAATTAAATTTTTAGGATTAATTTCTTCATAAGTTGAAAAGTTATGGTGTCTTTGGACAAATCTTTGAACTGAGTCTGTTTTACTTATCAAATCACAAAATGTAAGTTATCCAGAATGGCTACTCTTCTAGATCCTTTTGTATTAATGCTGGTGTCCCCCCCCCCAGGGCTCTATCCTTGGTCCTACTTTGTACTTAATTTTCATCAATGGCCTTCTTGATGGTATCAGCTATCAACTTGGTATCTATGCTAATAACATAACCATTTACTTCTGTCTTGATAGTAAGTCATATCAGATCAATAAGTTCAAGTTAGCAGCTGATCTAAAAAGAAAAAAAATGACCTACAATCTGTTGTTAACTAGAACAAAGAATGGCTTGTTAATTTTAATGCCTCCAAAACAAAACTGCTCATTATTAATCATCTAAGAGATCCCTTCTTGTCTTCCATCAGCATGGCTGATGCTAATCTCCAGGAGAGTGACTTGTTGCACCTTCTCTGGCTAACATTCACAACTGATGTGAAGTGGAAAGACTATATTGAATCCATTTCTAGATCTGCTGGTAAGAAAGTTGGTTCACTCTGTCATGCTAGACAATTTTTCTCACCCAAATCTATCTTATATATCTATAAGTCTACCACTCATCCATGCCTCAAATATTGCTGCTAAATTTGGTCCAGTGTTCCTGCTATATATTTAGAGATTCTTGATAAAATCTAAAGAAGAATCAGCAATATTATTGATCTTGACCTGGCATCTTGGCTTCATTCACTTTTCCACAGCCATAAAGTTGCTTCCCTTCACCTTTTCTATAAATACTTTCATGGTAATAGTTCAGATGAGCTCTTTGTTGTGGTACTTAGACTTTATGAATGTAAGGGCAGTATCAGATTGGCAACAAAGTCTCATCAATTTACAGTTGAACTGGCATAAGTTCTGTGCTGACAGTTTATTTTCTTGCACTTCTTGCTTGTGGAACTTTGCTCCAGCTTCCTGCTTTCCAGTCAAGTTTGATCTTCAAAAATTTAAATGCAATGTTGTTTGTTGTCTTCTGTCTTCATGATTACACTTCTATTGTTCTTGTTCCTGAATGATTATTCTCTTTTCTAATTCTTTCATACCCAGTAAGCCCTTGTGTCTTAGTGGCTTTACTACCTTGTTTGGCGTGATTTTGATTAAAAAGAAAAAAAGGTAACTGTTCTTCAGTTCCCTTGCAGAATGATAACTGCAAGGCAAATTAAAAAAAAGTCTGCTTCACTGTGAAATGCAAGTGTAAAAAGTAATTACATGATCTTTGCTGTATGAAATAAAATCAGTTAAAATAAATCACCAAAACTAATGGAAAGTTTTCTTAGAAATTGCTTTTGGCCTGTTTTTTTTTCTTTCCCCTTTTTGTATTGTCGTGAAGATTTAGTTTAATCTTTCTTTTTATCTTCAATAACTATGAGTTTGAGTCAAGCTATAGATAGTCCTTTTCCCTGAGGTGTACGGGAGGGTAAAATTTCACAGATTAGTTCCAACGAGTGCATCAGTTTTCTGATTGAATTTCAAAAAGAAAACAAAAATAAAAGCACTAAGTATTTGTGTGCAGTGAACTTTCCCCACAAGGTACTGACTTGTCGTTAATCAAGAATAGAAGAGAGTAATTCATTGGAAATTAAGTATATAACTTCCTATTTAACTTTAACTGTCAGATTTTCTTATCACTAGTCTCTCTTGGTCTCTTGAATTTTCTCTCTTTCTGACATATATTTATATATAAAGAATGTGCAGGTGGTTTAATGAATAGTGGCTTGGAATGAGAACACCAAGAACTGGGTTTGAATTGCATTTGAGTTTTTTACATTCACTTATGTGTAATTACCCTTGGGAAAAGTATGAATTCATCTCTTCGAGATAATCTACAGCAGACTTTGAACTTTAGCCAGGGCTAGCAATCAGCCTAGGAGAAGGACAACTCTGTATTCAAAGCCATATGTGGCCCTGACGCTGCAACAGGGATACCTTAAGTAAGATCTCTATGAGGTTTCAATCAAAGTGCATTATCAAAAAGAACTTATTGAACAAGAGTTGTGCAAGAATCCATGTAGAGAATTATGCAACTAATCTCTCTCTCTCTCTCTCTCTCTCTATATATATATATATATATATATCCAACATTGATAGCATGACTTTCATGCAAATGTGCAATCTTCAGGTGTGATATGTAATCCCTAATGCTCTAATGGTCAGGGAGTATTTTGCACCTGAAGATGGCACATTTGCATGAAACTCCAAGTTGTACTATTGATGTTTGATATGATGTATATTCATTATTATATACTTAATATCTCTGTTATGCAACTTTGACCACTGTTTTTATAACACCTGAGAAAGAAATATTTATGTACATCCAAGTGTCTAGGCATATATGTTTTTCTTATACCTATATATATATATATATATATATATATATATATATATATATATATATAATATGGTTGGTTGGGTTTTATGGCATATCAACCACTGTAGGTCATTTAATGCCAAATTAAGTTATATATATATATATATATATATATATATATATATATACACACACACACACATACATATATATATATACCTATATATATATTAAATATATAGCACTATTAAACATATAGCTGGCAACATTATTTTTCCGAAAACATTCTCTGAAGCCTTGCTGTTGGATGTAGTTTATCGCCATACCCAGGACACGGATGTAGTTTATCGCCATACCCAAGATGCGGATGTAGTTTATTGTCATACCCAGGATGTGGGTAAGATCTGGAAAAACTAGGAGTTCACTATTTCCCCATAGCTGGGACCCTAACAGGTGCTGCCACCCCGGGTTAGGGTGGACCTGGGAACACCAGCAATTAAGAGATGGTTCCATGATCCTCAAAACCTCCTGATCAGAAGTCTTGCTGTTGGATGCAGTTTAATGTCATACCCAGGATGTATATAATATGGAAAAAGAGACAGATATTTCAGATATTTACTATTTTTTTTACCATTTCAAAAATATTAAAAATAATAAACACTACTTTTTTTATTAGATTATTTATTTACAAGAATAATTTTATATTTACAACATTCTAAAAACTAATACAATTGAAAGTAATGCAACATTTTTCATTTACTAATTTATAAAGAAATAAATATGAAAGCAATTTTTTATTTATAAATTTAAAAACGTTTATTAAAATATGTGTACCATGTATAAGGAAATTCTTATTATTTACCATTTTATAAAGTTCAATTGGCTGATATTTTGCCAACCATTCCTATAAACAATATAATAGTATAAACACTAATAAATAAATGGTGTTTATTATATTTAATCAATTCTCAACAACAAAGAAAATGTATAAAATTCACTCTCATCAAATGTTTAGGTTTTATTAAAATTCTAATCATCACTTTTTAAAACAATAAATATTGCTGAGAAGTGAAGGTAGTTAAAATAACAGTTTCAGTGGAAAAACTATCATTTTGACACACTGTTTTTTTTGCAAGCATTAAGGTCCAAGTTTCCCAACATTTTTATTTTTTTCTACTTTTTTCACAGGTTTAACACCATCTTATGCATTGTAATTTTGACTAAAAGATAATAAGTGGGTGCCTGAATTTAGCAACTACAGGTCTCGGATTACATTTAAAGCTAAGACAGGAATATTTTCAAAATGAATCAGAGTAGAAGTATTGCTTTTTCTGCGATTTCTGTATTTACTTCATCTTGTATGAATAAATATTTCTGGAATGTTTTATTCTTAAACTTGATATTATGTCACAAAACAAAATGTTTAATAATGTAAATAATTATAATAATCTTGTAATAAGGGTTAAAGCCACTAATTTATTACTGATTTAAACCAAAAGGATCACTGAGAACTGTTACATTATTAGAAAATAACTCATGATGTGTTATATGAGATGAACTTAAGGAGGAAATATTTTTAATATCTTCAAAATTGTTTTATTGCCCTCATGAACAGATCCTTTCGTTCCACAGTTGGATATTGGTTGGTCGATTTTGTTTAGCACCATATCAACCTCTATGGGTTATTTAATGCTGAAATCTAAATATTTTGAACACAATTTTAGGGCTTCATGTAAATATTTTTAACTCAATTGTATGCCTTCAACTACAGATAAAATGTTTTGTTATTTTTTGTATAAATATGTATTGCTGGTAATTTTACTATAAAAATGTCTTTTTATACTTTCATGGTGTTTACCTTTTGTTTGGGGGTTTACTATTTGCCTATAACTGTGATTCTAAGAGATCCTACCAGCCTGAGTCATGGTGGACCTGAGAAGAAAAGCAATTAAAAGGTATTTCCATGCACCTCAAAACCTCCAATCTCCTGATTAGATCCCTTGCTGCCAGATGTAGTTTATTGTCATTCTCAGGAATAACAGTTGGTGAAAATGAGCAGTTGAGTACAAGCTTAATAAACACTGAATGTTTTCATATATGAATCTATATCCCTAATTTGTTCCGTTAGCAGATATCTTAATGAAAATGCCTGATGATTGACAGAGAAAAAAAAATAAATGAGTGAAACACCAAAACCCTTGTTAAACAAATTTACAGTGTAATGGTGAAACATTGCTACACTCATTGTCAAACTTGAATGTGACCAATCAGGTGAAGAAACATATATAAATGCAAATGGATCAGTATATATATATATATATATATATATATATATATATATATATATATATATATATATATATATATATATTAATTCCATAATCTTCTACTTCTATGTGTGCCATGTCCTGAAGGGACATGGCTGAACATGGCTCTTCACAGTTTCCTATCTTTTGTAGCTCTGAGCAATATTTGTCCCTTAACCCTAACCCTGTTTTACCATCCATTTACACAAGCTTATTATACAGGTTGTTTGCTCTTTCTTTCTGTCCTTCATGCCCTTCAATAATCCCTGTGAATATCATATTCTCCAAGTCATCTTACCTCATTATGCATCCCAGAAATGTTAACTGCGTCCTTCTGATTCTCATTATAGGTGTCCTTTTTGTTTCCATTTTCCTTAAAACTTCCTCATTGCTCATATGCTCTCTCCATGGAATTCTCAGTATTCTTCTCTATCACTAGATTTCTGTTGCCTCCTCTTCATCTGTGAAGAAATTGCTCAGTATTCACTGCCATATAGGAAAATTGACATTGCGTAGCAGTTCAGTATTCTTTTCTTTGTTTCTAATTAAATTTTTCATTTTCTTAATAAGTTGTTTAGCTTTTAGAATGCATTTTTAGTTCAGAAAGATCTTTAATAAATAACATTTTTATTCCTACAAATTAACAACATCTCAAGTTTACTCAAGGGAACGGGCTGGTAGCTGAAATAGACACGGTTTTAAAAATTTAAGTGTCTACTGAAATACAAGTGTGCAATAAAATGAAGTTTGAAGTAATAAAAATATGTCAGATTAATTAAATAACACCCATCAATGATTTATATACAAGTGTGCATGAATATACATACATATATATATATATATATATATATATATATATATATATATATATATATATGATAAAATTGAAACATCTTTTTGTTCCATCATTTAATCTCTAGCATTTCTTCAGATAATTATCATTCAATTACCATATATATATATATTAAAATATATATGAATATATATAAAATAAAATAAAAAAAAATAATATATATATATATATATATATATATATATATATATATATATATATATATATACACACACATTGAATGTGAATGTCTGTGTGTCACAGTGATATATTTTTTTCAGCTGTACACCTAGAGGCTGTAAACCAACATATTATACCATTTTGGAATCAGGCCAACTCTGTGAGCAAATTAAAAATATTTCAGGCCAGATCCAGGCCTGCAATCCTGAAATTTTGGATTCCCAAGTTTTCATTACTGTGATTGTTTTTGGTGAAATTTTGCAGCAAATTTTTTGTATGATAAAAATTTTTATAACTTGAAATAAATTTAGGAATAATCAAAATTAATTGCAAAATCCAGCTAAAGTCACCCCTGGAATAAAAATAATTGTTTGTACAGAAAGTAAGGACCTACGTACATCAATTTGCTTTTATATTAAGTGGCAGCAGAAGAATTATTATTGAACTTTTAAAAGGTAAGCTTAAATATTAATACAATACTTAATTGCAGTGATCAATTTTGAGTTCTTCTGTAGTTGACTGTTGCCTATCACACCTACTTCTCCCTACCTATTGTGAGGAAGGTCTAATCAACAGCTCTCTGTATGAGGTAGCTTGAATGCCACCTGTTAGGGTGGCTTTTAACTGGTACATAAATATATATAAAATAAAATATATATAACTGTAAATAAAATAAAATAAATGTGTATATATATATATATATATATATATATATATATATATATATATATATATATAAAATAAAATAATATATATGTTAAAACAATTTTTTATATTTATGGGGAAAGAGTGCTTAATATTAGAGATAGAGCATTTGTTCATGCCTGCAGTGTGGGCATAAGTCAAAACTGTATAGTTAGATTCAGGCCTTAAGTTCTTCCTGCCATATATATATATATATATATATATAGGCAATAACAGACTTCCAAAACAACTCCTCTTTGGTCAGCTTCTAGCAAGCAGATCAGTTGGAAGCCCATTCTTTCATTTCAAAGACAAATCTGAAGTGATGCAGCATCCCCTTTTCTTCATAGAAAAACAAAGCATCAGACCAAAGAAGCTGGCGCCTGCCCTGCTTCTCATCAATAAAAAGGTTTGAGTGAGGCTGACTTGAACCTCGGGATCAGCTGCGTGCGAATATTAAAGAAAATTGGCAACATGCTGCTCCTCTCAGTCATAACATTACCTGTGAACGTGGCTTTGTCGCACACAATAAAGCAGACCTTGCCATCCAATCATAAAAAAATGTGGCAATTGATCTCAACTATTCACACAAAATGGCTCAAACACATGTTTCATCTGTCTAAAAGTTTGCAAAACACTTGCAGGCTTTGGGAGACACATGCATATCCATAAAGTTGAGTGCTTCTTTATTTTACTGAGCCCTCATTTGTTGACTGTGATGATAGAGTCTATATATATATATATATATATATATATATATATATATATATATATATGAGGATCACTCTGAAAGTAATACATCCAATTTTTTTATATAGGTCCATGATGTCAGGTAGAATGACACTAGAACTGTAGCAATCTAGCAATTTGTCACTGGACTCCACCATGTAAAGAAAAAAAAAATCACACGCATTGTCATTCATCAACATGAATTTGAACCATAGCTATATATAGAATGTATAGGTTCTTTTCATGATACAATATAAAAATCTGTTCTTATAATAAAATAAAGTTAGTGGATTATATCAAGTTATTTTGACTCCCTCTGAAAAAAACTTATTATAGAAATTATTACTTGTCACATGATTCATGTTTGAGTGTCTTAAAGGGATAAATCAGTTTAAGGTAGTTAGTAAAAAAAAAGAGAAAGAAAACTTAAAAAATTGTTTATTACACATTACCATTCCTAAAGATTAAAGCAAACAACAATCACAAGTGTATGCATAAAGAAATGCCACCCTAATTAAAAAAAGAACATAATTCTTTAAATCAAAAGTACTTTGAGGAATTTCTAATAACAATATTACCAACTATAAACACACATCAAAAACATTATATTATATTACCAACATTTACTGAATTCATTCCTAAAGAATTTAACTTATGTTTAAAATAAATGGTATATATGTAAAAATGTTCCCAAATCAAAAATGTGAAAAACCACGAAACATAATGTTTACTAGAAATACATATGCACACAAACTTACGAATATAAATTACAATCTGAATCTCACATAGGCAAACTAGAATTATTATACATAAAGCAATATTTACGGTTTTTCAATTAGGTTTGGAATCCATTAATTTCTATGAACTTTGACTGGACATGTTATATCACATTGAATTTGAAAACACCACAAATTATACTAACATTTGTTTAACAAGTCAAATGCACATGAGACATGATAAACTAATGAAAATTAAAAAACACAAAAATATAAATATCAGAATTTCTTCTCCATATTTTATTCTCTGATGAAGCTTTGATGAATGTGAAACAGATTTCTAGATGTTTCCTATTTATTCTTTATTTTATCATTCATTTATATATATAAACTATGTCAGATTAATAAATGAAAAAATCCATATCCTATATATATATATATATATATATATATATATATATATATGAATGGATTTTTCATTGATTAATCTGACATATTTAGTTTATTGCTGAAGATTCTTCATGGCCAAGAGGTCAAATCATGTCAGATCTAATGATAGTTTCTTCTAAGTGATGCAGGTTTGAATCCTGCTGGAGTGTACATATATTCTAGTAAGATTTCTTGAATATTAAGGCCAACAGACGGAAATAAATAAATATACTGTTAAATAAATAAAAACAATTATCTACTCAAATATGGCTATCCATTAAAAATAGCATTTAACCAATAAATTAATATATATATATATATATATATATATATAACTCATGGAAATAATTATTGGCGCATAATTTTTCTGAGCTGATAGCTGTTTGTGATCAAAATCATTATATAAACAATGGCTGTATGAAAGAGCTGACATCAACATTTAAAACAGAAAGGGTTAAAAGACGTAAGATTGTAAGTCCATTTCTCTATCCACAAACTCAGCATAAACTGAATCTAATATGATAAGCCGTAGACCATTGTTCTCTCCCTCATCTTCATTAATTACAAAGTATTTTGTTAAAACAAATAAAAATAATTTCGGCAAGTCCTTGATGTGGGAGTTAATTAATTGGCAATAAGCTAATTAGACTTGTTAAACTGATCAAAATTTTCTGATATTAACAGAAGTTAATTGACATAGTAGGCACATAGCAGTTTTATAATATGGTTTTGAAATAGATGCAGAAAACAAGTAGTTTTCTTCTCAAGTGGCTACCTCTATTTTTCAATGTCCCTGTATAAAAATTTCTTCTGTATTCATATTTCAGCCTGCTTCTTCAAATTTATGTCAAGAGGAATAATTTGTCTATATATTTAAGAAAGTACTTTACAAAAATAGAGGCAAATAGAGCAAACGCATTTGAGTAGAGAATTACAGAAATCAAAAGTTAAAATAATTAAGAGTTCTATCATTAAATTGCACCTTTGGTTTCTGAACCTATATGTAAAATTCTGTGACTTCCATTAATCTGTCTGTCTGACCCTCACACACTATAAAATATGCCATACATTGACCAATAAAAACAAATTTTGGCTAGAAGTGCAAATAGGTAGGTGGGGTACAAAGTACAATTGGTTTTACTAGGGTGTGTAAAAACCACAAAATAGGGTTTTTGTCAAAGTATTTTTCCAAACAAATCATCCTATTCAAATTTCATCAATTGGTTTGTGAAATTGAATGAAACATAGAGTTTATAAATCTTAACAATGTTAGCAATAACTTCAACAATATTAAATACTGTGAGGATTTCAATAAACATTAATGTGTTGAAAATATTCTAGTATTGAGAATTTCCAGTTTAGTATGTATATAATTTTCAGTGTGCATGTGCATGCATACATACATATATATATATATAAATAAATATACACGCACACATTATACACACACTGATCTGGTGATTTTTAATATTCAGAAACTAAAGCTACAGTTCGATGACTTTTGCTTTCTTTAATTTCCTACTCAAATGATCTTGATCTATTTTTCTTAAAGTACCTTCATAAATATACAGACAAATTATTCATCTTGACATGAATTTGAAGAAGCATATATGTTTTAAGTTATACTGTATTTATGGGTAAAATACTCAATATCAGAGATAGAGCATATGTAGATATAAAAGTATAAAAATGGTCACAAGCTTCAATACCGTGTGGTGACAGTCTGTTTCATGCTTGAATGTAATCTTTGGGCTATGTGTGTTGTCTTTTGTAAAAATTGGTTTTTGCTTCTGTATTTTGAATGTCCCTTAAATGGCAATTGCCTGCAAAATAATATTATATATGAAGCCACTGTAAAATCAGCAGATAACAATAAAAAAAGTATATGTCGGAGTAACTGAAGGATCCTGGAAACAGAAACTATGCACAGAAAAGATCTTTTACAAATAGTAACTATGCAAACAGTGCAATGCTTTTTAAACATATATGGGAAATTAAAGATGAAAACCAAATTATACCAAAAATATCATGGAAAATAGCACCAGTCTACAACAATAAATCCCAAAACTGTAAACTTTGTCTGACAGATAAAATAGCTGTAATCACCTTCCCAGACCAACACAAATCACTAAATAAATAATTAGAACATACTTCAAAGTGCAGACATAAAAAACAAATTTTTACAATGTTGCTTAAAAATTGAAAATTAAAAATGGGTACCTTGTAAAATACCACCATGAAAAAAAGCCAATCTATACACTATATACAATGCAAATAAAGTAACAGACAAAGCCAATACTTTAAACTAAACAAATAACATAACCAAGCTGGGGGGAAAAATGAAATAAACTAAAAATCTAAATAAACAAATAAAGTAAATAATAAGGTGTTGTAACCTAAGGAAGATTACTGAATAGAATAATCACATGAAAGTTTGTTATGGACAATAATTCTTAGGACAAGAAAAGCACATGTAGGATTTTCCAGTGACACGTAGAAAAAGTAGTCAACTGCTCGAAGTGAGTCAAATGAATTCTACACTGAATCTCCAACTGCAGACCAACATACAGTATTTACTACTGTATTTATGTGAATAGGACATACCCATTATTGTCCATAGGTATGCTACAGCATAAGCAAATTAATAAACTATGAATGCATACATAAAAACAAGAAAATGTAATAATAATGACAATAATAATTAAGTAATCAGTAATAAATAATGAGTAAAAAGTTAACAAACATTATAAAATGACTACAAATAATCGTGTTCAGATCCACAATTATTACTACTCAATAACCTTTAGAATAATTTTAAATGTAACTGTTATAAGTTACTCAATAATAGTCAATACAATAGACCTTGCTACCAATAATACAGCATTTAGCAACATATATAAATAGCAAAGCCAAAAGATAATATGAAACAGACTTTTGATGCTTGTTTTGAAATATATTTGTTTGGCTAAATGATTTAGACATATTATGTCTATTTATTTTAGTTTTAATCATTTCAAGTCCCCGAATTAATTTCTTGGTGCCTGTTGAAAATTGATCAAGAAAAATTCCAAAATTTCTTTCAAGTAATTTTCCCAAGTATTTTCAATCTCATCTGAGACCATCTTCAGGGGGTTACATTTCTATGGATGTGTTATGCATTGACACTGTAAATTCAAAATAATTTTTCACCACTTTGCAAGGGAGCTAACTTATATGATATTTTTAAAAGTTTTTTTTAATTGTAGCATTTTAATTTAGTATTTTTTTATATAACACTTTTCTACTACAAACATTTAAGAACTTTGTTGCTATACTCATAGTTGACTTTATTTATTTTGGACCACAATTCACATATTTTTTTGATTTGGCCTTCCTGACAAACCCAACAAATCAAAAAAATATATTATTCTACCCACTAACTCTATCACAACTACAACCAAAAAAAATTATCTAAGCTTAACATAAAATTTGTCACAACTACATCTAAAGCAATCAAAGACTTAATCAATAAAAAACAAAACAACCAGCCAAAACTTGAAGGAGGAATTTACTCTATCAAATGCAGTAATTGCCAGAATGAATACATTGGAGAAACTTCAAGAAGTTTAAACATGTTAAATAATAACAACACACAAAACTCATTTGTGGTTCATTGTAATGAAACTGACCACAATTTTGGTGTAGGGAATGCTACTAAATAATTCACTGAGACAAAAATATCTAGAAAGAGCCTTGATTGTTAGTTCAGCCATGACAAATTTACATCCAGGCTCATTCTTGGTAGATTGTTGTCACAATGTGGGATATTCCAGGACAATGGTGGTGGAGAAAAAAAGGAAAAGAATACAGATGAATTTGGCTAGATTGAAAAGAATATTTTTTCAAAAATTTTGAAACTACCAATGTTTCTTGTTTTGTGTGCATATGTAGACATGGCAACATCAACAAGTCCAGTCCGATGAAATCCTTATGGATGAATCATGTCACAAAAATCTTTTTCCAATTAGTCATACTATTTTTCTAAATATATATGTGTATTTATAACTAGTTAAGAAAAATTGATGATGTTGGTGTGACCAACAGACAACTTGCCAGATGACCTAACACCTTAGACAAGGAAAAGTCCCAAACATGGAAAGAAAGATCAAAAGCTGAACACCTACCTATGCCGTAAAGTAAAGTGGTCAGTGCCCAGACTAACAAGATAGAGCAAAAAATGCTTCACAACGTCACCACTTAACAAAAGACAGCTTGGGTCATTGCTCAAGTTTCACACACTTGCAATCTTCATATATATATATATATATATATATATATATATATAAGAATTATTTACCTCATTGCTCAATGCTACTTAAAGTTTCATGAACCTATCAATTGCCAGATACAAATTAAAATTGTCTAACCCAATACTTCTTTATTTAAAGGCTACTGACATGATAATGGAGTAGTCTATTCATAAGGAAAAAAATAAATGAATAGATAAAAATAGAGGTAAATGAAGAAGAAAAACAGTGCTACATACATATATATATATATATATATATATATATAATCATTACATCCCATCAAGCTGATAATAACATTAATACACAAGAGTGAAAGAAAATAAGAAGCTGTGAGTTAGAAAGGAAAATACAAGAAAGGAATCTGAAAGACAGAAGATGGCAATTGACATTCCATTTAAATTTTTGTGAGATCATAGCTGGCAGGCAGGGACTCTAGAAACTGGAAGAGAGTTTCACAAGCAAGAAGTATGAGTTTGTGGACAGTTTGACTGTCATATTCTTTTAACATTGCCCAAGGTTGGCTATCCTTTTCATTTATAGTAATTGACTGGATCCTCTTCAGACTGACCACACACACACAATCTCTCGGTACATATATATGCATATATCTATAATGTACGAGTCTTTTTCCATTTTTGTTTTTAGATATATACTAGGATTTGTTTTGCTCTTGGACTATTGTCCTCATCTTTGTTTTTTTTTTATCACATTATTTTGGCCATTATGCCTTCTGGCATATCCTCAGGTATCTGGATTACTTACAGGCAATTCTGAACTGAACCTTTTATTTAATCTATGGGGATAGATTGTTCTTGTTCCACTGCTCATGTCTAGAGTTATCATCTAGTTATTTTATTTAGGATTGTCCAATTATTGCTCACCCATTTCCACTGAGTCAAAGTACACACTGCCTGACCCAGGGAATATGGCCTAGTGGGTAAAAGTATGGGTTTGTGAATTTGGTGACATAGTATGAAAGACTGGAAGACACAATCAATGAAATGTGATAAAAACAACAAAGATGAGGACAATAATCCAAATATAGATATTGTAAGTAATATACTACAGTTGTTTGCTATTTTTGTTCTCTGAATCATTTGAACATCACTTTGTGGCATGAATGAAGTTTATATGCCTCTGATGTTTTTTGATTGGATTCCAACTCTATTGTAGGTCAGTTTTTTAATGGAAATTTCTAGATTATTGATTACTTTGTATCTTATTAAGTTGAAGAATAGTCTTTTATGGTTATTTCATTTTTTTAAAATTTTGTCTGGCAGTTTTAGCCCTGTTTCACTTGTTTGTTTTTTTCTTTTGTTTTCAAGGATTTGTTCCTTTTCATTATATATACATATTTGTAGTTAGTAACAGCTAACTTTTATAGAATCTCTAGTAAAAGTGCTCAATAATGTAGATCTAGATCTAAAAAAAAAAGAAAGTAAAATTATATATATATTTTTTTCTAAATAAACTCTCAGTGGGCAGTGACTGATCACACCTAAAAGTTTCATGCATTTTTGTGCAATCATCACATAGTTGGCAACTTTTATTTGTGAACATGGGCATTTTATATCTCCTTGGCAAGTTCAAGATATTAATGTGTACATATATGCACACCCCAACTAAAGTCTCTGAGAGGGGAAATGCTCATACGGGCAAAATGAAAAAACTAAAGAATCACCATTACATGAGGAAAAAAAAAAATTAAATACCAGAAAAAAAAACAAAAGCGTGCTTAGAAATTGCTTGATATTATGGTAAAGAATAGGGCATGAGGAGCATAATGCTAAAAGCAAAATAATACCCAACAATGCAGAGCCCTCAAAGACACAGATATCAGAGCAATATATATTGCTTTATGTCCCTTTTACTGCGATAGTATATTTCATATACAAATGAGCACTTTTCTGGCATACTAGTAAATATATTATGGTGCTATGAAGATTTTTTTCAGCTATTCCATTCTTGTCTGTATGGACATTTCTGATAGGTTGATTTTAGTTGGTAAGTATATTGTACGTACACATTAGCTACCCTCATTATAACGCTTTGAGCTAGCTGAGGTTGTATAAGTACCTATATCACTGAACAGACCTGTGCTGACTGCCTGAAGACTGTGTGCATAGAAGAGAAGAAAGTCAGTTGTGGTTGATTGGACCTTGGCTGTCCTATTTTAAGTATACTTTTTTGGGAGTTACTTACTTTGGTGTGTGTGTATATATATATATATATATATATATATAAGGTAGTGAAGGAGTCTGAAGTTGTTTTAATATATTTTTATATACACACTATCTGTCTGTCTATCTGTTTTTATGTGAAAAGTTCTTGAGTGATCCATTTTTCAAAATTACTTGATTTTATTTTCTTGTTTTGAAATTTCAACTTTCATTTTCTGATTCCAAGTATGTTCCATCCATGATATTCTCAGCATCCTTCTGCAGAACCACATCTCTGTTGCTTGAAGTCTTGTCTTCATCTATGAGTTAATAATTGGCCAAGATTCACTACCATGTAAGATGATGTATATTATGTAGCGGTTCAGGAAATTGTTAGAAACAAGGAAAAGATTTCTCATATAATGGGAAATTTTGCCCGAGCATAATCAAAGATGAGTTGAACTTCTTTTTTTTTTTAAGTTCTTCTTTATTTAAAAATACATGAATCAAGTATTTTATAAGTGGTTAATACAGGGGGGGGATTAATTGGGGAGAGGTTTGGAATTTTTCTCAATATTCAATAAACAGAGGATTTCTTCATGACAAGAAATCATTGGGAGAAGTCAATGGGAAAATTTCCTCAAAAAAATACCCCCCCGCCATTTATTAGTCATGTAAGAGTAGAATATAAAATTATATAATCCAAATTCTATTATTTTCTGTAACTATTGAGTTACATGTATGTGCATATTTGTTTGCTTTTTTTTCTATGGCTTATCAACCTTTCTGGGATTATTTAAAGCTAAAACATATTTTTGGAGTGTAAACAACACTTATGCCTAATATCAGGAAGAGACAGTTGAAATTTCTAGTCCATGTAATGAAGAAAGAGGGCTTGGAAAATGTAATACCCACAGGGAAGATTGAAGGTAAGAGTGCAAGAGGAAAGCGCTGCACAACATATTTGGTGAGCTTGAGTGAATATATTGCAGAGCAGGATTTTGGAGAGATGGCAAAATGACAAAAATTATTTAGAGCTACAAAAGACAGGAAATTATAGAGAACTGTGATTGCTAACGTTCTGAAGGGACATGGCACATAGAAGAAGAAGAATTTTGAGAGATGATAAAAATTTTCTGATACAAGTCTTCCTATTTAAGGAGAAGTGGTGGATTCATACCTTTCCCAATGGTATTTGCATGTAACTGAATATAATGAACTCGACTCGAATTTGAATTTGATTCTCTGAATTTTCATTCTGATCCATTATATCACCCACTCATCCTGAGTAGTCACCCATCTAGTTGCTGATCAAATTCAACATTGCTTACCTTCAGTGCATATTTCAGCTGTCAAAGATTTTTTCAGTTTAATGAAAGGTAAAGAATGAACTCTATGTTAACATTTACACAAAGCAATGTTGCTATTTGGTATTAACATTTTATTTTATTGATTTAAACACAAAACTGTTAATACATAGACAAACTGTCTATTCTTATGCTGATTGTATGGCATTGAACTCTTTTGTCTGCCATTTTTATTCTCCTATTAAACCAACAGCTATTTTCTCAGAAAATATAAAAGCTTACCTTAATGATTAAATCTTCACCATACAGCAAAAAGATTGAACAATTTCAGTCAACAGGCAAAGTGAATTTTTTTTCTATGAATTGTATAGAAAAACAGTTATTCTTAGAACATAAATGCTCAATTAATTTCTATGTAGATACATACACACAAATTTTACTCTCTCTCTCAATTATATATATGTCCATGCAAAAGTCTGAGGTTGTGTTTAAATACTTATAAGACTATCTGTATGTGCATATCAATAAATATAAGAAATGTGATGTCACCACCGAGTGGCGACAGTCTGTTACATGCTTGAATGCAATCTTCAAGCCAGATGTCTATGCTTCTTATACTTATATATGCACTATCACAGATATTCACTTTCACCCTATAAATATAATATGCCTTTAAACTCTACAGGATGCTATGGATAAATTGTCAACTAAATTACACAAAAATGAAAATAACACTGACATCTCATTTTAATGGATATATTTACCAAAATTATACAAAAAATATCTTGAAATATCAATTTATTCAATAAAATCATCATTGGCTTCAATACCTTCAGTCTACTTCTGAATCTCTTGCATATCTTCTGAATGGTTTCCTTGTTTAAGTTGGTGAATGCTGCCATAATCCTTGCCTTCAGTTCATCTTTGGTTTCACAAAGTGCTTTGTTGGTCTCTCACCCAACTGAGCCCCACAAATAATAATCAATGGGGTTGCAGTTTGGGGGGTTAGGTGGCTAGATGTAAGGGGTGATGTGGTCACAGAAATTGTCTGACAGCCATGTCAGTATTTTCCTGCTTGCATGACATGGTGCTGAGCCTTGTTACCAGACATAGAGTCTTCCAGCAGCCACCGTCTTGACCCAAGGCAATACTACCTCCTCCAGGCACCTGATATAGGCCTCCATGTTGAGTCTGGGACCCTCTCTAACAAATTTAGAAGTTCTTTTCTTATCAGAAGAAGACTGTGTTCTCCTACTTGTGTGGCATAGTGCAGAGCCCTGTTGCAAGACATTGTGTCTTCCAACATCCAACCTCTTGACCCAAGGCAGCACTACCGCCTCAAAGCACTTGATGTAGGTCTCTGTATTGAGTCTGAAGCCCTGTGGGAAGATGAATGATCTATAACATGCCATCACTAGTGATCACTCCAAACATCATGTTGTTGACTGGGTATATTATCTCTTTCTGAATCCTCTGCACTGTCCTCAGATTGACACCCAAACACTCTGAAATCTTTGTATTGGAGATTCTGGTGCAAAAATACCAAGCAGAACAACATGCCATTTCCAAATTTCTGGCAGGGTGAATTGTGTCATGGTGCTCTTTTTCTCATATATGGTGCCCAACTGACCGTACTATACTGTGCAGTCGACAAAAACAAACAACATGCATGTTCAAAATTAAAAATATAAGATGCTGACAATTTGTCTATCACATCCTGTACATACATACATGCATATATATATATATATATATATAGTTTTTTTTCATTTATAGTTAAAGTCAGTTACTATACAGTGTTGATTCCTATGTCCTCATTGTTTCTCTCTTTCTCTATATATAATTGCTGGCTACTCATTTTTCAATCACACCTATCTGCCAGGATAGCTACCCAATCCCTGTTGCAGATACCCATGCAGGCTCATTTGTGTTTGTTCAATACCTCCAGAGCTCAACTGTAGTTAATACTGTAAATATGCTGAGCACACCTTAGTTACAGTTTCTGGGATAGAACTCATAATTTGGTATTATCAGCAGCTTGCACAATGCCAATAAACTGAAACTTTTGGTCATGATGACTTGATTTCATGCCAAAACAACCATCGATAGCATCCAAAAAGTTCTATCTACCTAATTTCTCTCACAAGGCTTGGATCAGCTCGTGATATGGTTTTCAAGCACTTTCCAAAGGTGCTACATGCTGATATCATCTTGCCAGACCAATAACATCTAGAACTTGTGTTCCTTACAAATCGACAAAGGTGTTATTTGAACTTGGATCTCTTAACCAGAACACATACATTCTAACCACTTGGCCACCTTCCACCCATCTCTCATATATATCTGAGGATGTATTTAAATACATACAATTAATTGAATCATTTTCTATGGATTATACACTTGATAGGTTATTTAAAGCATGCTTTTCTTGAGATAATAATTGTTTAATGGTACAATTCTTACTAGTTAACCCATAGCTGGGGGAAGTGGATTTATACTTGGTTCATAAGTGAATATAATGAACCAAACTGGAATTGGAACTCAGCTTGCTGATTAAAAAGTCCGTGCCGTTATCCATTGCACCACCTGCACATCCAAGCTTACAGCACCTGATATTCCTAAGCAGTCTTCCATCTAGATTCTGACCAGGCTCGATGTTGCTTGACTTCAGTGTTCATATAGGAACCAATGTTTCAACATGATATGGCCATAAGGTACATATATACAATTTTGTATGTATGTAAACACTCATACTAACATATATATATATATATATAAAGATTTAAGAAACAGCAGATATTTTTTATATGTAGTGCTCAATATTAAAAATATTAAAGTAATATTATATGAAAAGATTATTTAACTTTTAAATATCTATTTTATCCTGACTTCAAAGTTTTTTATTAAAATTTCCACCAAAAATTTTAACAATAAACTTTGAAGTTGGGATAAAATTGATATTTAAAATTAAGTAATCTTTTCATATTATATATATATATATATATATATATTATGATTTTAAGGTGTGCTATATTTATGGGATAATGTGCTCAATATCAGAGATAGAGCATATATAAATATAAATATAAAAATGAACATTGAAGTCAACACTCAGAGGCGACAGGCTGTTTAATGCTTGAATCATCAGGCGGCCTGATGATTGCGTCAGTATGAAAACAGCCTGTCGCCCTTGAGTGTTGACTACAATGTTCACTTTTATATTTGCGTGTATATATATATATATATATATGTGTAGGTATATAGTTGTTCCAATGAGAGAAAATTTAAAATATGGATTAAATCTAAAAAAAAATGATTAAATAAGGAACAAGTATAAGAACCTTTATCAATTTGTAGTTGGAGTTTTTAATTTCCAAATTTTTTAAAAACATCTACAAAATTAAAATACAAATACATGCATACTAATGCCAAAAAATGAACACATGAGAACTAACAATATAAAATTAAAAAAAAATAAAAATATCTCTGTGCTGTCCCATTGCCCAAATTTTCTGATGGAGATAAATAACCAGTAAAACATGTCATATTTATAAAGGTTTTCCTACTTCTTTCTTATTTAATCATATATATATATATATATATATATATATATATATATTCAAAGAAAAGACATGACAAACTGGAAAAAAGATTTTGTGATGTTGTGACTATACATGCAGACAAATGGGAGAGGCTGGGATTTTTGAAATTTAGTAAGAATTTTTTTTTTGCTATCTAGCCAAATTCATGTATATTCTTTTAATCATCTTTGTTATTAAATAGCACACATTGTATGAACAGAAAATCTGCTAAGAATGGTGATGACCTAGCAATTAATGAACTTTCTAGACATTTTTGTTCTAGTGAATTATTTTCTCTTTTAATCAGAGACTCATTTTTTATTTTTCAAAATTGTGATCAGTTTTATTACAGTAAACAACCAATGTGTTTTGTGTGTTGTATCTAAATTTTGAAACTCCCAGCATCTCTCATTTGTGCGCATGGGTACTCACAACAATGTAAACAAACCCTGTCTGATGAAGTGCTTATGGATGAAATGTGTCACAAAAACTTTATCCAATTTGTCATACATCTTTTCTTGATATATAAAAATTCATATATCATTATCTCATGCACACACACACAATATGATAGCTACCCACTCACTGAATGAGAACATCTGCTAAACAGGCTACAACAAATGAGGTGGTTTCTCTTAATCTCTGAAAAGCCCGTGATACCTGCATGATTATATATAGTCATTCATATCTTGTACAATATGGTGGAGTAATGGATAGCGGCTTGGATTGAGGAATTGGAGAGCTGAGTTTGAATTCCATTCGAATCCATTACATTCACTTATATGCTAATACTCTTGGGAAAGGCATGAATCTTCTTCTTCTCCCCCAGCAATGGGTAAATAGCAAGACAGACCAGGTTCTATAGCCTTGGATGGCAGCTGCTCTACCGCAGAAAGCAACCTACTGCAGGAGAAAATCTGCCTCGTCAGTCATGTATCGAAAGATACATGATCACCTAAGTGTGTATCACACATGGCACATAACTGACTGACAATAATATGTAGAATCTCAATATCAGACAATGTTGATCCAATACAAAGTCTTACAATAAATCCCTCATCTAAGTACAAATCAAGCTGGATGCTAATTAACTTCAGTGATAAAATGGGGAACTCATGTTTTCAGCATGATTTGACTGTAAGCTTTTATAAACGCTGGCATGGTGGAGCAGATTGGATTGAGGAACTGTTGAACTGAGTTCAAATTCCAGTTGAGTTTGTTGCATTCACTTGCACTGAAATATGCATGGGAAAGGTATGGGTAAATAGTAGGATTGACAGTCCAATAACCTTGGGTGGGAATCAGTTTAGAAGAAAAACTCTGAATTTAAAAACCTCCACCTATGAGTTAAATAGCTTCACCAACCTGCAATTGGGCAAACATAATGAGTATGGTTACAACCTTGAAGATATGGTCAATCAGGAAGGTCCCTCCAACAGAAGTGAGATGGCCCTGATTTTGTGTGTGCATGCATATATATATATATATATATATATATATATATACACACACATATATATATATATATATATATATATATATATATATATATATGCACACACACACACATGTATATATACATGTATGTATATATATATATATATATATATATATATATATAATAAAGAGAAAGAACAGAAAGATATATATATATATATATATATATATATATATACACACATGCAACTAATGATTTGATGGTGAAAGTTTACAATCAAGCTGATATACAATTCAATTTTAGATTACTATTTTCTAACATTGAACACCTGATTTATTTCTTTTATACAGTGATGAAATTATTTCATGCCTATTGATTTGAATTTATATTATTGACACACATATCTATTCTCACTTTTATCACGTATATGTATATGTGAGAATCTGTACAAATTAGCATGTATATGCACACACACATATATATATATATATATATATATATATATATATATATATACACACACACACACACACATATATAAAGGGTGCTCTGCAGTTCTTGGCTTTCTTCCCAAATTCTGATCAAATGACCAAACATGAGAATTTTTTTTAATCCCTCCTTGGTTAGACTGAGAATTTTGTATCCTCATTTTATATATATGTATCTATCTATGTGTGTGCGTACATATTATATATGAAATATATTGTAATTTTTTTTCACCAATTTGCTTACAGAAGATTGAGATAGGCTTCCAAATACATGATAGTATATTTTTAAAGTAATGCGTTGAGGTGAATTGCTGACATTGTACAAGATATTTGAGCTTCAAGAGTGAAATGTCATTATGCATGGATCAAGCAACCCCTTTAATATGCACAGCAGGAGACTGATAGAAAATATAAGTAAGGAAATATCTTAAATGTTCTCTCCATAACAGAAGCAAGCATAGATTAACTGCAGCTCCTCCTGGGATAGAATATTTTCTTCTTTCTTTACAACTTATTTCCAACAAAATATTTTTTTCTTCAATTGCAATTTCAAGATTACCTCCAAGTGAATCCGTTTGAGAGGTGAAAATTTTAGATGAATGTACAAAGTTTGGTTATCTAAGGATAGTCCAGAAAGTATCAAGCTTTTTAATATGAACAAAAATTAGCCAATCTTAGGTCATGGACCTTTAGCCTACTTCAAAATACTCTTTTTGGAATCTAAGACAATGTGTTTAGTGTTCCTCCCACTTTTCAAAACAGTCTGAAAATGTGACATCATATGTGGAGAAGTATGTGACTCAAAAGTCTGTTTGGCAATCACTGTCATTGTACTGTTGTGTCAGTTATATCAATACATCATTCTCCACAGCTTTCTTGAAGTCAATATACCAAAATAGGAATGTTTCTATTTCTTAGTTAAAAACAAATCAAGTTTTTTCATCAGAAGAAATATTTATTCTTGTAGTATTAAAGACTTCCAAATCTGAGTAGTTTCAGGCTTGTGTGCTTGCGACAAAGTGAAAATTCTCACTGAAAAAGTTTGGAAGACCAGGAAACTTTGCCCTTTCACTAATTGTTGATTCATGAATTCACACATGAATGAAAAGGAACTCAATCCCACCATTCTTTCTTCTCTTTCTTTTTTGTGGTTACTGGTGCAAACACTGACTCAGAATGAAGGCATAAGGGATAGAGGAAATAATACATAACCTACCTTGTGGACTTGATTAAATAGTCCTGAAGGGACATGGCATATAGAAGAATTCTTAAACTTATTATTCTTTACTATATACATGTAATATTATAAAAGTGTGCTTTTGGAATCATCATGGCAAGTGAAGTATGATGTAGGTCTCAGTGAGGACCATCCTTCTTTGAACCTTATGGACTGGCACTACAAAATCACAAACAACTATACCAGATAACATAAACTGTATCACTTCAATGCTTTCAAAGCAGCATCAACTAAAATGGATAGTACATATAATTCAAAGAGAAAATAATGAAATAATCAAAATGCTGATGTTCCACACTACTTCAAACAAAAGACAAGAAACAAGCCCCCTATCAATACTGGAAAGAGCGATAACAATTACTGGACTTGAGAAACCTATTTTCTTAAAAAATTGTTTTAAGAGAACAATTTTATAATTTTCAAATTAAATCAAACACTGACTGCCTGGTCAATAAATGACAAATATTTCCTTATAAGGCAACAATTAATATTGCCATCATCATCATCATCCACCTTATATTCTTTTTAATCTCAATCATGATCTCAAATATCTCTTTGAAAATCACAGCATGCTAAATGTCTGCATGAGCTGTCATTGTGAACATGACAGTCATGCAGTACACAAGCTCATAAAGTGACATCTCAGTACCTACTAATAACTCTACAGGAAAGTTTCTGTTCAGATATGTATCAAGATCCCCTTTCATTGGTTGCCAACTTACATCAGGGCCATGCAACCGGTTCTCAAATATTTAAAATGGTTTAGTGATTTAGTGAGACAGACCTCATATGAAGAAGAAATATGATTAACTATATGGAAATCTCCACCTAAGTTATCAATAAGAAACATGTGGAGCCATAATTTGCTTCTTTTATCCTCAGGTGAGTTGTTCTTTTATGAAGTTATGGACATTGTACTTGTTCTGAAAAGTCCATATTATTATGGATATGTAAATATAGATATAAGAAATCTAAGAATATTGATGTTTATATAAAATTTCTGTCAGGAGGCTGATACCAGAAGCACACATTATGAATCAGTGATAGTATAGTTCTTACAGAACTTTAATAAAGACAAGTCGGTATAGTAAGACATTCAAGATGTACATATCAAAAGACTGAAAGAGCAAAAATAAAAAAATAAGAGAAGTATTAGAAATATCACAAATCATGTTTCTCTAATTTTCCTTAACACAGACTAGTCTGTTACTATTTCTAACTAACATTGTCTCTTTTGATCATCCCCTGCAGTATAGGGGTTGGGAAGCTTCAGCCTCTTTACTTTCATTGCTGGGAGAAGAATTGGCTTCAATCTATGACAATACTGTTGAGCTCAGCTGTATCAATTTTATGAAATCATTGCTGCCATTAATTTTTAAAATAATAAGATTTAATTTTTTTCTTTCTTTTCCTTTTTAAACACTAGTTCCAAAATAAAACTTTTATATAAGTCTTACATACAAAAAGTGTCTTTTCCAGAAAATAAGTCCAAACAAACAAAAAAATCTATATTTAAAATCAAAAGAGAAAAGGGATTTTCATATCCTTTGTATATATATATGAGTCACGTCTTCTATCCTCAAGTCACTCAATCCAGCATATTAGAAGCCACTTCAAGCAGTGATATATATATATATATATATATATATATATATATATATATAGATAGATAGATAGATAAAAATTAAGGGGGATTTGAGTAATCATGAGGGCATAGACTGTTGGTAGAAGTAGACTTGGATGAGTCATACGATAGAATTTGTGAAGAGTTGGTGCTATATCAAGTCTGGTTTGTTACCTTGCCATCACCGAGACATGTTGGTCCACTGGGTATGACACTTGCGTCATATCATAACGGTCCCGGTTCAATTCTCGGTTGTGGATGCACACTGCTGATGAGTCCTAAAAATAGGATGAAATGGCCTTCCAGTGCTTTCTGCATTCTGTTGAGGATTCTTCTAGACTCGATGAATTATGATTATTCAAATCACCCTTAATTTCTATAAATACAAATATATATATAAGTAGGCACTGAGTTCAACACCAAGTGGTGATAGTCTGTTTCATGCACATGAAAGTATGAAACAAACTGTCATGGCTAGGTGTTGACCTCAGTGTCCACTTTTATATCTGCATATGCTCTATCCTTGATATCAAGCACTTCAACCCATAAATATAGAATATCTTAAAACTATATTTTTATCATATATGCAGATATTACAGTGTATGGGTAAACTACCAAATATCTGGATGACCAATGCCTGGCAGCTGATCTCTCCTCTGATCTAACTCTCTATCTTTAAAAGTATCAAAGAAGTGAGGCTCTGATTTTTTATTAGCTTGAAGCTTATAAGCATGAAAAGGCTCAGGTTAATCCAATAATTAAGCATATTTTAAGTTTGAAGTGAAGCTCAATTTTTTTTTTAATGTAACTTTAGTAAGCATGAAATAAAGTTCAGAGTTTGTTTTTGTTTTTTTGTTTTTTTTAGGCAATTTTCTTTTAAAGTAAAATTTCACCTTTCCCAAATTTTAGGCTTGAAACAAGGCTCAAACTTGAGGATTCACAGTGCATTAGCATGCTCAGCTAAAATTGTTTAATACTGGAATGCAAAACTTTTGGACTACCTTTGTAAATTAATTACTTCTTTTAATTTTACTGCAAAATCAAGTGTGATTAGCAGTATGCTTTTCTACATTTTATGATCTTCGAGAATCAAGAAACAAGTTACTACACTTTTGTTAATACTGTATGATAGATGAAAGATAATCTTAAGCATAGTGATAAAAAAAAGGCCAGGTAAAAATACTGGGCTACCAGCAAAAATTTCACCTTCTCTCTTTTCTTAACTTGAAAAGGAAATTTTATTCTTTTTATTTTTTAGCAAAAAGTGATTTTGATTATTACAGAAAGTACAAAACTTCAAAGTATGAAGTTAGCAATTAGTGTTGCTGCCTTTGACTCAAATAATTGCCTCAGTTTGATGTGTCATTGAATAGAACAAAGTCCAAATTTTCTCATTGAGAATTCTTTTTCCATTCTTGGCAGTCATCCAAAAGCTCTTCTAGATTGTGTGGCTTTTGTTTGAGCACTTGTTTCTTCAATTTCTTCCACAATGGTTCATTTGGGACTTAGCGCTGACTTGTCTTCCAAAAGTTGAAAATCTTCATACAAAAGAAACCTTTTTGTTGTATGTGATGTCTGACAGTGGGCACTGTCATACTGAAAAATATCTCCATCTTTGTAGTCTGGCAGAAGATTACACCATAGTAAACTAATATAGTTTTTGTTGTTTAGATTTCCATTATCTTCTACCAATATTTTTCTACCATTGATTTTGATGCAACTCCATACCAGTATCCCATGCTGGATATCCTTTTGATCATATCACTCTTCTATTCTGAAGTTTTCTGGTTAATAATTTTTTCGATACTATATGCCCATTCATTTTGTTTTTTTCATAATATTTTGCCCACCATCAATTGAAACCTTATTGTTAAGACTGCATTCACCTTTCACTTGTCTGTTTGTCAATTTTGGATTGCTTATCGGAACTCTCACAATCTTTCTTATTTCTTGTTTACCTTTTATGATCTTCCAGTTTTCTTTGCACTTAAAACACTTCTGGTAGTAGCCAACGTCTTTCAGGTGATTTGAAAACTGTTTCTTGAGATTTCCAGCCTCCTTGCTATCTTTCACTGAGTCGTCTCCCCCTTCAAAATCTTAATCTTTGTTTTAGTAGAAATTTTAGTCATGATTTTTGTGTAAAAAAAAAAAAAAATAATGCAAGTTAGTATTCAATTACAATCACTTTCCAAGGCACTTTATACTCATATTAATAAGACAGAATAATTCCTACTTAGAAATTTGCATATTATCATGACTTTATCATCTTGGAGTTTTTATTGGCCCAATTGTTTCGCATTGCAATTTTCAGCATCAAGCTGCTTAAAGCAGTGTATCTTATGTTACATGTCAACTACAAAAATGCAACAACTTATTTTCCAATCCTCAAGGTTCAAAGATACTGCTGATAAAATCATACTGCTAAAGAATCTTAACTTTTTCTTTTCCAGTGACGTTCATCCTGTACAAGGCCTGAGGGCCATTCAAGGTAGAGGGTTACATTAAAGAGTAGTTTATATGGATGGGAGGAGAAGATAATGGTTAACTCTAAACTTGAACAGGTTAATATTGTAGTGATCAGGGAAACATCCTCTTGCAAGTCTGTTCCACAGAAAAGTGGTTTACAAGGAAGAAGCTGTTTTAGTAGAGCTTACTTCTTGCCAATGGAATGTGGAAGGAATGTGGGGGGATGCTATAATGTAAGCGGCATGGCAGATCCAAGCTATTAATGTTTGACCTGGCGGAACCAAGGAATATAGTTTGTCTAAGCAATTTCCAATGAAATAGTGATAGAGCAGTGAGAGGATCACCACATCCTCTGTGTTAGAGAAAGAGTTTGGAGGGTGGAAATAATTCTTCTCCAACAAGGACTCAGTCATTCCCCCAGATTATGAACTATTTTTACATAATGCAATTTTTATGTCATGGGTGTTTGGTTTTTGTAGGTTCCCTGTGAATATGTGGTATATGTAGGATTGAATGACAATGGATGAGTTATTGTGGGGAATGAGCAAAACAGTCATGAATCTGATTAGCTTGGTCTAGGATAGAAAGTGTTGACCAGCCCTACCCGACTTCCCCGTTGGCCTTGTGGCCACAATAGTTATAACTTTGGCAATAAATATACATTCCCTGGATTGAAATCAACAGTAACTGACTCAGTGGTTAATTGGTAATGTCTGGAACGACATGTAAAGTTAAAATCAGGTTTGAGTCTTCTTTTCATTGAAATTTGGTGTTCAAATTCAGTTTCTTTCTGACATGGGCAAAACCTAGCTTAATACAGTACAAGATTAAATAAACAAGCAAATAAGGTTAAAGAAATTTTGTTGCATGATGTTTCTAAGTGGGAAAAGGCTTATTTTGAAAATCAGTATTTGAAATGGTTGATTTTGCCTTAGCTCAGATACTGACACTGATCTCTCTTTAAGTGCAACGTTCTTTTGGTATATAGGTGATCATGATTTTCCACAACTTCCTTTCTTGAATTTCTCCTTTGTGACCCTTTTCTATATGGAATACTTATTTCTACATCCATCTGCTCAAACTTGTCAAGACTTGTTGCTTCCTTTGATCCTCTTGCCTTCAGTATGTCTTTTGAATGTTAACTTCTCCAAGCCTTCCTTTCTTATAATGAGTCCTCAAAATTTCAACAGTCTCTTTCTGATTGTTATCAGCAGTTTCTTTGGAGTTTCTATTCTCCTTAAAACTTGTTTGTTACATGCTCTGTTAATGGTATTCTTACAGGTAGGAAATATTGTATTATGGAATACAACAAACACGCTGCGCCTTTTTCTTTCATTATGAATAATAAAATAAAAAACAAAATGTCTGTATTGCTTTATACGATAATTAAATAAACATGCAATCCGGCATCATAAATTGTTTTGTTATATTCCATACTAATAGAAATATATACTTGAAAAACATGATGAATAAAATAAGTAAAGGTTTATTGTAAAAAAACAGTACAATAAGAATAAAGGTAACAGTTATGCACAAGGTCATTGCAAGTGAATGCTAGTATTGGAAAGTCATGTAAGGCCCCAACTAGTCTCTAGTCTGTTGACTTACAGCTACTTATAGGTAGTTACTACCTATAGTGTAGTCACTCATGGGGGAGACAGGTTAGTCAATTACATCATGTTTACAAATAAAATTTTGTTTATTTTCTGTTCAATCTATCATGTTTACGAATAAAATTTTGTTTATTTTCTGTTCAATCTATACAAACTTTCATTTAGTCATAAAAACTCTTAGTATTGTGGTTATAGTGCAAAGATTTTAATATTAGTAAAAGAAGAGGCAAAAAGAAAGATATACTTTTTAACCAAGTGTTGGAGTTGATCAGATAGAATAAATAGAAATTCATCTCAGCACTTCCTTTTGGACATTGTCCAGAATGTTGATGACTGAAGAGTTGTTACAAAGCCATTTATGGAGAGAATACTCAAGGTTTTGGCCAAACAATGCAGATAGCTTTCATTGTTTAATAACTGATACTCATATTGATAAGAATCAGAGTCATAGATTATTTTCAAGAAGAGCTGGTTAAACTAGAATCATAAAATCATCTGTTCATGGAAGCCACTTATTTTAACATTTGATCAAAACCAATAAATTTCCACAATAAATTATTTAAGATTCTGTAATAAGTGTACTTGAGAGACAGAAAACATGTTCTTATACTAAAAAATATTTTTAACATCACTTGTTTTGCATCAAGAGTTTCTGTTTAAAAAATGATTTTAGTTCACCTTTACCATGGATCAAATTTTATATATATATATATATATATATATTGAAATGACGATCCCCTGTCACTATGTATGTAAGCAGGCATGCCAAATATGGACAATAGATTGAACAGGCATCTATTTACAGTTTTAGCTTCCATGTTTGGGCATGGGTAAGTAAAAATGAAAATACTTGTTGCGAGATGATGAAGGTAGTGGACCCTTAAATTCAATGCTCAGATGGCGAAAAGATTGAGTGGCTTTTATTAGGTGTAGATCAGATGGTTTGTGGAAATTTGTATTATGCTACATGTTTGGCAGTTGGTTATCATCGTGCAGATTTCTTCAATGGAGTATAGTAGGTTTTTACTTTGAATGAAGTGTATCATTCTAGTTACACCAGGTTGACACAAGGATTTATGCAATGTTAACAGTTTGTTGTCCGAGAAGGTAGCACATAGGTATATGTGTCCTGTAGATCATGTTTGCTGATGAATTTGTCCATCTATCTTTGGAAACAAGTCGTCCCATTAGTAACACCAGACGGCATCCTGGTAAATTGGTGGAGGCTGATCCCTAGATTAGAAAGCTGTATAAGGCCTGTCATCAGGATGCAGTGGGATTTGGTGATATGCACTTTTTAAATCTATTGTGCTGAAGTACTTGTACTGGGCTTAGCTGGTTGACAGTACTCTCAATGTTGGTCATTGGGTATGCATCTAGCAGTGTATATTTGTTGACTGTCTGGGAATAGTTAATGACCATTCTCTTTCTGTGGTTTCTGTCATCTTTCACAGCTATTGGTTGTGCCCTCCATGGTGATAGGCTTTGTTCAATGATTCCTTTTTTTAGTAAACATTGTATTTCTAAATCAATGAAGTATTGGTCTGGTCTTGAAAATTTTTGTGGTTTGGTCGCAATGGGTTTGCAATTTGTAGATAAATTAGCAAATATGGTCAGCGTGTTGACATTAATAGTTGTAAGGGTGCAAAAGGTTAATGTTGGTTTCCTGCCACCATACTTGATGACAATACTTTCATGCTGCTCTTGAAAATCAGTTCCAAGGATTATATCAGTACACAAGTCACTAATTACATTTAGATGAACATTTGTGTACTCACATCCAAGAAGGTTGAGGTCCATAATACAATATCCTGCAATTTCTGTGATCTGTGTTACTGCAGCTATGTGAATTGATCCTAAGCTCAGGTATTGTTTCAATTTAACCTTTTGGCAACATTTGGTTTATGATGCTTCTGTCAGTGCTTCTGCTGTCAATTAGGGCATTCAGTCTTTGTCCTTTCTTGAGTATATTACTGAATACTTTAAATCCAGATTCAGTAGCACCAGAATAAATACTTGAAAGTGTGGGGCTGTTAGTGATTGACATTGTGTGGACTGCATTGACTGTGTTAACAATTGCAGTTGATTGAGTATTGGTGAATTGGGGTCCTAACTGAATTTTTCCAGTTTTAATACTTTGTCCATTTTGAATAATTTTTGAGTTGAATAAATTGTAGCGAATGATGAGACTGAAGAAAATACCTTAAAGGTATAAACAAAGATGACAGCTTTAGAACTCTTCTGTGAAGGAGAATAAATCCTTAATAAGGGCAGATAACTATAATAATATTAATATTTTATCACAGTTCAAAGAACATCAGCTCATCCAGTAAAAATTTTGTTCATGTGGTAACTTTGCTTTGGTTTTTGAAAAAAGTTATACCCACTTTCAGTTTTTCTGACAAACTCAGGGAAGGGGACTAGAGATTGAAAAAAATTAGTCTTGATCTATTTTGGTAAATTTGCAATATGTGTTTACAATTTCATTGAAATCGGTTGGGAAATGTAGATGTGCATAAATAACATAAACACACACACACACACACACCTATTTTATAGATATAGATAGTGTCAGTATAGTATATAAAAATGAGCACTCATGGATGACTATCAATTTCATGCCTCAAATTATCTTCAGACTATAGTCTAAAAATAGCTTGAACTGAGAAACTGACAGTCCCTATCCAATGCTGATTTCTGTGTCCAAATTGTTTATATTTACAACATCGTTGGAGTTGTACAATAAATACTGCAACCAGAAATAATCATTTTTTTCAAATTTTTTTTTTGTTTATATTACTATTGATCATCAAACCAAAAGGTACATTCAGATATTGATTTGTGCAGATTGATGCTTTGTTCTTGGTCTCTCCTCATCAGATCATTGTTTATGCTTACTATTAATTTTTAACTTAGTGAAAGTCCCACAGGCACCACCCAGCCTCACTTCCTTCACCAGTCATTCCAAAGTTAGAAATCAGGTAACAATTGCCTGAAGTTCTGTATTTTAATCACAGAGATATACTTTTGACTGCAGTCCTGCCATAAAAGTTCAGTGATGGATTAATCAACGAAGAAACTTAGAAAGTAATGAACATGATGAATCCAGAAAGTGGGATTATTATGGGAAATTGGAAATCAAGTGACTTCATACTTTTGTTAAACTTCAAGGCAAGGAACAAAATGAATTATTTAATTTTTTAAAACTTCTTGTAAAAAAAAAAATGGTCTGAATATTACCGCCATATATGGTTTGGTGCTCCTGCTACATATTTAGAGATCCTTGATAAAATTCAAAGAATCTGCAATGTCATTGATCCTGACCTGGCATCCCAGTTTCAATCACTTTCCCATCACTATAATACATCTTCCCTGTACCATTTCTATAAATGGTAATTATTCTGATGAACTTTCCTCTATGGTACCTAGACTTTATGAATCTAAGCATAGTACCAGATTGGCAACAAGGTCTCATCATTTTAAAGGCTAGATGTAACCATAAGTTCTTTGCTAACTGTTTCTTTTTGCACACTTCTTGCTTGTGGAACTTTCTCATGACTAATTGCTTTCCCATCAACGTTGGTCTTCAAAAATTTAAATACAATCTCAGTTGTTATCTTCTGTTTGCTTAATTTCCCTTTTTTATTGTTCTCACTTCTTAATAATGTTTTTCTTTTTCTCATATTCTTTCACACTCAGTAATCCCTTGTGTCTTAGTGGCTTTATTGCCTTGCTTGTGGTAAAATGATTAAAAGAATTGTTGACTATTTATCTAAAAAGCCTTCTCTATCAGAACGCAATTTTTTTCCTATCAATTGTCTTTTTTTCTGTCTTTTCTTATTTTTATTGTTTTTTAACCTTTTTAATTATTTCTGATCTATTTAAATACCTAGAAATTTCA